>CM017582.2:593673-702892 GCA_007844105.2 Rhamnella rubrinervis
AAACCTTATTTAGTATATATAATATATCCTGATACTTTCACGGTCCTACAATTTGTTGAAATTGCATAAATTTTTTTTTTTAACAATTATATTTAGTTAATATCAAACACATTTTTCCTTTTCTTTTTCAATAATGCATTTTATCTTTAGATCAAAACAAACTACGGCATATAGTTGTAAAAACAAAATTAAATTCCTCTTAGTTTTAGATTTTCTTTTTGCAAGCGGTTTATGTGATGAGGTTAGGAATTTAGATGGGGATTAAGGGTTTTAACATTAGGATTAAGCGCTTCTTTATGAAACAAAAGTGTAAGTTTGATTTTAGCTTACTTGTCATCGGTAAGGTGCATTAGGGTTCGGTGGTGAGGCACCAAAGGGCCTTGAGGTTACCGTAAAGGTGAGGGAACATAGGTTCCCCCGGTAGGAATCCTAAATGACCATAGACCTTACAATCTATAACAAATTTTATATATACATTTGGCTTCTTTCTCCTATTATATCTCTTTAATAGTGCTTGACCAAAAGCTTAGTTGTATATATTGCATTTTGAAAATGCTTTTAGATTATTGTTGTTTTCATTGAATATTCATTGTTTATTAATTTAGAACCTTATTATTTATTTATTTATTTTTTTCTCACAGCCTATCATATATAGAATCTCATAATCTTAATATGTTGTGCGCGAGTGATGGAACAAAATTATTGCACCTAGTCGTAATAAGCGAAAAGTTTGGCGGAGGTAATTTTATAAACTTATTTCACCACTAACTTATTTCACACAACTTTGTGATAGTGAAAAATTTCACCAATGGTAATTTCATAAACAACTATACAAATTTGATTAAAATTTTAATTTCTAAATAGTGGCTAAAAACAATTGCCATAAAAAACCTTATTTAGTATATATAATATATCTGATACTTTCACGGTCCTACCAGCTGTTGATATTGCATAAATAGAATTTTTTAACAATTATATTTCGTTAATATCATTCTCAAAAGATTAAATTCTAGGTGTTTACGTAAGAGGAGGTTACTAGTTTATTACAATATACTATCACGGAATATATTTTGATCATTATATATATATATATTGGTAAAACGGAAATGCATTTAAACAAACGAGAAAACACAAAAAAGCCATCAAAGAAGATAGCTATGCAGCATAAGCAAGCTGCTTTCGAACAATTAAATCAACACCATAGAAGGAATTCCCCACTAGCGAACTCATCCACCAAAAGACACATTATTTTGAATAGAAAAATTAGCCAAACTATACGCTACAGGTTTGATTCTCTCGGAGACCACCTGATTCAATCATCTGCAAAATCTTCTTCTAATAGCACCGACTGTCATACAAAACCAACCATTAGGCTCATACCGAAGACATCTTCCACCACTCCTTTGGCATCCACCAAAAACTACCTTCCTCCAACCGCGACTCTACGCATAATCCGTTGCCAACTCCAAGGCGATATACGCTTCATAGTAGGCCGCGAGCCATTTCAAACTCGGCGACACCAAAATTACCTTTCCAACTTCATTTGAACAACAAAGGCACCAGACTGTTTTGTTATGCTTAAGCCGCTGCATACACATTGATTTTTATCTAATCTTTGGAGGCTTCCACATAGTTCCCTCATGGATGATTCTTGAGTTCCCTAGCCCTTCTCTCCATTGATCTGTTGAATTCATCCTTTGTCAAGAAAACTCTCAAACAACTACTTCCACTTTAAATGATCCTTTGAAGAATTGTGTTCCTGAAATTTCATACTTTATAATAAAGAAGTAAGGCAAGGAAATTGTCACCCTCATTCTTAGTCAAACCTTCCTCAACATCTCGGACTTAGGATTTAAACAATCTTCAACTAAGCGCTTCAGAGGCTACTATCACTTATCCATCGGCAACCACAGGGACTACCAAGCGCAATGCATCTTACCAACTATACTCTTTAAAAGATGAAATCCACGATTAACTCTGTTTGTTAGCAAACTTTTTCCCAATAGTTTGTTGCGGATAATCTCATTCGTTGGAATAACATTAGCCACCATCCTCCATAAATGCATTTTCAACCTTTCGTGAAGCTTACTCTTCCAAATCGTATTCGGATAAGATCTTTTCCTTCATCCAACCAGCCACTTATCCCTTTCATATAGCAATCCTTTTCTGAGAAAGAACCTCTTTCATTACCTAGCCAGAGAAGTTTATCTTGATACCTTTCTTAAGGAAAGTCCATCTTCAGCACATTCTCCCCCACATCTTCCTCACAAATCTCATCTAACAAACTTTTATTCCATCCCGTCCCATTTCTTGTTCTAAGAGAGAGTACACTATTCCAGAAGGACACATCCACTCTTGTTTTCAATTTAAGTACAAAACATGTAGCCCACGATATCCATGAGTCCTTCCAAGGGTTTATTGAAGCTCCATTTTCAATTTTGAAACATGCCCCTTTTTCCAACCACTCACGAGAACTAACAATCTCTCTTCACACATTTCATTCCCCTCCTTTCACTTCATACTCAAAGAAAGACTTGTGCTTGACATATCAAGCCCTCATTATATCTGTCCAAAGTTTCTTATCACCTCTAGCAACTAACCATGCTAATTTCGCCAACATTGCTAAGTTTATCTCCTTAAAACGCCGAAATCTCAATCCTCCGTAATCTTTCAGAGTACAGATGTCTACCCAAGCCTTTAGCATCAAAGATCTATTTCTTCCTGAATTTCCCCACAAAAAATTTCACACTAAGGAATCAAGCTCCTTACACACTCCTTCCTGTAACCTAAAAGTTGACATAAAGTAAATAGGAATGGATTAAGCTACCGTTTGAATTAAGGTTGCCTTCCCTGCTCTAGATAGCAATTGGCTTTGCCATCCTTCCAGCCTTGCCCTTAGTCATTCTTTGAGCATATTAAATTCTATGGATTTTTTCCTCCCAAACAACGAGTTCCCCAGATAAATTATGTTTGTAACCATCTCCTTGAAACCAAGAATGACTTTTATTTTCTGCTTTGTCCTTATCATTACTCGCGAAAACAAGATTTGGGATTTTCCTATATTGTTGTTGCAGGACCAATGACTATACACTTCCAAAACATTCTTCAGCCCTTAAGCCTCTCCCCCATTAGCTTTACACGCTAGAAGTATATTGTCTGCATATAGGAGATGTGATATAGCCGGCGCTTCTCTGCTAACTCGGATTTCATGTATCCGTCCCTCTGATTCTTTGACTGCTAGCAACCTTGAGAAGATTTCTGTAGAAGTTATAAATAAAAAAGGAGACAAAGGATCTCCTTGTCTTAATCTTTTTGAAGGGCTGAAGCTACCACTTATACCCCCATTTATAAGCAAATCATATCTAATAGATTGCACACAGCTCATAATCATATTCCGAAACACAGTAGAGAAGCCCGACATGCCCAGAACAAGGTCAAAAAAACTCCACTTTTTTTTAAACGTATGTTATATATGATGACAAAAATCTTTCATGAAGATGAAAGAAAGTGCATCATATGTAATAACCATATGATATAGGGGGTGCATTAATTAATGAGAACCCAAGGAGCTTAATTATAACAATGCAAATGTGAGATCTAGTAGTAGTACTACTAGTGCATATATATATATATATATATATATATATATATATATATATGTATGTATATATATATATATATATGTATGTATATATATATATACATATATAATTTATCTCATTGCCGTCATTATATATTGCCACTACAAAGTAATTTATCTCATTGCCTTCATTATATATTGTCACTACAAAGCAAAGTCTAATTAATTTCTTTTAATATTAACCAAAAATAATTACGGTGTTTCAATAAGTGCTATCGCATTATGATTTATGTACCACTATCTCTGTCTTGCTGGCTGAGTTAAGATTAGGGGTGATAATTTACCCTGGCCCCGACCCACCTTGTTAGGTCATTCCTATTCGAGGTGGGGATTCCACTTTAGGGTTGGTAGAGTAGTATGGGGTAAAAAAATTTACCTCTGGGTGGAGTCGAGGCTCAATATCCCCACCATATATATATATGTTATATATTTTAATTTATATGTATTATAATTATATTAAAATTTAATATTTTAATATAAATTTTAATATTTATATATTAAGATTTAATTCTAATTATGTAGATATATTTATTAAAAATAAATAAATGGGGCACGGGGCAAGAATGTCTCCGCCCCACCCCGCCTCCTCATAACGGGAGATTGAGGTGGGGATAGAGTGAGAAAATCCTTGATGAGGCAGCCTGAGGAGAGAGGCACTGCATACCTCACCACTTACTAGTTAAAGTTGGAATTTTAGCTGTTTGTTCTTAGTTAATATGAGATACTTTGAGTTCCAGCTGATAGGTATAATTTAAGAGTAACAAATTTCGTTTCATACATATATTGTTGGAAATAATTTCATCTTCGGCTTATTTGGCTATGGGCAATTTGATACCATGTCCAAGTTCAAATTTATTTGAATATTTATAGCCCATTTCCTTTATAATAATTATTTTATTTCAAAATTATACAAATACCCTTGAATTCCTGTAACTTCTCAATTAATTTTTTAGGTAGTCCGTTGCAATAAATTCGGTAGATGCCGAATACATTTTGTCGATTGTTTACCAAAAATTTTTGTGTAAGAATAATTAAAATTTTAAAATAAAATATATCTAAAATTAAGAGGATATAATAATTTTATATTTTTATCTTGTTGGCAATCTTGTAGGTAGGCTAAAAAAAAAATTTCTAAAATTTTGCAAAATTAATTCGTCAGTTGTTCATGAAATTTGTAAGAAATTTAGTAATGTAAGAAATTTGGTGTAAGAATAATTAAAATTTTAAAATAATATATATATATATATATTATTAAGATGATAAATACAAAATAAGAATAATAACTTTATTTTTATCTTGTTTTATATATAAAAAAATAAAGATAAAATACACACGTGTTTGGGTTTTTGAAACTTGCATGAGTTTCAGATTTTTAATTTAATATATATCATATTTATTGATTGAATAATAATAAGAGAAAGAAAAAAATTAATATACACCATACTTATTGATTGAATAATAATGAAAAGAAAAATAAAAATAAAAGGCAAAGGAAGAAGAAAAGGAGTAGACAGTGAATGAGTACAGACAAAAGAGAATAAACGCGAAGAACAAAAAGTGAACGTAGATTGAACATTTAAAAATCTAAGGTATTTTCTATTTTTCATTACAAAAGCTAGTCAAAATTTTAATTTTACTAAAAGGTGGACAAAAATTTAAAAGATTGCTTATATGGATATAACACGTAATAACCCTTTAGCTATTGGCTTGAATTTTCAGCTGAAAGCCCAATTTTATAAAAGACAAACTAAGGGCCTTTTGCAGCTATTATGAGTCATTTTGTTAATATCATTAACCTCCCTTTGAGGTTTGATATAAATGTAGATAGACTCTAATAAAATTATTTTTCGCTTGTAACATCTTTTAATGTAAGTTGAAATTTATTAATTTTAACAGTTAAAATGATATGTTAATCATCTACCTATTTTTCCACCATTATGAATACTAAATTTTTCAAAACACAATGGGCGAATTAGAGAAAAACAAGTGGAACTGTAAAAAAAATATAAATTTTATTATTATTTAAGGTTTTTCATTTATTTTCTTGTTCTTCTTCTTCTTTTCTCTCTCTTTTTTCTTTTTTTTTTCCCTCTCTTATCTAGTTCTCACTTACAACAACCTCCTTGAAAGTAAAGTTTTAATTTTTCAATTTTTTTCCTTTCCTCTCATTTGCCATTGACTCCCCATACATACCCATTAGAAAATCAATCTTGGGTGCTGGAATTTTTCTAGAAAAACTCTCTTTCTTCTTTAGTGCTTCTCTGGCTAAGATGCCAATGATGGTGTTCCTCCACACTATGGAGCCTACAGTGGCAACGGTGGAGGTTATGGAGGCGATGGGGTTATGGTGGTGGAGGTTGAAGAGGAAATGGCAGCGAATGTGGTTTTCTTAAGTGGTAAATATATACATATACAAATATATGTTTTTTTTACAAAAAAAAAATAATAATAAGGAATGTGAAGAAGATTGCTAATATCTTCTGTGAAGAAGATTGGAAAGGAAAAAAAATTTGATAAATTTTTCTCATCAGGAAAATGAAGCTGGGTTGGGTTTGCAGTGATGGTGTGCATGGGTTTGTAGTGATGATGTGCATAAGTTCGCAGGTTGTAGAAAAGGAAAGGGAAGAGAGAGAGATAGAAAATATAAATGGGTGAAAAATTGAAAAGGAAAAGAGAAAGAGGAGGAGAGAGAGGTGCTTGGAGAAGAGGAGGAAGAGAGATGACACATTGGGAAAGAAAGGTGGAAGAAAGAGAAAGAGAGAGGGTGTTTACTAGTTTGTGGTGTATTTTTTTATTTAATTATTTAATTTGTGTAAAAAAATTTTAAAAGTATAATTTCTGGATATTTAACATAACCACAATATTTAAGCATTATAGGCTTGAGAAGTCATTTCACAATGGTTGATGATATGGATGAGAATGACAAAATTGAAAATGAAAGGAAAAAAGAAAAGGATGGAAGGAATAAAAAAAAGAAATAGAAAAGGGAAGAGCGAAGAGGAAGAAAAAAAAATGAAAAGGAAAAAGAAAAAATTATTTAATTAATAAATTATGTATATTTTTATAATGCCATGTGTCACTTTTAAATTTACCTTTGTGTCCATTCATTTTGGATATTCTCTAAATTATTTAAGGATATATAAGTCATTCTGGATTATTACAACTACATTCAATGGTAAAATAGATGTTTTATTAATCAACCAAGTTAAAATGTTAAATTTAATATTGTCAGATGTACTACTTATATAATTTCAATATTATTAGATACAGACTATATTTTATTTCAAATATCTGAGATAGTTTAAGAAATTCCCCTATCATTTTTCATATGGGCACGTGGAAAAAAATTGGGAAGATGACACATGAAGATGGGCAACTAAGGTGACACATATACAACTCAAGTACAACATAAGCAAGACCACAATATCATTATGGGATAAGAATAAACTAAGAACCATTGAAAGATGACAGGTGGCACAAATTCATTGGGCAAAAAAAGTAATAGGAAAGTATAGGAATGTTCATAAAAATAAAAATTATAGTAACCGACCAACTCCGCTATAAAGAATCGGATTTTTTTCAATAATCAACGGCTGGCGGTTGGTTAACCGACTGCGTATAATAGATAGCGGTCAATTTTGGTGCTGAATTTTTAAAATTGCTGGTCACTGAAACCGATTGCCTAATTTTTTATTTTATTATAAATAAATTAAGTCAATCTAATATAAAATATATTTTATTTTTATTGTATTTGTTTTGACTGTAATATATTTAAGTTTTTATTTGATTTTAGAATATTTATCTTATTTATAGTTATTGTATGCTTTTTATATTATATTATATTTATTTTTTTGTAAATATATATAACAAAAAATTGAAAACAGACCGAAAAACATTTAATCAGTTATGGTCAGTTTTTTTTAATAAAAAAAATTTTGATCATAAAACTGACCGATCATCACCACCGATTAAAAAATCAAAACCACCCCAACAATTGCACATCCTTAGAAAAGTGGGTAAAAGGGGTACAGAAACAGAGAAAACATAACACTTTTTAGGTAAAAGACCTCCACCCACTTTCAAACTAAAATCTGTTGTCCACCTATCTATCTCAATACCTGCCCTGGTTGATAAGATTTTGACATCTCATATTTCATCCACATTTTTGCCTTTTTATTTTATTTACTTAATAGATGAGGTGTCTAAATCCTACCTAGACATGTAATGAGACAGATAAAAACAATGATGAAAAAATCGATATTTTTGGTGAAATTTCGCCGAAAATTTCTTTTTTTCAAGAGGTGGAAACTATTTTCACCTCCCAAAAAAAATCATTATAGTTTCAAAAATTTCTATTGAAATTTCCAATTTTTCGCCATTTTGTTGATATTTTGGCAACTTTTATTTAAAAATTTGAATAAATAAGTTTGGTTTGATTTTGAATTTTTTGTAGCAAATTGGATTTATTGAACACAATAGATCCGAAGAAGAGAAAGAGTAGAACAAAACCCAATAATTTTTTTTAAAAAAAATTTCATCAAAATCGCCAGATTCGGGTGAGTCGACATGACATTTGAAAAGAGGTCAAAATCGCTAGTTGGAGTTGTGAGGCGAACAAAACCAATAATTTTTTTAGAAAATTTCATCAAAATCATAGATCCACGTGGGTCAGTCTGACCATTTATTACAAAAGAGGTCAAAATACAAGTTGGAGGTTGAAGACGATGATGTCTAGCTGTTTAAAAAATTTTTGACACGCGGCTTATGAATTTCGAACTTGGCTTTCTTTAGTATGACATTGGGCCCTTACACTAGGCTATGCTGGATTTTGTGTTCTTCTCACTCTATTTTGACATTAAATATCATTTAACCTATGTATGCATTTAAATATAATTTATATTTTATTATTGTTATTATTATTATTATTATATATAAAGATATTATGTCCTACATATTCTCTACCTCTCTCTCCCCTTAATATTATTTTTATATTTAATAATAATATTATTATTATTAACATAATTTCTTCCCTTTAATTTTTATCAACCATATTCCCTACCCTACATCATTATATTTTTAAACCTCTCTCCCTTTCTATTATTGTTTTTATCATCAATGTATTATTATTTTTATTAATAAATAATTTACTATTTAATAACAATATTTTTTATACTTCCAACGCCTATTAAAAATCTTTTGATTATAAAAAATATGATATGCACTCAATATTTTTTTAATTTTTATAGTTAAATTAATAAAGTCTTTAATAAATAAGCATATCCGAAAGTTTCGTTAAAAATTTTCAAATTTTTATATAAACTTTCGTCATTTCTTTTGAAGTTTTATTAAAATTAAAATTTCAATCGAAATTTCCATCAAAATTTCTCTAATTTTGAACCTCGAAATTTCCATGAAAACTGAAATTTTCATCCTTTGATAAAAGAACAACAATTCTCAATTTCACACTTTCTCCTTATTCTTTCCTTTTAATGCTTTTTTTTTTAAATATTTCTGAAAATCCTATATTAAAGATTCAAATCACAATAAATGACTTGTACATCAAGAGTGTTTACAAGCCCAATGGTGAACTCTTGTTTAGCTTTACAAAGAATGAAATGGAAAAATCTTATATTGAAATCCAAATCACGAGAAATAACTTAAACTTCGATAAGGAAGTTGACAAATCCTAATGGTGAACCTTCTTGTTGTTTAGTTTTACAAAGCATGAAATGGAAAAATAATGAGGAGGTTGTGATCTAATTCCATTAGGCTCGTACATTTTCGAAGTGATTTCCTCATGTCTAAGACTAAATCATTAACACTGAGGCCTTGACAACAAATTTACCTTAATATTTATGCTCTATTTGGTAAAGAGAATTTGTGGAGAAATTGATGGAGGGGGAGAGAGGTAAGAATTTGGAGTAAAAATATTGTTTGGTAGGATGGGTTGATGGAAGAATGGGTTTTAAAGATGAATAGCAAATCTATCCCAACCCCTCAAAATTACTCCCCATAATATGGACGAATTCCAAAGGAGAGTAGAGAAGGACCTAATAAATAATAATTAAATGACTATTTTGATCTTTAAAATTTTAAAATGCAAATATATATATATATATATATTGGCTATGCTCGGCACTGCTCTGGTCTGCTTGAGAACTTGAGGGCAGAAGGGAGGTTTAACCTACTGGGTTGGGCTTCAACACCTTGTGGGCTTGGGTTTTGTTTTCTAATCAGCCCAACTTAATATGCTAATTTCTTTTTATACTAGAGAGGTTTTTTTTTAATTAATATAGACCTACGGATCAAATTTATAGAAGGAGGAATATCTTTTACACCCTTGAGCTTTGGTATAAATACATATAAACCCCAGAAAAATTATTTTACTTTTAAATTAATATATGACAACAATTTAAATTCATTTATTCATATATAATTGGAGACATTATATATATATATATGTATATCCTTATGGTTTGGTGCATATTTGAAGTGCATAATATATACTCCTCCAGATCTAATTGACAAATAATAATTTTTTAAAAAAAAAGCTAGTAAAATTGAATTTAACAAAGCAAAATCAATTAAATGGTAAATTTATAAAACAAAATTATAATTGTAATTGACAAATCAAATCTCTATTTTCTTTTCCATCAATCTTTCATATATCAGACAAGGAATTAAGTTTATTCCTCCTTTCATTCCTCATCGTATCAAACAATATAAATGATTAATACAATATACTCACTTCTTTAACCTCTCCTTCTCCATTTCTTACTCCATCCTTCCTTCTCCCTCTCCTTCGTACTAAAAAGAGCTTTAATGTCTGAGGTCTTGAATGCAGAAGCCCCATTCGTTTGAACCACTTCACATTTTTTATTTTTTGGAAAAAATCATATCGATTTCGAGCCCCTTTATTTTATCTGCCATTTTTTAGTGTAATCTGTGGAAAACCCACCTGATTCATGCCCATATTTTTCATTGAACATTTTGAACCAAAAAAAAAAAAAAAGGAAACACAAACTATCAATTACCTTTCTTTAAAAAAAAAATAAAAAAATCCAGAATTTACATTTATTTTTACCTTTTTTATTTTACAATTTTAAAAGGGTTTTAAGTTATATTATAGACTTGAAAATCAATCTTTTACATGTGATATTCGTAACAACTTTCTCTTTGATTCCGGAATATAATAACTATTCTCTTATTATTATTATTATTATTATTTATTTTTTTTTTTTTAAAGTTTTTGTGTTTTCCATTGTGTAATTTTTCATTCGAGTAATGTATCTAATATTTCTTTTTTGTTAATTTAGTTTTGGGAATTAAATAAGACCTCCGTCTCTCCTTCTTCTTTTCGGACTCTCTCTCTCTTTTAACTATTTATACAGCCCCGATTCCGAATTCACATTTATGAACCCTAAATCTAAAAGAGCCAAGCCAACCACCTCTGTGGAAACAAAGGA
The DNA here is from genome assembly GCA_007844105.2 of Rhamnella rubrinervis. Taxonomy (NCBI): domain Eukaryota; kingdom Viridiplantae; phylum Streptophyta; class Magnoliopsida; order Rosales; family Rhamnaceae; genus Rhamnella; species Rhamnella rubrinervis. Next base: position 604,780 of record CM017582.2, read on the forward strand.
TCGAAACCACCGCCGCTAAACAACGGGAAAAGGTGGAAATGGGGTCTGAAGGCAACGTCGATTATGAACTTCCTAGACGTTGTGTGCAAGCCGACCAACCTTTCTCATCGAGAGGTTGTTGGATTGCACTCAGGGTCAGGAAGTTTATAATCAACAATGCCCAGATTCTCTATTTTTAAAGTTCTTTTCGTATGGATATGTGATTTTATTTTCTGGGCTGTTGGTTTTTGCCTGATGTTCGGATCCATGTGTATTAAAGCTACGATGTTTGGCCCCTTGGAGGTACAATAACGGATCATATTCAATAATTTGTGCAGTGTTTCTTGAGTTTTTATAAATTGTGTTCTTGTTGATCTGTATACAGATAGTATTAGCTTCAGCTTATCTGGTTTTGAAGAGCCAAGGTAAAGCTCAAGTATTATTTGGGGCAGGTCTCTTGGCTTTTGCTAGTTTAGATTTTTTAATTTTCATTTTTTATTGGTTCCAAAACGAAAGTTTTGGCTGTGGATTTTTTTTCTATCACGTTCGTGTATGAAACACTTTGAACAGCTTAATGAGACTGGAGACTGGTTTTGGTAATGGTATGACTTCTGTAATCCATATAGATAGATAAAGTCTTTTGGTTGGAAAGATTGTAACAAGGAAAGACTAGACGGGGCAACACTGCTGGTGGTCTTCACTCTGATTAGTATCCATAAAACACTTAAAGTAAATAACATGCTTCGTTTTTCTTTTTTCCTTGTATATACAATAGCTAAGGAAACAGTATGAAGTTACCATTGTCTGTGGTTAGAGAGAGCTTGAATAGCGAAGGTAAAACTCAAGTAATATTCGGTCTGTTAGTTTTGCTAGTTTGTATTTTTCTTTTTCCAACTTAAACTCATTTATGTTCCCTTTTGTTGAACTTGAATTTATATTGATTTGTTTTAACAATTGAGGTGTTTCTTTCATTTTAAGATAAAGCTGAATAGTCTAGCAATAGAACAAATTTGTTAATGATCAAAAACAATTCTGTTGTTTCGCTTCATTTAGATTTCAAGTGGCTTGATGAATGCAAGAGCATCAATGCCAGGTGTTAGATTTTTCTGTTAACGGGCTTCTATTTAGTCTTATTTTGTTAGATGGAAAATGAGTTACCATGTCACATTAATGAGATAGGATTATCTTCTGAATTTGAGGAGTATAATTTGTTACATATTATTGATAGGTATATATTTTCTGAACCCCCAACAGATTCTTCTTGCAGTATAGCGATTGGAGTTGGAATTTTTGAGACTCAAAATCTATGAACCTATACACACATAAAAAGTAAATTTACAATGTAAGGCTCTTTTTTCATTTTACTTGGACTTCTAATAAAAGTGTGATTTTGAACTAGTAGTATTCCTCTCTGTAGGTGAAAATTTGTGATGTGGACTTCTCTATAATAGTGGGTAGTAGCCATGCAGCACGCTCCATCTTAGGGACACCAGAGTACATGGAACCAGACTTGTTTGTGGAGGATTCACACAGAGATGGTGGACACATACTCATTTGGGATGTGCTTACTTGAGATGGTGACGATGGAGATATTCTACATTGAATATGACAGGGTCGCCTGGAAGGTTACGTTGGGTTTAAAGCACAAGCCTTGAGCAAGACTGAACCAGTAAGTCGAGGCATTCATTGGGAAGTGCATAGCACAGCCAAACGGCTAGGCCTTCAGCACTGATCTTCTCAAAGACCCCTTCGCCTCTGGTGTCAAGTATGAAGAAACTGACACCTCCGGTTGATGCCGTTTGTTCTATGTACTAAGTCTTAGAAGATACTCTGACTCTCCTCTCAACCAAAACTTGTTATGGTTGATGGAAATCCAAGTGATGGGAATCCAAGTGAAGTTTGTGTATTTTTTTCTCTTTCTTCCCTCATATTCTCACTTTTGTGACATTTATTATGGACATTAATATGCAAGATTGAAGCAATGATGATGGTACTATCTATTCCCTTTCAGTTCTTGAATTGTTTAACTGGATTTTGTTGAGAATGTTGCTTAATTAGTTCTTGAAGGTTAATAAAGCTTTTCATGGATCAAAATAAAAATGTTCTGGGAAGTCCATCTGGGTAGCCAGCTTAATGTGAGAATGAGCCTGCTTAATTATTTCTCTCTATTTGGTACTACATTATTTGAGTTATGTTTAAATTTATTGCTTGAAAGGTCATTGACTGATAAGAGTTTTTCGGATCTTCCATGAAAGATAACCATGCATTTGCAGGTTTTTTGGTATCTCTCTATTTTTTTTTGGTAATTGGTAAAATGCATGACATGTACTAAAATGAACATAAAAAACTAAATTCATTAACATCAATATTCAAACCGAGGTTACAAATAATAGCACTAATTTCTATAAAACCAAAACTTTGAATCGTTAATATAATAATCTGACAAAAATATGATGACCTGTGAATTTTATGGATACCATCCTGCAAAATTCCCTTCATCCCTTTACATTTTACATTATTTAAATTTATAAACACATAGCAACTTAACTATTTTTCCTATTAAAATAAATAAAACTTACTTTTATTTTTTTTATTTTTGCTTTGAAAATTATAAAATGCAATTGTCACTAGTATTCGTCGACTGTCACAACCTAGCCCTTCTCTCAGTTGCCCCATCATCCACCATCTTGCTTTCCTACCAACAACTGAAAGCTCCAGCTCCGGCTCCGGCCTTGCCTTACATTATTATGTGTAGATTACTTTGAGTCTCACACTCTGTGTCCAGATCTACCAAAATCTCTAGCGCTTCTCTCTTTGGTTCAGATCTCGTGGTCTCATCTTTCTACAACACTACCGCTATTCTGAAAGAAATTATGGCGCTGCCTTTTCTAAAATTGGGGATCCCTCTTTTTAAAAAAAGAAAAAGGAAGAAAAAGAAAGAAAGAGAGCAATGATTCACAATCCAAGTCTATGAAGTTCATAATCAGGTTAGCCAAGTTCTTTCCTCTTATTTTTTCTTTAATTATGGATAGATTTACGATTTAATTTTCTGTGTTAGTTTTGCCTGATATTTGGTTTATTTTTGTTTGCTGCATTGGGGATGTTTGATTATTTTTTGGGAGGCTTAAACAATAAGGTAGTAGATCCGCTATTCATTTGTTGGTGCATGCTGTCTATTTGAGTTGATAGTACACCTCCTGGTGGTGGTGTTTTTTGATGAACTCCTGGTGGTGGTGTTTATATGGTTTTGTTGCATCTAGAAAAGGGATAAAATATGACAAATGATGGTTATAGAATACAATAAGGGACATAGAATGGAGGAGTTGGAAACTTTAGTGAAACGAAAAGGACTTTCAGTATGCAAACCACTAAACAGTATGCTAACTCCACTAGGCTTTGCTTGTTAATATAAGGGTCCAATAAGATGAAAAAATAAAATTGGGTGCCATTACTTGGAAAAAGAAAACGACGAAGAAGGTTTGTGTTGGATTTTTGTTAACTTTTTTGTGAAGGAAAAGTGAAGCTTAGAGTGTTTGTAAAGTGACATGTATGGTTTTGTATTCTTTAATAAGTAATTGCTTCCAAAATAAAGATTGATTAGACTCAGAGTATGACATTATTTTGACTTCATTTTTATTGGAGTCTGCGCAAATCTAAAGAGCAAATATTATTAGAACCAGCCCATTTAAGTTCGTTCCATGACTCGTCCAATACAATATATAACCCAACCTATGTTGGTCCAATACAATACAGTAACTCAAAATGTTACTGCATTTGGCATTGGTTTAGTAAAGAACCGTTGCCATGCCGTACAGTCTTGGTAATTCAACCAAAAAAAAATTAAAAAAAAAAGTTTCAAGATAAGGTGATCGTCACGGTTTTTGCACTGACCGTCGCCATATCCTCGGTGGTTAATATAACAAATTAAATTTAATTAATTATATCAAACTTGATGTTTTCGAAAAGTTTGTCACAAAGGTCTTCATGTGGACATTGGGATTAATTTCTTGACATCTGAGTATAAAACAAAAGCTGAACTCGCAGAAGATGGGATTTGAGAACTAAGATAAATATAAAAAATTAATATATATTACATATATGGTAAATATATAAAAATTAATATATATTACATATATTTAAAAATTTAATAAAAACTTAAATGTGGTGACGGTCTTTACTGTAATCGCTGCCCTATTGGATCGGTGGGGAGGTGTGTGGTGTGTGTGGGTTGGGGGAATAGGGTGGATGGGGTTCAGTGGGCACGCTCGACACCTCCAACTGATGCGCCCAAATGTGAATTCTTGTCATGGTGTGTAGGGGAGGTGGTGGGGGGAGGATGGGGGTTGATGAGCCCACCGACACCCCCCAATGTGATTTCGTGTCGCGGTGTGGGGGAAAGGTGTTTAGGTGGGTGGGTGGGGTCGCCGAACCATATTGATGCCCCAACGTGACTTTGTGTCACGATGTGTGGGAAGTATGTATTTTTTATACTTATATGTTTTTGATAATTAAATGTATTGCGTTACCTACTGTATATTATTATTGTGATATTATTGTGGATCTTGTTGTATATTATTAGTTTGATAGAAAATAACAAATGCTAAGCCTTTTATGTACCTTGATATTACACATTCTTCGGTAAATATATCGTCCAAGACGGTGTTACAAATGTGTATCGATTAAATAAAAGTTAAATTTGTTCAAAACCGTGAAAAACCGGAAGGCAAAGCAACTACAAAAGTTGCAAGGTAGTTGTTTTGGTCTGTTTCAACGGTTGAGGCCTATTATGTTTAGTATGTCATAGTACATCACATGATATTAAGGAAACAGTAAATAACAACCCGAAAGTTGTGGAGTTTAAAACTTAAATGGTAAATGAGCAATATTTACAAAAAAAAGAGTTTAGTATAATAACTGATTTGAAGATTAAGAATACCTTACATGTTACATCTCCACCAAGATCAGATTGTATCATTAATATTTATTTCGACAATAATAAATATATAAAAACTAAGGATTTTAGAAAAGTATTCTTGGGTTTGAAATCCAAACACTGTGAAGAAAATGATGACGTGGTTAATTTGTGTTTGCTATATATACTTTAGTGTAGTATACTTGGAAAAAAAAGTCAATTGCATGCTGACCTTAAGCATTTCTCAATGGTCAAGGACTTGGATTATTTCAACCAATATCAATGCGGGTTGGTGACATAAAATGCTACAATTGAGGAATTGCACAAGGTTTCGAAAATCCATAATGGATAGTTAAATCCCCCATTCACTTATAGTTTAAAGTGATTTCCCTTTAACTTTCCTGATAAACCTTAAAACATTACACATAATTATTCATTTTATTTTGCATATAATTATTTGTTGTACATTGACAATCAATAATTTGACTTGAAATCAATACGTAAGACAATATAGTACATGTTTTTTTAGTAGAACAATGTACCTCATGTTTGATTATATGAAAAAGGTACATTGTATTTTCATAATATATTTATTTTATAGATTTATTAATACATTAAATTAATAATGGTTTGTAATGTTTTATATATAGGGTACCATATCATTTATTATGACACACACATGCGAGGATAAAGAGGACATGCTAATAAGAAATAAAAATGTTGAAAGCGAGATGCTTCAATGCGAGTAAAGGTTAGTTACGTTGCAGGAACATCGCCTCCTCTCAATCCCATGATCATACGAAGCATATACTCTCTCGAGCGAAATGCACTCTAAAAATAGAAAGAGGGCACTCCTCAAAGAGCAACAAGGCGCATTGTGCAAGCTATCATCCTCGGTGTCAGGGAGACTTGAAGACTCAGTCAACTCTTTCTAGAAGATTCAAATAAGTAGTCAAATGCAAACTAGTGTGTTTTGATGTTTTGCTTTCTTTCTCTTTGTTTGGTCAAGATATACTCCTAATTCTTCTGAAAATAGACTCTTATGCACTTTGAGGTGAAAATCTTAATCTCCAATTGAGTGTTGTGAAGTACGATGATAGTGTGGTCATAAAATTGATACCATCAAAGGTTAGTGTACCACGAGACTTCAATTAAGAAGCTTGGAAAAACAATAAAGTCATCATGTATAGTCACTACGAAAACTCAGGAGCAATTGAAGAATACATTACTCGTATCAGAAAAGTTTGATTTGAAGTGGCTAGATTCAATTGGTATTCATATCAAATTTTTTAAATATATAGAATCCGAAGAAGACGAAAATTGCGACTACCAAGTGTGTAACATTGATAGAAAATTCACAAAACTTCTTATAGAGGAAATGTGGTTGACAAATAAGGTAAATATTTACTTTACTTTGACATTATAAAATAATTAAGTTTGTACATATTATTTCTTCTAGATCAGTAATGAGTGAATGTGATATGTTGCAGTAAGTGAATGTCATATCCATGTTGATACGCAATCGTATGAGATTGTATCCAGATTTATTTTGCAAGATGACAGAAGTAATGGACCCATCTTTTGAGTAAATTAAAAGATAAAAATGTTTTTATGGACTTACTTCTTACCTATTTATGGACTCGTGCAATGTGGGCTATTATTATTATTCTAGAGCTACACCAGTGTTCTTTTTTCTGCCATGATTATCTCATTCTCATTCATTCTAAAGTGTGCATATAGTGTTGTAGTTGGCAATGCAAAATTTCCTGATGGACCTTTGACCATAATTCAAAAATTGTGAGCTGATTAATATTATTTTAGAGCTACATTAGTGTTCTTTTATGCGGCTTGCTTATCTCATTCTTATTCTTTCTTAAAGTGTGCATATCGTCTGTAGTCGGCAATGTGAAATTTCCTGATGCACCTTTGACTATAATTCACATTGTGTTTGATAGGCTATTGTAATAAACTGCTGTAAAGATATAAGTTTGAATTTATATTGTAAACTTACATTATTATTATGGCTTATTCTCCAGATTTTACGAGCATTTGATGGAATTAAATATGTTGCGAATTTCCCTAGAAAATTTAATGAAACTTTGACATCAATGCATTATATAGAAAAGGTTGGGGAAGCGGTGGGGCTAGAAGAGGCCATCACGATAATTAGATAATAGAGAGTTCCTCTAACTACAATAACTATATTATGAAAGATGCAAAACAGTTGAAGTAGTATTCTTCTCAATGTGGAACTATGAGAGCATATGATTAGGAGCATGGGGTTGTAGTCAGAGATAATCACGGAAACCAGATAATAAGGAGTTCTTGATGCAAAACAGACAGATATATTCTTGCCAAGGTGAAAACCATGAGAGCGGATGATAAGGAGCTATCACTCTCAATTGTTATAAAAGGTTGGGAAAGCTGTGGTTCTGTAATAAGAGACCATCACAGTAACTGGATAATAAGGAGTTCATCCGACTACAATAACTGCTGTGCAAAACAGCCAAAATAGTATTCTTGCCATGGTGAGAATCATGAGGGTAGATGATAAGGAGCTATCACATTCAATGGCTAAGATATTCAATTTGTATATTAACGTTCTGTATATCTTTGATGGTAGTATGCAATTATGTAATGTATATCTTCATAATTTATAGTACTAATCTTTTTCATGATAATCGTTCATTATAATTTTGGGACTTTAATTATAATCTTAAACAAATTAGGCAACAGTTTAATAAAGATCAGCACCTTTTTCTTTTCTAAATTATAATGGAAGTTCCGAGAAAGCACCAGCAGCCTTTTTTCTTTTTTGGTAATAAGCACTAGCAGCCTTGATGAGCGAAATAGCTGCTCTTTATCTATATAGCAAGGACTTGGACTTGTTCATTAGTTTACATCACGTAATTAAGTTGGTAACTAGTAGAGGTTTGAATAGGATGGAGCATGCGCTGGTATTAGATTTATTAATTTTCCACATTAACATGAAAACAAAATGAAAATATATATTTTAATTTAATACATTATATCTTTTTTATTTTTTATATTTTCTTTTAAAGAACTCTAATACCTCACGTTCTCCCTGCTCCGCCCTGCCACTCTCAGACCGAAGAGGACGCTTCAAAGAGGACGCATTTGGCGTAGAGAGTCCGATCAAAGCAATCAATTCCTGTTCTGATTTCTCATCGTTTAGATCTTGTTCTTCCTTTTGAGTCTCTTGGTCTTATCTTTCTACAACACTACCACGAAATTATGGTGCTGTCTTTTTTTAAGTTGGGGATCCCTCTTTTTAAAAAAAGAAAAAGAAAAAAAGAAGAAGAAGAGAGCAATGGTTCACAATCCATGTCTAGGAAGTTCATAATCAGGTTATCCAAGTTCTTTCTTTTTCTCCTCTTCACTTATGGATGGATTTTTATGATTTAATTTTGTGTTTTGTTAGTTTTTGCCTGGTTTATCTTTGGTTTGCTGCATTGGGAATGTTAAATTTTTTATTTTTGATGGATATATTTATAATTTATTTTCTAGATTTATAGGATGAGAGTGTGTTTCCATCTGGGTGGACTTAAACAATAAAGTAGTAAATCCGCTGTTCATTTGTTGATGCAAGCTGTCTATTTGAGTAGACAAACAACATGTACATTCAACTTAATAAGACAATACAAAAAAAGGAAAAGCACATTGGTGGGCATAAGATACTCCATTTAGATATATAGTATACAATCCTTGAGTAACGAGGGAAATCATGCATCCTGAAAATCCATATAGTAATGACTTTGATGTGGTTCTGTTTCTGACAAAGTGTGTGCTGACAAAGTTTAATGGAAATATAATTGATTGTTTACTTCAGTGACAGCTTCTGTATGCAACTTTTTAGATATAAAATTGCAATTACCTTAAAATAATGCTTTTTTGCGTTTTTATCTATTTATTTATTTATTTATTTTTTGTACAAAGCAAAGTCTGTTGCATTTAGTATTTGAATTTCTTTATGATGTTTCAGAATTACTCCTATATTTATTGGAAAAGCTTTAACTTTCTTATCATATTTTATTTGAATACATTTCTTTGTATCCTTTTAATCATTTGCAATAGAAACTCACTGGTGACATTATCTTTGTTATGGATATAAGTGATAGATATGACATGGAAATACTAACTTTGCTTGTTGATTTAGTTTTCAATCCATTGCTTGCTGGTGTGTTTGTATGCAGACCCTAACTAACGTTGTTGGTTAACATAAAATATGTAGATGATTCTCTTTTTGTGCCTTCGTTATCTTACATTGTTATGAATTATTGCTAGTTTCTGCATAATATATCTATATATATTTTGTGGAATTATACTTTATTTTATTTGTTTGAATTAATTGTTTATGACCAGCATGTCTTTTTGTTTATCATGCCTTTTAGTAAGTTTTTGGGAATTTGGGGTCTGGCTTTTACATTGGAGTAACTCTGACTACGAGTGGTGAATAAATGCATGCTACCAAAAAACAGATATATATATATATATATATATATATGTTTGATTAGATTGCCTTGAAGTTTGGTTCAGCTGCCAGTTGAAACTGATAACTAAGCCTCTTTTGATTTGGATAATTGAATTGGTATTGGTATTGAACTAACTACCTACTGGTTGTTTTTGTTCTATTATTAACTGAGTATTAATACTCATATTAATTGTTGTTTTTGTTCATCTATCACAATATTGTGATAAATGGCAGTCATATATGGAACATGATATTTCAAATTGGTATTAGGAGTTCAAGTATTAATCGTAGGTAATCTTGTGTCTCCTCTGCTTATGCATCCATCAATCTTTGTTTTGTTATTGTGGGGGTAAACTATTCCATGATACTTAGTTAATAAGTGAACCATATTAGCAAAGTTGCCTCTAGAATCAAAATGTGTACAGACTAGAGTGAGACGTTCCCACAGATCACCTCCACTCCAATATGCTCAATTCAACCTTAGGAGTTATTAAACCCCAGCATCAACCAAGCCAATTATTTGCCAATCTAAAACTGTTAATAGGCCCATAACTCACACACCTACCTGGCAACACCTAGATAGTCCCATACTCTATCACTCTCAATTGCTTAAGACCTCTATTTTGCTTTCATTCTGGCCTCACAGAGAGCAAAGGCAAATCAATTTGCTTCATTCATCACTACTAGGGATACTGCATTACCATTAAACAATTTACACTTCAACTGGTTTAGTTGCCCAGTAATTTGCTGTTTAATTATTAGCAGTTGAGATTTAATTTCTTCAAGTTTGGTATGTTGCTTAACATGATAGAAAAAAAGCATTACAAATAAGAGCAATAAGGAAGCTACCAGGATGAATCATTCCGTCGGCACAAAGCTCGAATCATTTATAAAATGGAATCAGAGATGTGCAAGTATATGATTGTCGTTTCTTTACAATATACTTGATACTAATGGTCATACATATTATGTATATTTGTATATATAGTAAATTTATATTTCATAACTATTCTTGATCATGCATATATGAAGTAGCAGAAAATGAAAGTGAAGTTGATAAAATTCAAATGTATCATAACACCCATTATAGCAAGAAAAAAAAGTAGTGGGTGGATGAAGGATCCAAAGACATATGTAAGTTGATTGTTAATTTTCATTATATATATATATATATGTAAATCAATCCATAAATATACTTTATTGCTAAATTATAACTACTAACAAGTGATTTGAAATTAAGTTTTAGGAACGACTTGTAGAGCTTAGAGTCAACTTCACTTAGCAAAGATGAGATATTTGATGAGGTCCTACCCTCTAAATTTGTAACTTTCTGAGGTATTGGTATCATTCCTAAACCTAACAAATCACAGTAAGCCAAGAAGTTGCAGTATTAAGAAAGGAACTCGATGAATACAAGGCAAGAGAAAAGGAAAACAATGTTAATTATTTGTAATCGTTGAAAAAAAATCAACAATTAAAATGTAGGTTTGCTGCAATGGAAAAGGAAACTAACAAATTTAATAGATTTGCATGAGAAGCAATTGGACTTGTTGGAAAGGGAGCTGGGTATTCAAAGTGGCAATGACACAGGAAATGGAGATAGTTTCCACCAAGGTAAAAGTGGTTATAGTTTCTGTGATTGTGGTATATTATTTAGTTTGTCTATTGAAGAAAATTTTACAATCTAAATGACTATGGTTACTCATAATATGAAAACATAACTAGGTGAATATATATGTATATATACACATGTATATGCTAATATGCTATGTTTAATGTTTGCAGGTTGATTTGGACAATATAAATTGCAAGGCTTTTTTTTTTTTTTTTTTAATGAATAATAAAGGGTTTTAGTGTAGAAATCATCAATTTAGATTTCTGTTAGGAGATAGGGTTTTGTTACTGCTTCAACTTTAGAATGCAAGCCTATTCTTCTAATAGTTTCCCCTTCATTGGTTTGATTACACAGGAAACATACTCTTTTTAGATAATACATATAGTAGTATTTAATTTTGAAAAGTTTCATTTGGCAACATACTCTTTAATTAGGTATTATGTAGTCAATTATACTTGCAAAGTTTAGTATATATTTTGGCAAGACAATGATATGTAATGCTTTAGAATGTGCAATATGAAAATATGAGATAATTTTTCATGGAAGCATATTTATAGAATGATATGCTTCAATAAAAAATTATATTTTTTGTGCATATTAATATTTGTGAGTAGATATTGTAAGTGTTGTATAGCTTGAATATGTGTATTTTATATGGAAGGTGAAATAAAAATTCTATTTGTTACTTACTGATGATGTGCAGGGGTCATTATTAATTTATACGTTTACATGTATGCTAAATTGAGCCCTCAATCCAATCAGTGTCAAAATAAGCATGAAAATAATAAAAGATAGTGACAAATAAAATGTAGCAAGTAAAGAAAATTGTGATAAAATAAACAATATAATGAATTTGTTATAAAAAGTAGTAATAATGGATTAATGAGTGACGAAGTAAGCTGTGATAAAATAACTACTATAATATCTTCTGGTGACGAAACAATGTCACTGTATTATTAGCTTATGAATAGTTATTGTTTGTGTGAATTCAAAATTTGATGCTGATATTTTTTATAATAATTTTATTTGTATTTGACAAACAAATGACAATCATAATATTCTACAATGACGGGTCGTTTAAGGCTTAATAAGCACATCTCTAATAATACAGGGTTATTGCATTATTAAATTATGAATGAAAATTATTTGTATTCATTTAAAATTCGACATTGATATTTTCTATGACAATTTTACTTGTTATTGACAAATAAATAATAATCACAATATCATGTATTGACAAAACAAATAGCGTTGCTGTATTATTAAATTATGAATGAAAAATATTATGTCAATTGAAAACTTCGACATTGATATTTTGTATGACAATTATTTTCATTAAAATTATTGTTACAAGCGTTAGTATGTGACATATACTTTCAGTGTCAACAATTATTGTCATTGTTACATCATATAGAATGTCACAAATATATTATGTGACTAGTACTAATGTCACATATATTTAACATGACAAATGTATAATATGTCACAAATAATATTAATGATACAATCATTTTGATATAGTATCATTCCGTGTCAAGAATAGAAATCGTCATTGAAATCCATATTGTCACAGAAAGATCAAGTTTGACTAGATTTTAAGATGCAATCAATGACAAACATTGTGGATTCAGTAACAATTTTTAAATTCTATTATGACGAAAATTCTTGACACATAAGATCTAAGATTTAGTAGCAGTAAAAAAATTATCACAGGCAAATGGGCATCAGTGACAAAACAATTTGATTGTCACAAAAGTGAAATCAATGTTTGTTCTATTGTGACAACGCTGTGATAATCGATTGTTGTCACAAATATATATACAATGATAAAAAATGGAGTTCAGCAATAAATTTGTATTGTCAGAGTTCAAAATTTGTGTAGTATTTTAATATACTAATTGTACCAAATGCATGAATTCAACCATGTTTTCCAAAAAAAATCCATAGCTTGTCCAAATTAAATAAAACAGTTAAGAGACGGTAAAGGTCATTATTGGTAAACCGTGGCTTTTTTTGTTTGATTACTATTTCATTTGATGTGGAAGTACATGTACAAGTCCTTGCATATAAAAGCTGCCAGTGCTTTCTTGAAACTTTCATTATAATTTAGAAATGGAAAAGGGTGCTGATTTTCCTGAGTCATGACTATGAATGAAGCTACAATACACAAAATACTCAAAAGAGCATGAAAGAGGTCTTAGGCAAGAAAAAAGAACGAGATCTTAATTATATATAATTTTTTTATGTGATTTTATTTATTTATTTTTATTTATATAATTTTTTTTTCTATTTTGTTATTTGGATTAACTTGAATAAATTTATCAAAAGCTCATTTTTTAGATGGAATTAACTTTTTAATTTTTCTCTCTTTTTTTAAGTTTTTCATAACCAGATTGATATTTTCTAGCAGACATTATAATAATTAAAATATAAAATAATAAACAAATAGTAAATATTAAAATATATAAAGAAAATATAAAAGTTATAGAATAATATAATCTGATTTTTTTTGTTGTAATAATCAAGTTTTGAATTGAGAGAGATGTAGAGAGAAATCAATAATTTTAAAACTTAAGAAAGAAAAAAGTGATGAAGAAAATGGATAAAAAAAAATAACGTTAAAAAATTAATAACCTAAAAATTTAGAAAAAAAATATTATCTAAAAATAATATTTATCTTTTAAAAAACTATTTAATTAGCATTAAATATTTATCTTTTCAAAATATTTCATTTTTATTTTGATATTTTAAAGATATGTCTATTATTATAATACATAATATAATTATATATATTTATATATACCTATTATATATATATATAGTAAAAAAAATGTGGGGCCTTTATAATATGGGGGTCTTAGGCACCTTGGTGTACTACCAAAACCGACCACGTAGAAAGCAATGAATTTGAAAGATGTTAGCACAACTTCCTTCCTTATTCTTCTTCTCACAAATGGTTGGCAAAGGAGGAAAATCATTGACTGCACCTTGGTTGAGACCATTCTCTTTTCTAGGACCTGGATTCTTGCCACCACCAGCAAGCATCTGGCTTAGTTAGAGATGGCAAAAGGCCCCATCCCCGCCCTGGCCCGTCGGGTCCCACCTCGAATGGGGCGGGGATTCCCCGTTTAATTAAGGTGGCGGGGTGGGGACGGGGTGGGGTCAGGGAGTATTATCCCCGCCCCGTTATATATTATTAATATATATATATATATTTTTAATATATTTATATTATATATTAAATTTTTACTATATTTTTTAAAAGATAAATATGTCCTCTTCCACAACCGGCGCTAATCCTCTTTCCCTAACCCTTTGCTCTATCTCCCCTGTCCTTCACAGCCAGCCTTAACCCTTTTGTCTCCATCCCATCTCACTAACACTCTCTGTATCTTCTTTCTCACTTTTCAATCGGCCATAACTCTTTCTCTCCATCTCTCACTCATAGTCAGCCATCTCATTCATCTCTTACTCTCAGCCATTTCACTCACGACATCATATCAATAATAAGCGAGGGGCGGTGATGAGTAAGCTTGAGGACGGCAACTTGAGCTTGAGGACGGTGACTCGAGCTTGAGGATGGCGACTTGAGTGAAGCCTTTAGATATGCTATCTCTCAAATCTCAGAGATATGCGTTTTCCTTTGTGAATGAAGTTTTTTTTTTTTCAAATCTGTCACATTTTTTTGTGAATCAAGTTTTTTTTTTTTTTTTAATTTGTCTATGAATCAAGCTTTTCATTTTTTTTTCTATATAATTGATGATGGGGTAACGGGTGAGGGACAAACATCCCCAACCCAGCCCTCCCTCCCCAACGGAATGTGGACGGGGTATCCTATTCTCCAACGGGGAGGGTGATGGGGAGGGTCACCCCAGCCCCGTTGCCATCCTAAGCTTAGTATCTAACTCTGTATTTTTACAGATAATTAAACTTTAGGAATTACACAAAGAAATAATTAAACTTTAGGAATTACACAAAGAGGGAATTGTCACACAACCCTACTCAATGCCATCATAGCCAACTCCGAACCACCACCACCAACAACAACAAAAGGGAAGCAGAAGTTGGAAACATATATGAACAAAGGGGGTGCAATTATAACAGATGACTAAATGGAAAGAAAACACCCAAAATATAACAGAAAAACAATGCGGAAAATTAGTCATTTTCAAAGAAAGCATTGCAAATAATGCAGAAAAACAAAACAATTGAAGGATATGAAATTAGGCTGCCCATATTTACACACCACTTAACACTACACACACTTGAAAGGAAATATACGAATGTTTCTTACACGCTTAAAAAAGTTTGAATTTTTGACGGCTCCTAATTGGATTAATTAGAAGTTAAAGGAAAATAAAATAAATGCATTTTTCATTTATTTAATTATTGGCAACAATAATAATATGTTTGTTTGTAGAAGTTTTAATTATATTTGTGAAATAATATGCAAAGTTGATTAAACAAGGGTTAGTATCACATGCGCCCTATGAGGTTTGCTCTGAATAAAATCACACCATGTATTCCGTTGACATTAATATCTATTTTACTCTTTTATTTCACAATAACAAAAATAAATGCAAAAATTATTCTTTTAAAGCTCTTTCTATATAAGCAATGATAAATTCAGGTTCAGGGTTGTTCAGGCTTTATTTATTTAGTTTATACGTGTTCAGCCCCTGAAATCTAAATTCTAAACTTGTCAGTATCCAAATATTTTTGGAAAGCAAAGGCAATAACTTTTGGTTCAGCCTTTTAACTATCTAAAAATAAAAGTTTAAGCTATCCCAAAATGGGGTTTTATGTTTGATAAAATATTAATTTGTCAAACTGAAACGGCCAATAAAAATTGAAATTTCATAAAAATAATGAATAAAAATAACACGTTTTTACTTATCATATGCATCCATTTATATATATATATATATATATATATATATATATATATATATATCCATTTATTTGTCTCTCTCTAATGCATTACTTACTTCTATATAATTAATCTACAAACTAACAGAACATGTGGGTGATGGATAATTAGCGTTCCTTTTTTTTGGGGGGTTATTTTTATGAATTTTTATGTAATTTGCTTTTGTTTAAGGAGTTAATTTAATTTTTTATTATTAAGCAATCAATTAAATATAAATGCGGAAAAACAAAAAAAACAACAATGGTGTTAATACTTTCCATTTTTCATCACGTTAAAAGTAACAAGAAAAGACTAATGGTGTGTTTGATAACACAACTATTTTCAGTTTTTTGTTTTTGGTTTTTGTTTTTGGTTTTCAGTTTTTGTTTTTTATTTAAAAAAAAACAACAATTTGTTTGGTAACCATTTTTGTTTTTGATTTTTAAAAAATAAAAATAAAAACTCGTTTGATAACTATTTTTGCTTTTGGTTTTTGTTTTTGGTTTTTTTTTTAAAAAACTTTGTATTTCTTTTAAAATTTTATATATAAAAATCACACTAATACTAACAATTTATAATCAAAATTTACATATAAAATCCATAATATAAATTCAAAACTTATATGTAAAATGCCAAATATAAATTTTAATTTTAAAACTGAAATATATCTCAAATCATAAATAAAACATAAAACATAAATAACCAAACACAAATATATATCAAACACATAAAATTTAAACTTTACAATCATTCTAAAGCATCATACACACAAATAACATATAATCTAATGCTGAAAAGTGGTCCAAAGTCGATGCAATTGATCTCTCACTTGAGCCATGAGCATAGTATCATTTTGGCTAATATTGATTGGCATTTGTGTCTGCTTCCTTCATTTTGTATATTATCATTATCGGTAATCAATAATTCATCATTAAACTCATGAAATAAAAGATCTTGATCACATGTAGTTTGATGAAGTTGTGAATAGTACAACATGCTATAGATATATATATGTATGCGCATGGAATATGGAGGCATTTGTTTTAAGATTGGAAATCTAGCTTTTAGCACTCAAAACACCGCTTCGATAACATTCCGCAATGATGAATGCGGTAGTTAAATAATTCTTCCTTACCATGAGGTTGTTGCCGACCCCGAAATCCGTAAGTGATATCTTTCTCCTCGGTAAGGTGATAAAAATCGGACATATTTGGATATCGAGATCAACAACATAATACTTATCTATTCAAAAAAACACATTCAAAATATAAAATTAAATGATATTTAAAATAAAAATTATGAAATAAATATAAATATCATAATAAATACCTCCTGTTGGCAACGGAAATTTGTTATTGGAATTAGAAATACACTCATGCGATTTTCGAGAGTCATTAGCGGTTCTTTCCGGCCGGACATAACAAATGTGAAGCGCGTGTCAAATGAACAAGCACACATTACATTCCACGTAGTGTTTGTTTTTCTACGAAATGGAATTTGTTGATCTTGTGGAATGTGTGCATCAACGTGAGTCCCATCAATAGCACCGATACAATTCTTTACCAAAACAAATATATATAACATAATTAGATTCATAACTTTTTATAAAAATAATTTAAAACTAAAGTGTATAGTATTATAATATTGAAAAGTTACCTTAAAAAATGGATAATACTTTGGATTGAATCTAATCTCAGGAGAAACAACATCAGAGTTAGAAGGACAAATAAGTTCCACTCCAAGCATGCATACCTTTTTCAGAACATGATTGAAATATCTTGAAATAGTTTCTCCTGAATGTTGAAATCTTTCAGCTACTAGGCGATTCCTCTCATTATGACATATGGTTAACAAAAATATTGCAACTTGTTCTTGAGCTGTAACAAACCTAGAGTTTTTAAATTTGTCTTACTTTTAACTCTCACAAAATGTTATAAACACACTTTTGTCCATTCTAAAACAATCATAGCATCTACTTTCATGACCATTGAGTAACTCACAATACATAATCATGACCTCTAAGTAGAGAAGTTCTACATGGTTGCCTTAAAGAATCTATTTGGGCATATTCATTACAAACTAAATATAGAAAAATAAAACAAGCTCGTCATCGTCATCGTCTTCAAACAAACTCAAATCAACATCACCAAGATCCATATACACATGTTAAATGCATAACAAATATAATATAAATAAAATAAAATAAATTATAAACACAAGTGAATGCATTGTTCTCAACAATCATCAATCACAATAATAATAAACTATTAAGTATAACATATTGTTCTCAACAATCAACGAAACAAAAAACATAAACTATTGTTGAAAAATATAACTATAAATATTCAACAAAATATGTCAAATACAACCACGAATAAAATCATAAACTACTGAATGAAATCTATCTTCCTCTTATCGGGCATGCGTAAAACAACTTCCTCCAGTTTACATCATCATGCAGCAACTTTATAGCCTTTGAATAGCTATCTCCATCAATCTCATCCATCATATTCAAAATTTCAAAACATTGATTCAACAAGTCTTCATCTTCATCATTTCTCTTTGGAAGGAGGCACCATCATCATTTGTAGATGAAGTAGCTGATGAAGAACTAGCTACTTTATGCTCAAGAATTTCATTTCTCTTCCTTGCACTCTCGATATACATTAATAAAAGATATAAGAGCTCACTAATATTCTCTCTTTTCTACGAGTTCCTCTTGAGCTAGTAGATGAATTTTATTCCCTTGATTTATCCATGCCATCGATTTATCCTCTTGACCATCACCATCTACATTCATTTCATTAATTGTATTACCATCTTGAATCTGAAGGAATTCTTGTAGATGGACAAGAAAATTCTCAGGTTGCCATTGTATCTTCATAAATGACTTGCAACTTTTCATAGTAATGGGCAACCTTTTTCCTGAATTTTTGCACTCTTATTTACCTATAAAAAATATCACATAATTACTAATATAGTGATCTTATCAATTTAAATGAGATTACAATATAATAGAATAAAATTTATACCTTAATGAGATTATCCCACTTGTATCATCTAGAGTGATGGTCCCAATCTTTGGATTCCACCAACTCAGTGAGTGCCCTTTAATAATTTCTTAAATTCCTTATAAATTCTCTTTAATGAATGAAATTTGTTTTCAATTGATCGTGAGTATAAGAATGCTCACACCTAATTTGAAGTTGATTTCTAATGTAATTCCAACTAGATTTAGTAAATGTTGTTGTTGAGCGGTTGCCTTTAATAACTTCTTGCTCCATCAACTCAACATAAATAGCCTCATTCTTCTCGGACCATATTCCTTCCTTTTTTCCATCATCATCAACATCTTGAAAGGGTTCATATTTGATTGTCCTTATAAAATCTACTAGAAAAAAATAAAATTAACCTAATAACCAACTTAGAGTATTAAGTGTACAAACATAAAAATCACATTTAAGTGTACAAAGCCAAATGCATGAGAAAGGACAAGTTTTACATGAATTAAGATAAATAACATACAATCAACTCAAGCTAGATATTAAAGCAAGAAACATATTCTTCCAAAAGGACACATTAAGAATGAAAAGAGAATGGCAAAGATAGGACCATAAATGGAATAGATATGAAATTCAAACCATGTCCATTTTCCAATCACAAAACCTTTGCATGGCTATTTGCCAAACACAATTAATGAACACTCAATTTCTGCTGGAAATCAGCTAATAACAATCATGCTTTATCTAATGAGGCTGCTAAGACACAACCATGGTTTTAACCTTATGAAAACATTTTATCTATGTATAATAGATAAAAGCCGACAAAATAAAATAAATAAATATAAAATGTGTCAGCTTAAAATAAAATCTATCCGGGCATTGTTTTAATGGAAGGCCTTATAGAAGGCCTAATAATGCATATTCTAAAGAGTTATAGATAGGACTACTAGCATAATTCCAAAACTTGTGCTGGAGTTGGGCAACTATCAAATATGACTAGTTTTAGATTAAAAAAAACATAATTAGATGGGTATGCAGCACCCTTGCAAATTTGCTCGATATGACAAGTTTTTCAAAAAAACATAATCCATTATAGAAATGGGAAACAAAAGGTTGCATATTGGACCCGTTAAAATTTAAGCCAACAAAACCCAATTAAAACCAACCTTATATACTGAGCAATACAAAATTTTAGTCTCTCTTGTCACAAACTGAAACTAGGAAGGTTGAGATGCACCAACCAACCACTTTTTCTTATATTTAACAAGAATTGAAACTTAAGCGGTCCGTTCGGTAACCAATGATCCCTCCAACATCACTTTGCACATAGCCTACTAATCTCTAAAACACACCGGAATTTCCTTGCTATGAAAGCTATGAAAACTTAAAAGAAGTGGACATGTAGCCTAAATCCCTTATTTGAGTTTTAAAAATAACATGTGATTATTCTAGAACTTTTGAAAGCCCAAAAGAGCCATGTCTTCATTGATTATAAATTGGTGGTTTTATTTGTTCTAGTGCCATTTAATTTTATATCCTTTTTTACTTTTTGGTAAGACATTTTATTTTATACCAAGTTCATAACTTGGAACCAAACATATCATAAAACCAACCAAGGAGGAACAAATGAACATACATAGAAAAATAACAAATCCACCATAAACAAATCACGAGAAAAGGAGTAAGACAACATCTTGTAAGTAGAAGTATCAATCACTCAGGCAACTCCTTTATATCCACCTCAAATCTCTTGAACTGTGTAAATATACCATCATTTTTTAAAAAATTATTAGAACAATATGAAGATAAAGGTATAAATCTTAATCTCTTTACATCGTTGAACATCGAGAACACATCAAATACTAATAGACATCATGATAAAAGCGATTTGAGGATAAAGAATTGAGTAGGAAGCATAATTTCAGAGAAAACCTAAAATATTTACTCTTTCCATTGATAACAAAAGTAAATATAATCATTAATTCCATCACAACATATACAAAGAAAATTTTCTTTCTTTTACCAAACATCACGAACTAGTATATTATCAAAGCAGATCTTAATTTTAAATAAAATAATAAAGAAAACTTGCAGTGACTTTGAAAAATACTTATGTATTTCACTCAGTAATATTGCAAGTGTATAATAGCGATGCAAATCTATAAAAGTTGATCTTTGCAATGCAAGAACCTATCTTTGCGGCATATGCACGAACACCACAATACCACTCCATATGAACATAAATGAAATTTTAAAAGTAAAATTTTAAAGGTTGGATTTAAGGGCCCAAAGCACGAAGCAAAATTTTTATTGATTTGGATGTAATTCTCAAGGCAAACAATATTAATTGTTGTTTTAGCAAAAGCGTGACAAATCGGATCTAATGATCAATACAAATACATATTTTTGTTAGCAGTCAATACCGAGCCAAATGAAGTACAAAACAATCAAATAACATGGAAAAAGGAAACAAAATCAATAGATTCCGATATGAAAGAGATGATTAGAGAAATTTACCTATAGCGAATGATGGATCAGATCACTACAACAGCAATGATCCGGGAAGAAGAACGCATGAGGAAAGATCGCAATCGTGATTTGCAAAGAAGCGTCGGAAGGGCGATGACAAAGAGAAGCGGACATGCTCGGTGGAGGAGATATTGGATCGTAACTCCTTCGGATCAGCTTGTGACAAAGTCGCCGCGAGTCAATGGGAAGATTGACAAAATAAAAAGCAAAGCGTAAAATAAAAGCGGAAATTCAACGTTTTCATTTTTTATCAATAATTTTAAAAACGTTTTTGAAAAAAAAAATCGAAAACGGAAAACGTTTATCAAATGCATTTTCATTTTCAGTTTGTCAAAAAAAAAAAAACAAAAACGAAAAATGAAAAACCATTGCGTTATCAAACGCACCCTAAGTGATTTATGTGAAAAAAATATGCTCTTCGCTTTATATTATCAAGAGAAGGATTTATGTGAAATTGATTAATGCGTTAGTTAAAGCTATTATAAATAAATTTTGCAATTAGAAAGCTTTGTCAATTTGTGTAAAATTCTAGTTAACGAAATAGGTTTGAAGCCTAATATAACCTGCATGCTATGAAACTTAACACTAACTAGAACAATTCTATTTATCAAAGAAATTTGATATACAAAATTGAAGCTAAATATAGAAACACACAACCTGTTATATTTGGCTTGATGCTTCTTGACAGAGGTTGATACTGTTCGAGGCCTGTGTATACCACAACGTCCTTAAGACAATTCCGCTCCTCACTGTGTTGTGATTCCTATAGCGGTTGTCTCCCAGGATACAACGAACTTTCCAAGAATTCTCAGTATAGCACCAGCTCAGAATTCCCACTGCGAACTTGATAGTCTGCCTTCCTTCTATCACCAAAAACCAACGTGTACACACTAACACACTCACACACGTTCTTCTTGTTTTTTTCCCGTATGAAAACAAAAATACCGAGAGCCCAAAAAAAATATACTGAGACTCTATATCTCCTGTTTTTTTTTTCCAAAAACTAAAAACATTTATAATGTAAAATTAAATACAATTGATTTACATTTATTTTAAAACGTTACAAAACCTTACAAAACGTTTTAACGTTTTAAAATTCTAACAATCCCCCACATAAATGAATTGTACATAAAATTTTCTAGACTCGACTCTGGTGATAGAGTTCTACGGTTAAAACCTGCATAGGATAGGTAGGTTTTACCCTTTGAACCTTCCCTTGTGAGAATATATTTACTTCTTGTTGAAGGTAGGCGATGTTCTTGAACCTTACATGCTTTATGTAAAGATGATATACTTCACAGGGACTCCTTCTGGCATTTTTCAGTTCTACTTGTTATGTCCGTTTTGCCATGGACATCTTCCCAGTTCTAGAGTTTCAAAGAATTGTGCCCAACAATTCTCCTTTGAAGCCTCTTCTCTCTCACATAGGTGATTCTTTTACTAAGAGTATCCCGCTATACTCCTATCGGATTTCCCAATGCATAAGAATCATTAAAAGCATTAGCTTATTCTTATCTTCAACGGGTATCACTGTTTCATCATAGGAATGGACAGGAGGTGAAAAACCCCTACAGTGATTTAAACCAGTCTTTACAATTTAGTTGTCTCTTTGAACCTAGATCTTGGGATTTCCAGTCAACTAGGTTGGGTTTCCATCATAGTGACTTTTCAATTTTATGGGCTTTAATCTCATTCCTCTCGATGATTTCTCGACTAACTCTCGATTTAACCGCTTTGGTTAGCGGATCCGCAATGTTATCCTTTGACCACATAGTCAGCGAGAGATATCTCCGGTTGAGATTAGTTGTCTAACGGTATTATGTCTTCGGCGTATATGTCTAGACTTACCATTATACATCACATTTTTGCCTTTCCTATCATTGGTGACAATCACGATGAATAAAGCGGTAGAAGCAGGCTTAGCCACCTAGGAACATCCTCCAGAAATGGCGTAGCCATTCACTCTTCACCACACTTATCTGAGAAGCAATTCGATTCCATTGTGGATCGGCTATAACCGTTTGTTTGAGGATTTCCATGATCTCACTGCCTCTTAGTGTGACACATACCCACTAGTCGATTTTGAATTCTTTACATCGGATATCGGTTGGCATCATTGTATCCTTCTATCTGGTGGATATCGAGTATAGTATTCAGTAATCAAGAGTATATCGTAGTATCTTAATACTCTTATGATCCCTTTCCAATCTTCACCATTTGGATTACTCGTGTACTACTTAGTTTACTAAGCGTAGGCTATATCAGTCTTTACAACTTCATTAAGTACATTAGGCTCCCAATCACCCTAGAATACTCCGATTGAGATATACTTTCTCCTTTGTTTTTGACAAGTGAAGATTCACATCTGGATGTGTCTAGCCAGCCGAATCATCTTGAACTTATTGATATTTTATCCACATAATGTGATTGATTCGAACTAGTCCATCGGGTTCTCATGATTTTCACCCCAAAATAACATCGCAAGTCCCATATCCTTCATGTGAACCTCGCTTACATTGTTTTGGTAGACTTGATTATCTCATCATCACTACCCACAATGAGCATGTCATCAACATCTGGACATAAAATGACATAACCATTTTTGTATCCTTGACATATATACATTTGTCACTCATTGATTTTAAATCCATTGGCAACAACCTATCAAATTTTTTATGCCATTGTTTGTGCTTATTTAAGACCATCTGGGACTTTACCAATTCTGAGACTTTCTTTTCTTGTCGGAAGCTAAAACCCTCGAGTTGCTCCATGTAGATCTTTTCATCTAGATCTCCATTTAAAAGGTTGTCTTTACATCCATTTGATGTACTTGAATTTAAGTAATGCGTGATGGCTAACACCATTCTTATGGAAGTTATTCTCGTCACGAGGAGAATACGTGTCAAAATAATCAAGGCCTTCCTTTTATGCGTAACCTTTAATTACAAGTCTCGCTTGTATTTATCAATTATTCCATCTGCTTTCATTTTCCTCTTGAAAATCCACTTGTACCCAGTGGTTTACTACCCGGAGGAAGATCCATTAGTTCTCACGTATGGTTTTGCAAAATGGAATCAATTTCACTTTTAATGGCTTCTTTTCACAAAAAGCCTTAGGAGAATTCCAGACTCTTTATAACTTTGAGGTTCACTCATATAAGTCGAAAATCCGGACCAAAGGATTTTTCTGTCCTTATTCTCTTCTAGCGTTGAGGCTCATCTTCAACCTCTTCTTTTCAGTTCTTGGTCTTGACTATCTTCATTCATAGTCTCGTATTTTCACTTAGAGAACTTGGTCTCTTTTGGACTTACATGGAAGCGTGTTCAAAAGCGGCGCATTCCTTGATTCCATAATCGTATTCTTGTGTATATCGGGGATTTGATTTATACCAAGAAATCGATATCTACTATTTTTGCATAGCGATAAAAATGCAATCAACGGTCTCGGGACTATCTTCACCTTCTTGGTGTTGGGCGCCACTTTGGCAAGAACACCCTACATTCATAGGTATTTATAGGAAGGTTGCCTTCCTTTCCATACTTCATCTGATGTCTTTGTTCATTCTTTGGGCTTATTTAAAAGGTAATTAGAAAAGCGGCTTCCCATTGAGGTAACCCAAACTTATTAGCATTGCATTCATCATTTCTTTCAAGGTGCGATTCTTACGTTCAGTCCACCCATTTGGTGAGGCAAACATGATGGGGTAACTTAATGCCTAATCCCATTTGTTCACAATAATCACCAAATAGTGTTACATACTACGCCACGATCGTTTCTTATCAACTTAATTTTCTTATTGAGTTGATTTTCAACTTCACTTTATAAAGAACAAACTTCTAAAGCTTCATCCGCTTTTAAGCAATATACATAGCAAAATTTCGTCTATCATCGACAAAAGTAATAAAATACTTACTACCCCCATTTGGTGCAAATTTTAGATCACATATATCAATATGGATCATATCCAGGAGGTTCATGTTTTCTTTGTTTGAAAAGATAACCTTGTCGATTTGCCTCATACAAGTTAGCTTATGTTAGTTATCGATCGGAAAGTGGGAATATGATTTAAGTTAATTAATCTCCTAGAGAATCATAATTAACATGTCCTAGTCTACCATGCCATAAATTGGAAGACTCGAACAAATCTGAGAAGAAACATTTATTTTATTCATTGTCTTTGGCTTCTGATCATTACATTCAATTAAAAAGCCCATTATAGACATATCCCTTCAAACATCCCGACTTAGACAAGACAACGCTTGGGACTCAAACACCATCCAATCCATGCTTGTTCAACGGTGAACCGAAACAAGATTCTTGCGGATCTCGTACATATACATTGTTGAGTTAGGGTCTTTCCGAAGTCATCTTCAATATCACTTTTCCTTGACCTCAATCTCGGACGTTGCATAATTCCCATGAACAACTTCTCCCATCACAAGGTGAAGGAAGTGAGCGATTCTTGTCCGGCGGGCATGGCGGGTTGCTGATATCGATTCACCATTCTTTTGGGTTTGACCCAACGGGTTCACCGAGACTACGGCAGAGGTTGGTCATCAACCTCTTGAGTGATTTCCTCCATCACATTTGCCTCTTTGTTCTTCTTCCTTTTTGATTTGATCGCTTTGTGACTATCTTGTCAATTGAAGCCTTCCACTTGGAATTTCTTTCTTGGAAATGGCTCCTTTAGGTCCAAGGTTGAATCCTTTACTAGGCTTCTTGGACTTGGAACTATCCATGTTCAACCATATTGGCGCCCACCGGCAGGATGAATACCTCTTCTCGAATATGCATTTGCTTGATTGAAGTCAACAATTAGTTCCTCGACATTCATCTCCTTTCTCTTATGCTTGAGGTAGTTCTCAAGTCCTTCCACTCGGGAGGCACCGATAATTGCGCAACAAGGAAGGCTTGAATCATCCCCGAATGAATTTCATGCGGGATCGTGAAATTCACGAACTTGACGATCTTGAGTCCACCATCTTATAATCCGGGAATCGCCCATGAAAAATTTCTTGGTGCCGCATCCTTGTCTTATAGTTAATTCTGGGACTCCCGTTCCTTAGCTATCTTATTGACACGATGCATTATACGATATATCAATTGGCATTGATACATGGTTCCAGCAGTAGTCGAGCTCTTCCACACATCAAATGCCATGGTGAATTTCTATCATCTTTATTCGTCTTCATTGGATCCTCGGTCGAGAACCTTGCGAGGTTGGTGTGGTCGAGTAACGTCATCTTTTATTGCACCTCTTGAAATTGATCATTTGAACCTCGGTTTCTCCGTATGGTTCACCGGAACCGTCATAGCTAGTGTTGGCACTTGAGAAGCGAGTAGGCACTTATTGCCAAAAGCGGCTAGCAACTGGCCCGGGTTGGATGATTCGCATTAGCCATTTTTCCTTTATACACAGAAAATATTAATTTATTGCTCAAAAATTGCAATAAAATAATTATTAAACATAAAGAAAAATATTAATTTTTTTTAATATTTTCTCTCTCTTGATGACGTCATCCGCCACGTCAGCGCCTCAGCACTGTGTCAGCGCGCCACATCAGCGCCACGTCAGCTGGGCTGCCATGTGCGCGCCTAGTCAGCCACCACGCATGGGCCAGCCATTGCCAAGCCCAGCTCAAGTGCCCTCTTGTGCACAAGCCTAGCCTAGACAAATGGCCCAATTTCCATTTGAAGCCCATAACAAACACATGGCCTACAAGCCTTAAGGCTCACCTAGCCCACACTTGCGGCCAGCCCACACTGGAGCCCAACAGCCATTCGACCCATTGTGCCCAGCTTAGCTGGCTTGTGGCCCAAGCACATGCAGCCTAAAAACCCAAAGGCTCAACACACCAATGTGGCCCAGCCATAAGCAGACCCGCGCTCAAACTCGCGTACGAGATTTCACCAGCACCTAAACAGCGCCGCTTGAGTCATCCTCAAGCTTCAGCTTAATCGAACCTGACCCAGTTACCAGGACGCACTTGGTTCAGGACCCGTTCGAAAAAGCCACCTCCGGTCACCGATTTCAGGCGGACCAGCACCAAATCCATCGGCACACAATAAGTAATCAATCCATCAAGTCAAAAAATTAAATTTATCGTTCCAAATATATATCCAAGATCTTGAAATTATCGGGTTTTATAGTTTATACAACAGTTCCAATAAAAACCATTTTTAATAACCAAATTTTACTTAAAATTCATAAACTCCATCAAAAGTAGTACGCAACATAATATATATATATATATATATTATTCAATATTGCAAAATAAACTAAAAGAAATAAAAAATTTCCCATCTTCCTTTCCAGTACCTATTCACAGTTGCTTTTGGATAACATAAACACATAAAAGATTGTCATCAAACATACACAAATTATTTATAAATATAAATTACATGCAATAAACTATATACATACAACAAAGAAACCTGTTCAATGTTTATATGCAAAACAGAGAATGAAGTATTCAGATTGTCCTCAATTTGTTGGTTAAGAACTCTATTAAGATGGTAACTCTTAAGAGGTTTGAATAGGATGGAGCATGTGCTGGTATTAGCTTTATTAATTTCTTTCACTTTAACATGAAAACAAAATGAAAATATATATTTTAATTTAATATATTACATCTTTTTTATTTTTTATATTTTCTTTTAAAGATCTCTAATCCTTACGCTCTCCCTGCTCCGCCGCTGCTCACTCTCAGACCGAAGAGGACGCTTCAAAGAGGACGCATGTGGCGTTGAGAGTCAAAGCAATCAATTCCTGTTCTGATTTCTCATCGTTCAGATCTTGTTCTTCTTTTTGAGTCTCGTGGTCTTATCTTTCAACAACAGTACCACGATATTATGGTTCCGCCTTTTTTTAAGTTGGGGACCCCTCTTTTAAAAAAAGAAAAAGAAAATAGAAGAAAAGAAGAGAGCAATGGTTCTCAATTCATGTCTAGGAAGTTTATAATCAGGTTAGCCAAGTTCTTTCTTTTTCTCTTCTTCAATTGTGGATGGATTTTTATGATGTAATTTTGTGTTTTTTTTTTTTTGTGGGTGTATTTGTAATTTATTTTCTAGATTTATAGGATGGGAGTATGTTTCTATTTGGGTGGACTTAAACAATAAAGTTGTAGATCCGCTGTTCATTTGTTGGTGCTTGCTGTCTATTTGAGTAGATCGTACACTTCCTGGTGGTGCTGTTTATATGGTTTTTGTTGCATCTAGAAAAGGGATAAAATATTACAAGTGATGGTTATAGATTATAATAAGGGAGTAGAGGACTTGAAACATAGTATGGGGGAGTTGGAAACTTAGTGAAACGAAAAGGATTTTCAGATCGGAATAGGCGAGTAAATTCCTTCCCGTAGAACCGTACGTGAGAGTTTCTGAACTCATACGGCTCAGCATACAAATTCTTTTGGTGTGTCCCATTTTTTTAATCTACCAGACCCGATTGAATAAGATTTCTTATGATGTATCCCGCCTTTTCGCTTGAGTTAAGTTAACCAAAAGAGGAAATGAGTTTCAAACTTGAATTTTGCTTAATAATTTAATCAGTTTGATCTCCCTATCCTCCTCCTCTTTGTCTGTAGTTCTGAATCCCTAAGTCACTTTCCTTTCGCAAAGTCACTTTCCTTTTGCAGCTCAATCTTTCTTCCCTCTTGTCTCACCCATCTTCATTGTTGACTATAGTCTGATCATCCTGTCATCTACGATTCTAGCCACATTATATGCCATTGTACACTGTCCGCTATATTTCCGGCCCCTTTATATCAGGTATTAATTTTTATCTTTAAACTTTGTTTTTGGGGTTTAGGGGTTTCAGATTAAACTTCTGTTTAGGTGCACATAAAAAGGCTCTGCTCATTAACTTTTGCACGTTTTGGAGTTTTAGAACCTCCGCTGTTTGGTTTTAAAAAATGCAGTCCTGGATAACATTTTGACCGATCACTTACTTTTAGCCTTGCTGCTAGATTCTCGGGGGATCTTCTCTTACCTTCTATTTGGGATTGTACAACTCGATGAGTGAGAGAAAGAGGGAGAGGGTCGGTGGATTATTGTAGTTCTGGTTTTAGTTGATAATAAATACATGCATAATAAATTGTTGCTCTCCTTTATTTTATTTTTTTCTGAGTTTTCATATCTAAGAATTTTGACCGTGCCCTTTATTAATGGTTTAGTGAAATCAAAGAGTTGGCTTCAAATAGACCTGTGGAGGAGGTGAAATATGATGAATATGGTACACCAATTAATAAAGCAGGGATTAAAATGATTACTTATTTTGGGACTTGTAGACGATATGAGGTGCCAATTAATATTGCTAATTGGAAGCTAATTGACAAAGATATCAAAGACTAACGATGGTTGACTATTAAGGTAAATATATGCCCATATTATTTAATTTATACAATCCTTTTAAGTGATTTGGAAGTGTTTGTTAATTTATTAATAACACACTCAAATATACAGAGAAGATATAACAAGCTCGATGAGTAGAAGGTGAAGATACTTTCAAGATGTGATGAGGAATGGAGAAAGTATAAAAATATACTTTACACGAAATATATGAAATCTCACTTGAGGGAGCCAGACAAATTCAACATGCGCTTAGAGAAATTTACTACATACATCAATAAGCATGGGAAGAGTTTGTAATAATGAGATTGATTGAAGAGTTGTTGATATTGTCTAAACAGAATTATGATAGAAGAAAATTGCATATATGTGATCATCACAAGGGTAGAATGGGTTACTCTCGTTTAGAGGGTAAAATGGTATGTATTTTCTAAATTTCAATTACATTAATTTGATCTTAACATTATAAAATAATTTTATATTAGTTTCAGTAAATTTTGTAGAAAGACGACCGTGGGACCATTGTTTCAATACCTCGCTAAGAATTATGGCTTGAGGCATATAAGAATTAAGATGGAGAGTGGCCAAATGATGCTGATACTCAGGTTGCCAAACGAGTCGTAAGCTTCCATATTAATTCAATTACTTTTGGTTCTACTTAATTAATATTATAATTTAATTATGATATTAAAATTGATAAATTTTTAGTTTAATTGTATTTTTTTAATATTACTGGCAGAGTTAGAGTAGCAATTGAATGAAGGTACTATCAGTATTGAGGAGGAATATGATATTTTGACTCAAGCATTGGGACTGATGAACACAGGGGTAGAGTTACGGGCAAAGGGGGTTATGTAACTCCATCAATATATTTCAATATTTCAATACTTCTAGAAATAGGAGAAAATCAACAGCTGCTGTTAATGAAAAGCTTGAAAGGATGCGTGAGAAGTAAACATCTATGGAACATGCACTTGCAAATCTTACCAGTTAATTGATGGAGATACAGAGAGGGTCAGCTGGATCACAAAGTGTAGCTCTCAATTTTGTGACAATATTGGGGACACCACATAGTAGCAATGGTTTTTGTTCCGTCTCCCACACATTCAATGCATATTCGTGATTTCTCCCCTGGGAATGCAGCAACACCTGGTTACCCATCCTCTACATCATAGGTATAATATTTATAATTATTTTATAATTACTCATTAAAGTATTTAATTGTTCGTCAAAGTATTTAATTGTTTTGGTGTACTATTTAATTCCTTGTAGGATGTCGGAAAGAATGTGAATTTGCAGTAGATGATGGATTAAACATGGCCCAACCTATGTTGGTCCACTTTCACTATTAGAAAAAATGCTTTGGGCGACGCAAGACTAGCTAAGTTCTTAGTATTTATGGATGATAAGCTTTATATTTTTTTTTATCTATTTTTTATGGGATCATGAAGTTAATTAGATTGGAAATATGATTTTGTGTTAATTTTTATTATTAATATCCAGCTAGCTCATATGTATAATTAGCTTGTATGTGCTTGTAAGGCTAGCTATTTCGCTCAACAAAATGTTGATAGGAAATATAGGAGGAGCGATTCATGAAAATCCCATTTGAATTTGAGAACATAATTGCTTTGTTATCTTACCTTTACAAGTTGTGGAGTTTTAGAATCTTTGGTGTTTGGTTGCTTAACAAGGCAGTCCTGGATAACAATTTGACCCATCACTTTTAGACTTATTGCTAGATTCTCGGGTGGTCTTTTCTTACCTTATATTTGGGATGGACAAAAGAATTTGTACAACTTGATGAGAGAGAGAGACAGGGTAGGTGGATCATGCAGTTTCGATTTTACTTAATAATAAATATATATCTGTAATAAATTGTTGCTCACAGTGAGTGGTTTTTTTTTTTTGGGTAAATCAGTGAGTGGTTTGATTATGCAGAAATAGTATTAGAAATAAGTGGAATGTGTTGCATAGGTGGAGCACCATACTGTACTGATATATATGCCATTGCCTTTGTCTTTGCGCATCTAGGACTCCCACCTCCATACATTCATATGCCCTTATAAAATTAGTGAGATAGGAGAACCACCCCTGCATGCCTGAATAATGGAAATTATAATAAGTAAAATAAGGAGCAACAATTTCCTAGAACTTATTCTTGCCATAAAATGCAAAAGAAAGGAAAATTTTTGGGAGATGAAAATTGGTGAATACATGGCATTACATTTGTTTGACGTCACACCTACTGCACAGCAGGACTTGGACTTGTTGCTTGTACCCTGAGCATTAGTTTACATCACGTAATTAAGCATTAATTCCACATAAAAAAAATTCAAACGCCACATTTGGGAGTATAGCTTCATGGATTAAATGGTAAGTATCTGAATCTTTTTTTCATTTAATAAGTCCTGATTTTTAAGATTGGTAAATCTCACATGTGATTACCTTGTTTATGCTTTAATTACTAAATTAATTCTACATACTTAATTACTAAGGGTGCGTTTGATAACGCAGTGGTTTTTCGTTTTTTGTTTTTATTTTGACAAACTGAAAAAGAAAATGCGTTTGATAACGCAGTGGTTTTTCGTTTTTCGTTTTTGTTTTGACAAATTGAAAACGAAAATGCGTTTGATAAACGTTTTCCGTTTTCTATTGTTTTTTTCAAAAACGTTTTTAAAATTATTGATAAAAAATGAAAATGTTGAATGTCCGTTTTCATTTTATGTTTTCGTTTTTCATTTTGTCAATCTTCCCCATTGATTCCGTGCGACTTCGTCACTGCGCGATCTGAAGGAGTTGCAGATCCAGTGCCTCTCCTCCACCGAGCACGTTCGGCGTTCTCTTGTCGTCGTCTCAGCTTCTGTTCGACGTTTTCTTCACAAATCACGAGATTGCAGATCTTTCCTTGGGCGTTCTCTCTTCCCAGATCGTTGCTCTGTTGTAGTCAGATCTGATCCATCATTAGCTACAGGTAAATTTCTCTAATCCTCTCTTTCCGATCATGAATCTATTGATTTTGTTTCCTTTTTTCCATGTTATTTGATTGTTTTCTACTTAATTTGGCTTTGGGTATTGACTGGTGCTAACAAAAATATGTATTTGTATTGATCATTGGATCTGATTTGTCACGTCTTTGCTAAAACAATGAATTAATATTGTTTGCCTTGAGAATTACATCCAAATCAATAAAAAATTTTGCTTCTGTGCTTTGGGCCCTTAAATCCAACCTTTAAAATTTTACTTTTAAAATTTCATTTATGTTCATATTGAGTGGTATTGTGGTGTTCCTGCATATGCTGCAAAGATAGGTTGCTGATGCGGTTGCAACATCAGCTTTTATAGATTTGCATCGCTTATTCTACACAAACGTATCCCCATTTAAATATTGTGGTTCTATAAAAAATAGTAAAATGTATTCATATTTGATAAAAGATCTGCAAATCCACATTTGATTGATTTCCAAAGTTATTCTTGAATTTTTTTATTTGGTTAATCTTTTAATGTCCTAAAGAAATTAGTCTCTCTCTCTCTTTCCCTCTCTCTCTCTCTTTTCATTAGAGAATTAGGACTAATTCTTTATCCTCAAATACTACTTTTTATCATGATGTCTATTAGTATTTGAGGTTTTCTCTGATGTTCTGAACAATGTAAGAGATTAAGATTTATACCTTTATCTTCTATTATTGTTCTGTAATAATTTTTTTAAATGATTGGTATATCTACACAGGTTCAAAAGAGATTTGAGGTGGATATAAAGGAGTAGCTTGAGCAGATTGATACTTCTACTTACAGTATGTTGTCTTACTCCTTTTTCCTGCATTTGTTTATGGTGCATTTGTTATTTTCTGTGTATGTTCATTTGTTCCTCCTTGGTTGGTTTTATGATATGTTGGGTTCCAAGTTATGAACTTGATATAAAATAAAATGTCTTACCAAAAAGTAAAAAAGGGATATAAAATTAAATGGCACTAGAACAAATAAAAACCACGAATTTATAATCAATTGAAGACATGGCTGTCTTTTTGGGCTTTCAAAAAGTTTTGGAATAATCACATGTTATTTTTTAAAACTCAAATAAGGGATTTAGGCTACATGTCCACTTCTTTTGAATTTTCATAGCTTTCATAGCAAGGAAATTCCAGTGTGTTTTTAGAGATTAAGAGCTATGTGCAAAGTGATGTTGGAGGGCTCATTGGTTGCTGAACGGACTCTGCTTAAGTTTCAATTCTTGTTAAATATAAGAAAAAGTGGTTGGTCGGTGCATCTCAACCTTTCTAGTTTCAGTTTGTGACAAGAGAGACTAAAATTTTGTATTGGCCTGTATATAAGGTTGGTTTTGATTGGGTTTTGTTGGCTTAAATTTAACGGGTCCAATACGTCAGCAACCTTTTTGTTTCCCATTTCTGTAATTGGATTATGTTTTTTTCTTGAAAAACTTATCATAGTGAGAGAATTGGTTTATGTTGATCTGGTTTCATCTGCGTGCAAGATCTGTTGTCCCACTGCGTCTTCAATGTGTATTTGCACTTTGCATTTGTGTCAAATTTGTCTTTGTAGATGAGTGTGAAATATGCTGCTTATTTTTTTTGCTTATGAATTTTTTTTTAAACTCTTTCTATCTGCTGATTGTTCAGCTTATTTTTTTTGGGGTTGGGTAAATTTGATTTTATTAGTACCATGTGGTTCAAGCTGTTGAGTTTGTAGGATGGTCTAAAAATTGTGCATAGTTTTTTATAATTATCCAGTAAAATTTCTCTCTTCACTGTATTTTGAGACGGATGTCACATACCATTTTTTTATTGGATGTTGGGTGTTAGTTTTGATTTTAATTTTTATTTAATTTTCACATAATGTTTATGTGTGTTTGTGTGTGTCTGTTGGATGTTTTATTATTTTTATTGTTATTATTATTTGACTAGTGAACATAACCAATTATGTGGAAAATATGCTATTGGATTATTATAATTGATGCAATTAATGGGAAAGAGCACGTGCTCCTTTGTTTTGTTCCTAACCCAATGCCTCTGCATCTTTCAAATTTTTTTTATTTTCCCGTTGTGGTTTGTGTAAATGTCTCTGTAATTGTCCTTAGTTATTAAAAGAATCTAGACCTTGTCAAGTTTATTGTGTTTTTATTTATTCTTTTCCCTTCTCTGTTTAGGGTAATTTGAAACTAATTGGTTTTTGCATTCTTCTTTGTTTTGCAGTGCCATCATAATAAGGGAGGGAGGGTTTTGTACTTTGTGGTGGCATGCAGGTAATTTTCAGGTGCTTAGATTAATTTGCGAGGGTGCTGCATACCCATCTAATTATTTTTTTTTTTATCTACAACTAGATAATGCTATCTATATTGATGAATTATTGATTACTGATGATGATAATGTACAAAATAAGGGAAGCAGTACACAAATGCTAATCAATATTAGCCAAAATGATACCATGCTCATGAGTCAAGTGAGAGATCCAATTGCAGATTGACTTTGGACCACCTTTCAGCATTAGATTATATGTTATTTTTGTGGATGATGCTTTAGAATGATTGTAAAGTTTAAATTTTATGTGTTTGACATATATTTGTGTTTGGTTATTTATGTTTTATGTTTTATTTATGATTTGAGATATATTCCAGGTCTAAAATTAAAATCTATATTTAGCATTTTACATATAAATTTTGAATTTATATTGTGGATTTTATATGTAAATTTTGATTATAAATTGTTAGTGTTAGTGTGATTTTTATATATAAAATTTTAAAAGAAATACAAAGTTTTCTAAAAAAAAACCAAAAGCAAAAATGAAAAGCAAAAATAGTTATCAAATGAGTTTTTATTTTTATTTTTTAAAAATCAAAAACAAAAATGGTTACCAAATAAATTGTTGTTTTTTTTAAATAAAAAACAAAAACTAAAAATTAAAAACAAAAACCAAAAACAAAAAACTGAAAATAGCTGTGTTCTCAAACACATTCTAAACTTTTAGTATGCAGCAGGACCAACGTTGATTCGTGTTGCAGTAAATTGCATTATCAAGTCAAAATCAACATTCTCTTCTATCTACTTTCACTACAAAAAAAATTTGAAATTCAGCGACAAATTTCCTCTGCGTTGAAATTTGATTTGTCACAAAAAGTATGCATTTAGTATAAAAAAAACTTGTATTGGACATTGATACTAGGTGAGGTAGGTAAAATAGTGTCAAATTGAATTTTGTCCCAACATTTTATTACAGAAAATGTTATTTTTTTATGAAAAATTTTCCTGCCTAATTTTGATAGTAATTTATGATAAAATTTTATAAATTACCACTAAAACAATTAAAATTCTTGGGCAAAATTGAGTTACAATATTTGTGACAGTGAATTTTTGGCACATAATTTAGGAACATTATTATTACCAAAAAATAAAGGAAAATATAAGAAATATATTTTTTTTCATATTTCTTTGCTTTTAAACAACATCGTTTTAAATATAAGAATTTTTGGCATTATAAGGATAAGACAGCTTTCTGAAATGCTCTAGCTACCATAATTTCTATGGAGGAATTACCCTAATGTGTAATGGGGGATCTAAATGAGATAATGTATGATGTGGATAAAAGTGGAGGACAGGCTTTA
The DNA here is from genome assembly GCA_007844105.2 of Rhamnella rubrinervis. Taxonomy (NCBI): domain Eukaryota; kingdom Viridiplantae; phylum Streptophyta; class Magnoliopsida; order Rosales; family Rhamnaceae; genus Rhamnella; species Rhamnella rubrinervis. The sequence goes on from CM017582.2 coordinate 641,183, forward strand.
AAGAGCAAGGGTTTTCTCAACAGATTCATGCAGGTTGCAACAGCTATAGACCTGGGTTCTCGAGGCAATAGATTCACGTGGTGTAACAACCAAGTTAGTAAATCTCAAATTAAAGAATGATTAGACAGAGTTTGTGCATATAAGGTTGGCTAAACATATATCCAAATGCAGTGGTGACTAACTTGACGTTGGAATCCTCAGACCTTAGCCCAGTTTTTTTGATGAAGGAAGAAGAAATTTTGAAATATAATAAACCTTTTAGATACTTCAAGGCTTGGTCCTTAGACAAATCATGCTTCGGGGTGGTTATGGAAGCTTGGAATAGGGAAGTTAATAGAGGTATGAAGTCCCATAAAATGGTAAGAAGACTGGCTAACACAGATAGAATGTTGAAAAGATGGAATGTAAACCATTTTGGTTTGACTCATGATAAGATCAAGACCATGGAGGGTCAACTAATCGAGCTTCAAAACTTTACTTTTGGTGATGCTGGTATGGAAGAGTAGCTGAAAAAAGATCTGTGGGAGCAGTGGAATAGATTGAAGATAATAAATAAGTAGAAGTCCCATCAGCTTTGTCTGAAGAAAGGTGATAGAAACTCGGCTTTCTTCCATGCAAGCACGATAGTTCGAAGGAGAAGGAACATAACTGCTTCTATTAACGATGGAGATATTTGGCTGACTAAGACAGGCGACATAGCGGAGTATTTCACTAGAGAATTTAGTCATTTATTCTCTTCCTCTAACACTCCGAATTTAGATGGAATTTCTGCTTTAATGCTCAGATGTATAAGTTCAGAAGAAAACAAAGATTTGATGAGGATGCCTTCTTTTGAGGAAATTAAGGATGGTTTCTGGAGTCTCCATCCTCTTAAGACTCTAGGACCTGATGGTTTTCCTGGAGATTTTTACAGAACACATTGGAATACGGTTAAAAACCAAATGATCTCAATCATAGAGGAATGTTTTTGTTTCTGACAGATTAGCAGGGGTCTAAATCAGACTTTTATATGCCTGATACCTAAAAGGAAACATCCTTTGGATTTCAATCACTATCGTCCTATAAGTCCGTGCAATTTCTCCTACAAAGTGATTTCTAAAATTCTGTCGAAACGTCTCAAGGGAATTTTACACAAAATTATCTCTCCTAATCAAGGGGCTTTCGTTAGTGGAAGATGGATAGTCGAGAACACAATCATAGCCCATGAATTATCTCACAAGATTAGACATCACAAAGGGAAAAATGGGTTAATGATGATCAAGATTGACCTAAGGAAAGCTTATGATAGTATGGATTGGAGTTTTCTCATTAAAGTTCTCGAGGCAGTGGGATGCTCAGATAACTTTTGTGAAATGATTTTCAGTTGCATGAGTTCGGTGGAATACAACTTACTGATCAATGGTAGTAAGATGAGAAAAATTCTTCCTTGGAAAGGCTTAAGGTAGGGGGATTCCATTTCCCCGTTGTTGTATATATTAGGAGCAGAAGTCTTGACGATATTGATAAACAAGAAAGAAGCAGAAGGTAATATCTAGGGCATCAGAATCAGTTGGAGAGCTATGGCAATTTCCCACCTCCTCTATGCGGATGATATAATTATCACCAGTAGGGCAAATGATAGAAATACAGAAGCAATTAGGAGATGCCTCGAGAAGTTCTGCAGATGGAAGAAATTAGCAGGGAGAAAACCAGTGTTTATTTTTCCCCTCATACAAATAGGACCACGAAGAGGAAGATACAAGATATATTTGGTTTTAAGAAAATGGAAAGGGGAGCAATTTATCCGGGAGCAATTTGCTCGAGAGGAGTAAATCTAAAGAGTATAGTAGAGTTAAAGAGAGGGTTCAACTGAGACTTGAAGGGTGGCAAAGCAAACTCTTATCCAAAGTAGGGAAAGCCACTCTAATTAAGTCGGTTGCTCAAGCTATCCTTACTTACACAATGTTTGCTTTCAGAATCCCTTTAAAGATTTACAAAGACATGGATAGCGTAGTAAGGCGGTTTTGGTGGAATGCTAAACTAGGGCATAATAATTATCTTGCTTTATGTAGCTGGGAAAAGTTATGCAAGCCTAAAGATCTGGGTGGTTCGGGTTTTCGAACCTTTTGGGACTATAATTCAGCTTTATTAGCTGAACTTGGATGGAAGTTAGCAAAGGATGAAGATAGTCTATGGATTAAGATCCTGAAGACAAGATATTTAAAAGACGAGACTTTTTTCAATTGTGAGAAGAAGAAGGGAGACTCTTGGGTTTGGAGAAGTATTCTCAGTACTAAGAATTTAATTCGGAGAGGAGCTTGTTATAGAATTGGAAATGGCTTAGGGATTAATTTATGGAATGATCCTTAGATATCGGGTCTAGCAAAGAAAATACTAATTTGGAAGCGAAGTTGTTTCTAATGTTGTTATGGTTGCGATTTGCTAGATGTGGACCGGTTGGTGGAAGAAAAGTTTAATAAGGAAACCACGGAAGGAAGCAGTCTTGATGAGGTTTTAAAAGTTCAAGTTTCAGCCCGGTGAAGATAAACTCCTCGGATTGGTTCTTCCTCTAGGTTCTTTAATGTCAAAGGTGCTTATATGGTGGATAAGGGCTTCAACAGCACAGAAGATTATGGCGGCATTTGGAAGGATCTGTGGAAGTTAAAGGTTCATGACAAACTCAAAATTTTCTTATGGAGGGTTATAGCTGGTTGTTTACCAACTGAAGCCAGGTTAGTTCTAGATTTGCCTGATACTAACTGTGGTTTATGCGGTAATGATATGGAATCTGTTGTACATTTGTTCTTCCATTGTAACGTGATTAAAGCTATTGTGTTTGAGAGTAAGTGGGGTCTCAAATAGGATTTCTTTGTAGGGAATAACCAAGATTCTCTGCTGGGTTTTTGTCTTAAGCTAGAGGAATATGGCCGTTTGGGGGAAAGGAGGAATTTGCCTCATCTACCTCTGTTACTGATTCTGGCTATGTATAGTACATGGCATCTTAGGAATGACTCCTTGTTTAGAGGTGATCAGGACATCAAGCGTGCAATCCTTTTGTTTGAAAGAGCTATGGAAGACTACTTTGTAACTGTGGATGATGTCACTACTCCTATTATTGATAAGAAGAAGGAATGTGAACACGTATTCCGAGGGCATTTTTGGCTAGAACCGATATTGCTACTGGTAGTCAGTGCTCGATGTTAGCTCTAATTATACAAGATGATGAAGGTAAGTTGATCTTTATAGTGTCAGAAAAGATCCAAAAGGTAGCTCCTAACGTGGCAGAGATGAAGGCAATTAAATGGGCCTCTGTGGTTGTGTTGGAGTTAAATCTGGGAAATATAATCTGGTTGTGTGACTCATTGAATACTGTGAACATCATCACAAGCACAGAGGAACCATGTTCATGGGACCTATTTTTAGAAGCCTCAATCATTAGGAATCATTTTGTAACTAATCCTTGGACTATTCATTGGATTAGTAGGAAATTTAATTATCTGTTAGATGCTTTTGCAAAGTTTTCTTTAAAGAATAATCTCTCTTGTTTGAATGTAGATGTTAGAAGGGAAGTTGTTTCTTTTTGTGTTGAGGGCTTTTCTTCAGTCGGTTGTAATGGAGGAAGCCCCGTCCTTGTAACCTTTGGGTTTTTTGTTTTGTGCTTATGCAATGCTTTATTCACCAAAAGAAAAAACAACATCGTTTTAGGATTCTAAACAAATCAAAACACAAAAACTCCAATCTCCAAATTTCAGAAGTGTCTTCCTCTATCTCTCTACTATATTCCCCAGTTTCAAAATGCTCAACTCTCTCTACCATCAGAATCAATCATGTTGGAAATTTAAACGGTTTTGTAACGTTTTTATTTAATGTGAATGAATTGTAACGGTTTTGTCTTTAAAGATTTTTCAGTTTTGTAAACGTTACAAAAATAAATGGTTTTTTATTGTCTTGTAACCAATTGGCCATTGGTTTTACAAGGCTTTTGGGTTTTTCAAATGAGATACACAGGTACAATTTTGAGAGAGAATATTGTGTTTGAGTCAGTATTTTTGGTGATAGAACGAAGGCTGAATTCAAGTTCGTGGAAGAGAGTTTGTAAGGTACCACGGCCTCGAAGATCCGTTGTATCACGGGAGGCGATCGTGAAGATCACAAGCACGTGGAAGCGAAATCGTCTTAAGGACACTGTGGTTCACAGGCCTCGGATCAACAAGTGAAGCTGTAGTTCAAAATCATCACGTTTTGGTATGTTTTAATCTTCGATAAAATCAGTTTTGATTTATTTTTTTGTTTTTCATATTTCTATGAAATTTATATTATTTATTTAATATACCTGTTTATTGTTAGAACTAACAATCTTAAGACGATTCGACTCTGTTTTACTCCACTAACAATGAACAGGTTGCGGTTTAAGGGAAGAAAAACTATTTATTTGCAGAGAAAGCAAGGTTTTGTTTATTTTCTTAATTAGCTTTTTCATATATGCGTATACTAATTTATTTGCTGCAGATTATGAGTTTTGGCATATTTTTGGATAATTATTTTATTAAATTTGGATTTTTTTTCCTGGTTGTAACTGTATAAAACCCGAGACATTCAAGGATTGGACATATAAATTGGGACATAAATTAAATTTTTTGAACTAATGAATAACTTACCTATATTGAGACGAGGATTTTGGTGCTTGTCCGCCTGAGATCAGAGGCCAGAGGAAGGAGTTCCGATTGGGTCCGAAACTGGGAGAAACGGGTTTTGTAAACCCAGTTGATGGTTGAAGATGACCAGAACGCACCGTTTTGACACTGGAAATGGTGTGTGCGGGTTAAGCAAGAATCAGGCGCACATATGGCTTGTGGGCTAATGTGGTTGAGGCTTGGTCCGTTTGGGCTCACAGGGGCGTGAGGCACAGGCTCACGAAGCTGGGGATTCTTGAGATTTGGCTCACTCTTGGGCCTTGCCGCCGGCTGGCTACACGCTTGCGCCCGGGCAAGGCGGTGGGCACGTGATCCGCGTGGGCCGTGATCTTGGCCGGCGTGCACGTTGGCTTGGGCTTGCATGTGGGCTAGGTGAGCCTTTGGGCTTTTGGGCCGCGTGTTTGCTTTGGGCTTCACGAAACAATGGGCTACTTAGTGCACAAGTGGGCACTTGGGCATGTGGGCCGCATGGGTAATGGGCTCTTAAATGGGCTAAGCTCTTATGTAGGCTAGGCTTGCACTTGGGCCATGTATGGCTTATTAGGTGCGTGGCAACCAGTAAGGTGGCAGCGATGTGGCCGATCTTTGAGGTCTTGGCGTGGTGATGGCGTGGGGATGGCGTCATCATAGAGAAAATATTAAAAAAAAAATTTAATATTTTTCTCTATATTTAATAATTATTTTATTGCAATTTTTGAGCAATAAATTAATATTTTCTTGTTGTGTATAATTGGAAAAATGGCCAATGTGGGGGAATCATCCAATCCTGGAACACAAGTGCCTATTACTGTTTCTGCGCACAGTGCCTACTTCTCACAGCACAGTGCTAACACTATGGCGGTTCCGGTGAACCATGCGGAGAGCAGGAGTTGATTGATCAATTTCAAGAGGTGGCAACAAAAGATGATGTTCTACCTGACCACACTGAACCTTGCAAGGTTCTTGACTGAGATCCACCGAAGACGAATGAAGATGATAGAAATTCACTCATGGCGTTTGATGCGTGGAAGAGCTTTGACTACGTAGGTATGTATTGAGCAGTCTAGCTGATACACGTATGTGTATGTGTCGATAAGAGTAAGGCGGGGAGTCCCAGAGGAAGTATAAGGCGGGATCGGGCACCAAGAAATTTAATCGTGGTAGATTCACGGATTATAAGATGGTGGACTCCAAAGGTCGATCAAGTTCGGGAATTTTAGTTGATCCCGCGAAATTCATTGGGGGATGATTCGAGTGAAGCCTTCCTTATTGCGGCCATTATTGAGAACGCCTCGGGTGGAAGGACTTGAAACTACCTCAAGCAAAGAGGAGATGAATGTCGAGGCTGATTGTTAGACTTGAATTGAAGAGACAAATGGCGTTACGAGAAGAGGTATTCATCCTGCCGAGTAAAGGCCAATGTGGTTGAACATGGATGAGTTAAGTCGAAGAAGCTAGTAAAGGATTCAACCTTAGACCTAAAGGAGGCGTTTCAAGAAGAAATTCCAGGAAGTCTTTTGTGACAAGATGGGTCGCGGCGTAGAGTCTTAGAAAGGAAGAAGAAAGAACAAAGAGGCAAATGTGATGGAGGAAATAACTCAAGAGGTTGATGACTGAACCTGCGTAGTCTCGAAGTGAACTGGTTGGATCAAACCCAAAAGAATGGTGGATCGACTTTGTGCAACGCGTATGCTTCGGACAAGAATCATTCACTTCCTTGACCACTGTTGATGAGTGGGGAGAAGTTGTTCATGGGGAATTCTGCGACGTCCGAGATCAGGGTCAAGGAAAAGTGATCTTGAAGATGACTTCGGAAAGACCACGACTAATAATGTATCTTGTATGTACACGAAATCCAAGAATCTTGTTTGGTTCACTTTGAACAAGCATGGATTGAGGATGGTATTTGAGTCGACAAGGTTGTCTTGTCTAAGTCGTGGATGTTTGTAGGGAAGGGATATATACATAATGGGCTTTTTAATTTGAATGTAATATTTGTAAAGCGAAAGATGAATAATATAAATGCTTCTTCGCGTATTTGTTTGAGTCTTCCAATTTATGGCATGGTAGACTAGGACATGTTAATTATAGTTCTCTAGGAGATTAATTAACTTAAATCATATTCCCACTTTCAGGGCCGATAGCGAACATAAGTGTGGAGCAAAACTGACAAGGTTATCTTTTCAAGCAGTTGAAAGAAATCTGAAACCTCTGGATATGGTCCATAGTGATATATGTGATCTAAAATTTGCACCAACAAGGGTGACAATAAGTATTTTATTACTTTTGTGGATGATAGCAAAATTTTGCTATGTGTATTTGCTTAAAAGCGAGGATGAAGCTTTAGAAATTCATTCTCTAAAAGTGAAGTTGAAAATCAACTCAATAAGAAGATTAAGTTGATAAGAAGCGATCGTGGTGGTGAGTATGTAATACCGTTTGGTGATTACTGTGAACAACATGGGATTAAACATGAAGTTACTCCACCATATTCACCTCAGTCAAATGGTGTGGCTGAACGTAAGAATCGCACCTTAAAAGAAATGATGAATCTGATGCTAATAAGTTACGGGTTACCTCGAACATGTGGGGAAGCGTTTTGTGGCCAATTACCTTTAAATAAGGTGCCCGAAAGAACAAAAGACACCATATGAGCTATGGAAAGGAAGACAACCTTCCTATAAATACCTACGAATGTGGGGGTGTCTTGCCAAATTGGCGGTTCCAACACCGAAGAAGGTGAAGATAAGTCCAAAGACCGTTGATTGCATTTTCATTGGCTATACGCAAAATAGTAGTGCATATCGATTTATTGTTTATAAATCTGAAATCCCCGATATACACAAGAATACGATTATGGAATCAAGGAATGCGTCGTTTTTTGAACACGTTTTTCCATGTAAGTCCGAAGATGGACCTAGTTCATCTAAGCGAACATATGAGACTATGAATGAAGATAGTCTGGACCAAGAACAAGTAGAAGAGGTTGAAGATGAGCCTCGACGCAGCAAGAGAATAAGGATAGAAAAATCTTTTGGTGGGATTTTACTTATATCTTTGGAGAGTGAACCTGAAAGTTATAAAGAGGCGTGAATTCTAGGAAGGCTCTTTGTGGAAAGAAGCCATTAAAAGTGAAATTGATTCCATTTTGCAAAACCATGCATTGGAACTAGGATCTTCCTCAGGGTAGTAAACCACTAGGGTACAAGTGGATTTTCAAGAGGAAAATGAAAGCGGATGGAACAATTGATAAATATAAGGCGAGACTTGTAATTAAAGGTTACAAACAAAAAAGGCCACGATTATTTTGACACGTATTCTCTTTGTGGCGAGAATAACTTCCGTAAGAATTGTGTTAGCCATTCTTTGCATTACGAAATCTTGAAGTACATGAATGGATGTAAAGGCGACCTTTCTAAATGGAGATCTAGATGAAGAGATCTACATGGAACAACCGAGGGTTTTACGACTCCAGACAAGAAAAGAAAGTCAGAATTGGTAAAGTCCACATGCGGTCTTAAGCAAGAAACAATGGCATCAAAATTTGATAGTGTGGTGGGCGATGGATTTAAAATCAATGAGTGTGACAAATGTATATATGTCAAGGATCTGAAATGACTATGTCATTTTATATGCGTATGTTGATGACATGCTCATTGCGGGTAGTGATGATGAGATAGTCAAGTTTACCAAAATAATGTTGGCGAGGTTAGACATGAAGGATATGGGACTTGCGGATGTGATTTTAGGGGTGAAAATCATGAGAACCCGATGGACTAGTTCGAGTCGATCTCATTATGTGGACAAAATCTTGGATAAGTTCAGGTAAAATGATTACGGTATGGCTAGAACACTAGATGTGAATCTTCACTCGAAGAATAAAGGAGAAGGTGTTTCTCGGTTGGAGTACTAGGGTGATTGGAAGCCTAATGTACTTAATAAGTTGTACAATACCGGATATAGCCGGTTAGTAAACTAAGTAGGTACAGAGTAATCGAATGGTGAACATTGGAAAGGGATCATAAGAGTATTAAGATACTACGATATACTCGTGATTACGACCGCACTATAATCGATATCCGTGTTAGAAGGATACGGTGATGCCATTGGATATCGATGTAAAAATTCAAAATCGACTAGTGGGTATGTATTCACACTAGCGGTCAGCATATCATGGAAATCCTCAAAACAAACGGTTATAGCAGATCCACATGGAATCGAATTCATTTCTGGGATAAGTGTGGTGAAGAGGTTGAATGGCTACGCCTTTCTTGGAGGATGTTCCTAGGTGGCCTAAGCTTTGTCTTATTGCTTCTATTCATTGTGATAGTCGGTCGGACGGGAAGGCACAAAATGTGATGTATAATGGTAAGTCTAGACATATACGTCGAAGACATAATACTGATTAGACAACTAATCTCAACCTGGAGTTATCTCATTGACTATGTAAGGTCGAAGGATAACATTGCGGATCCGTAACCAAAGGGTTAAATCGAGAGTTAGTTGAGAAATCATTGAGAGGAATGGGACTAAAGCCCATAAAATTGAAAAGTCAATACGATGGAAACCCAACCTAGTTATTTGGAGATCCCAATCTAGATTGAAAGGACAACTAAATCGTAAAGACCGGTTTAAATCAGCGTGGGGTTTTTCACCTCCTATCCATTCTATGATGAAATAGTGATACCCAAAGATGAGGATAAGCTAAAGCTTTTAATGATTCTTATGCATCGGGAAATCCGAGAGGAGTATAGCGGGATACTCTTAGTAAAAGAATCACCTATGTGAGAGAGAAGAGGGGCCGCTTCAAAGGAGAATTGGTTGGGCACAATTCTTTAGAAACTCTAGAACCGGGGAAGATGTCCATGGCCAAAGCGGACATAACGGTGAAGAAGAAGAATGCGGGAAGGAGTCTGTGAAGTATATCATCTTTACATAAACGGTGAAGGGTTCAAGGACATCGTATACTACCGGTCGATTAGAGTAAATATATTCTCCAAAGGAAGGTTGAAAGGGTAAAATCTACCTATCTATGCGGTTCCCGTAGAACTCTATCACCAGGGTCGAGTCTAAAGAGTCGTGTACAATTCATTCATGTGGGGGATTGTTGGAAATTTAAACGGTTTTGTAACGTTTTTATTTAATGTGAATGAATTGTAACGGTTTTGTCTTTAAAGATTTTTCAGTTTTGTAAACGTTACAAAAATAAATGGTTTTATTGTCTTGTAACCAATTGGCCATTGGTTTTACAAGGCTTTTGGGTTTTCAAATGAGATACACGTACAATTTTGAGAGAAATATCGGTGTTTGAGTCGATATTTTTGGTGATAGAGCGAAGGTGAATTCAAGTTAGTGGAAGAGAGTTTGGAAGGTGCATGTCCGGAACTCTCGAAGATCCGTTAATATCACGGGAGGCGATCATTGTGAAGATCACAAGCACCGTGGGAGAAATCGTCTTAAGGACACCGTGGTTCCGGGCCTCGGATCAACAAGTGAAGGCAGTAGTTCAAAATCATCACGTTTTGGTATGTTTTAATCTTCGATAAAATCAGTTTTGATTTATTTTTTTGTTTTTCATATTTCTATGAAATTTATATTATTTATTTAATATACCTGTTTATTGTTAGAACTAACAAATCATTGGTAATATTCCTCTCCCCCTCCTATTCTCCATTTATATCGTTTCCCTTTCTAGATTATATGTATGCATTGGGGATTTAGTCTGTAATCTTCTTTTTTTAGGTGCAGCAACGGGAGAGGTCCACTATGAGGTTGTTCAATGCAAGTGTGCCATTAGTTTTAAAAAAAATGAGTCTACTATTGTTATTAATTATTGAAATAGGTCCCTAGACTAAGGCCGAATTAGAAAAAAATGTAATTTTTTTTTTTTGATAAATGAAGGCAACGTTTTATTAGTTTTTATCAAATTTACTCTTATTAAAATTTGTGCTAAATATAAAATTATTTTATTAGCTAGAATAAAGGGTAAATTTATCAAAATTTTCAAACGGTTAGTTACAAGCTATAACATAGAATGTTATTCCTACTATTAATTACTAGCCGTAGACAAAGATGGGTATAAGTAGGAAAACATCTTTGCAGAGGGGAGTGGTGAGAAAGTGGGAAGAAAAGAGGGTGAATGGCTATGTGAAGAAAATCATATAATTGTCTCATTGCTATTCCTACTATTATATATTGTCAAGGATAAAATTGAGCGAAATTAAAATGTGAACAAAATAATTAATCTATAATTTTTAATATATATATATATATATATATATGTATATATTTACGTTAAGTTTGATGCAGTTGATAATTGGTGGCTCGTGGACTTCTACAAGTGGCACCACTAAAGCTATAGGAATACTGAAAGAGAAATTTCATGTGCCAGCTTTTGTGCACGTTAGCCTATTTTGCTTTTACTTTGCTTGCAATAGTTTTTCAAAATGGATTTTCAGGATGCATGATTTCCCTCGTTACTCACGGATTGTATACTATATACCTTAATGAAGTATCTCATGCCCACCAATGTGATTTTCCTTTTTTGTATTGTCTTATTAAGTTGAATGTACATGTTGTTTGTATCATTGAAATGATGGTTCTGCTTCTGACAAAGTGTGTGCTGACAAAGTATAATTGATTGTTTACTTCAGTGACAGCTCCTGTTTGCAACTTTTTAGATATAAAATTGCAATTACCTTAAAATAATACTTAGTTAATAAGTGAACCATATTAGCAAAGTTGCCTCCAGAATCAAACTCTGTGTGCGGACTAGAGTGAGACGTTCCCACAGATCACCTCCACTCCAGTATGCTCAATTCAGCCTTTGGATTTATTAAACCCCAGCATCAACCAAGCCAATTATTTGGCGATCTAAAACTGTTAATAGGCCCATAACTCACACACCTACCTGGCAACACCTAGCTAGTCCCATACTCTTATCAGTCTCAATTGCTTAAGACCTCTATTTTGCTTTCATTCTGACCTCACAGAGAGCAAATGCAATTTAAATTACTTCACTTATCATCACTACCAGGGACTGCATTACCATTAAACAATTTACACTCCAACTGGTTTAGTTGCCCAGTAATTTGCTGTTTACTTATTAGCAGTTGAGATTTAATTTCTTCAAGTTTGGTATGCAGCTTATTTAAAATATACTTACACTTTATACTGATGGTCATACATATTATATATTTATGTATACATAGTAAATTTATATTTAATAATTATTCTTGATCATGCATACACGAAGTAGCAGAAAATGAAAGTGAAGTTGATAAAATTCAAATGTATCATGACATGCATTATAGCAAGAACAAAAATAGTGGGTGAATGAAGGATCAAAAGATATACATATAAGTCAATTTTTAATTTGCATTGTATAGATATGTAAATCAATCCATAAATATGCTTTATTGCTAAATTATAACTACTAACATATAATTTGAAATTAATTTTTAGGAGCTTCGTAGAGTTGAGAGTCAACTTCACTTACTTGAAGATGAGATATTCGCTGAACTTATACCCTCCAAATCTACAACTTTTCAAGGCATTGGTGTCATACCTAAACCTAACAGATCGCAAGCAAGCAAAAAAGTTGCAGCATTGAAAAAGGAATTCAATGAGTATAAGGAGAGAGAGAAGGAAAACAATGCTACTTATTTAAAATCGTTGAAGAAAAACCAACAATTGAACTGCAATAGAAAGGAAACTAACAATTTTAGTAGATATGCATGAGAAGTAATTTGACTTCGTTGGAAAGGAGTTGAGTATTCAAAGTGGCAATGACAGAGGAAATGGAGATAGTTTCCACCAAGGTAAAGTGATTATAGTTTCTATGATTATGGTATATTATTTAGTTTGTTTATTAAAGAAAATTTTACAATCTAAATGACTATGGTTACTCATAATATGAAAACATAACTAGGTGAATATATACATATATATATATATATATGTGTGTGTGTGTGTATATATACACATATGTATATGGCAATATATTGTGTTTAATGTTGCAGGTTGATTTGGACAGTATAAAATGCAAGGCTATTCTTTTTCTTTTTTTAATGAATTTTAAAGGAGCTCATATTTGCAATCTTATAGGAGTTTATAACAGCAAGTTTACTCTCCTAATAGTTTTCCTTCCACCTGTTTGGTTTACACATGGAACATACTCTTTTTAGATAATACATATAGTAGTATTTAATTTTGGAAAGTTTCATTTGGCAACATACTCTTTAATTAGGTATTATATAGTCAATTATACCTGCAAAAGCTTAGTATATGTTTTTACAATGCAGTGACATGTAATGTTTTAGGATGTGCAATATGAAAATATGAGATAATTTTTCATGGAAACGACGAAACAAACATGTCACTATATTATTAACTTATAAATGAATATTATTTATGTCAATTCAAAATTTGTCACTAATATTTTCTATAACAATTTTACTTATTATTGACAAACAAATAACAATCATAATATCCTATAGTGATGAAACAAATATGGTCACTATATTATTAAATTATGAATGAAAATTATTTATGTCCATATAAAACTCGACACTGATATTTTCTATGACAATTTTACTTATCACTGACAAACAAATAATAATCACAATATCATAGAGTGATGAAATAAACAAAGTCACTGTATTATTAAGGGCTTGTTTGATAACACAACTATTTTTTGTTTTTGTTTTTAATTTTTTCCTCTTGAGTTATGTGTAATTTGGTTAGTTTAGAAGTGAGTTAGAGTTTAGTAGATGCTAGTTAGACTAAAAATGTAAAGGAAAATAAATAACACAAAACTGAAAATGAAAACTCTCAAAATGTTTTCATTTTTTGTTTTTATTCTTATATTTTACTTAATTAAGTAGTCTAATTAACATTTAACAAATTTCAACCAACCTCTAAACTAACCAAATTTTACATAATTTAAGAAGAAAAAACTAAAAATAAAAAATAAAAAACAGTTGTGTTATCAAACACAACCTAAATTATGAATGAAAATTATTGTATTGATCGAAAATTCAGCATTGATATTTTCTATAACAATTCTACATGTCATTAAAAGTTATTGTCACAAACATTACCTATGTGACATATATTTTCAGCGTCAACAAATATTGCTATTGTTATCTATTGTGACATTCTGCAAAGTACTATGTCACAAATATTTAACGTGACAAGCGTATGTATGTCACAAATAATATCATTGACAATCATTTTGACACTGTATCATTCCGTATCAAGAATAAAAGTAATCATTGAAACCCATATTATTACATAAAGACAAAGTTTGACAAGATTTAGAATGCAATCGGTGATAAACATTAGGAAATCGCATGTTGACAAAACTATTTGATTGTCACAAAAGTAGAATTTGATTGTCACAAAAGTAGAATCAATGTGTTCTACGTGACAACGCGACATAGTGATAAAATGAGGTTCAACAATAAATTTGTCTGAGTTGTTCAAATTTTTGTAGTGTTTAAATATACTAATTACACCAAAGGCATGAATTCAACCATGTTTTAAGAGATGGTAAAGGTCACTGTGTGGTGACTATACGGTCTAGAGCATCCACCAAAAATTTCAACCATATTATAACAACTACTTACTTCACCCCAACAAACTTCTTAGGAGAACAATCAAAGATAAAACAAAATGAAAGATACAGTGAAAGCGGTAAATTTTTTTATATTTTGTTTTCCATAAAGATGCAATCTGTTTCAAATTCAAAGCACTTAAAGCTATAATTGCATGTATTGGCTTTTTGTTTGATTACTATTTCATTCCATGTGGAAGTACAAGTACAAGTCTTTGCATATAGAAGCTGCCGCTTTCTTGGAACTTTAATTATATTTTAGAAATGGAAAAGGGTGCTGATTTTTCGAGTCATGACTATGTATGAAGCTTTGTTTGTAGAAACAACTATGAAGATTGTTTATGTGAATTTTGCTCCTACAAGTTAAATTTTCTGCCTAGCACCACCGTGAATCTGCAAGAATTAAGGAAAGCGTGAAAGCTTTTGGGGGCACCGGTGTGGTACCGCCAAAGAACCTCCGACGCTCAAGTCAGTTAATCGGCTTTGGACTTTTTGTGAATTCTAGTGTAGAGTATTGCGTACCTTGCCTTGAGTCATCAAGAGATATATATATGCATGGCCTTACCTTGTCCATCAAGATGAGGGCTTGAAACCCCAAATCCGATTTAAGGCAAGTCATAACGGGCTCTTCCCGGTTTGGTAAGAGAAATATGGGAAAGTATCCAAGCATTTACTACGAGTTGAACTTTCCTTTTGGAACCCTCCCCTTACCACATTCGAGCGAGGAAATTGTTCCGAGCCATCACTACCGAAGCCGCGTGCGGCGTCGAGCCGAAAGCCTTCTCGAACCGCTGAAATGATACTCCTCCCAAGTCCCGTGCTTTCCTTGCCGAGCCTCCAAATAGACCGCCTCGGTTGGCTCGGCAAGCTAATCCACCGGTGCGTGAGCTCTTCTTCTTTCCAACTACGATGGCTCGCTCATTCCTCCACCTTTAGCCTCATCGCCACCGATGGGAATTCTTCCTATACATCGGCCCACGGTCCAGCCAAAGTGACTCGTGGTATTATCAACACCGTGGTTCTATTCGAAACATTCTCGAATGCCCTCTACATAGGGAAAATCAAACGTCCTTCCGACTCTACTGCCGCTTCACTTGCCATGACATTATGGCGACGCCGTGGAACAACGTACCAAGGCGAAAGATCACATCACAACCGTTTCAAATCTAAAACTCCGTCGCGACCCCGTGCTCAAAATCGTCCAACTACAAAACCCTTTGGCATCCCTCACTTTCTTTGTTTCAAAACTCCGCTGCAACCTCTGCTTCGTCCTTCCCAAACGCTTCCATTAACGAAAACTTCCGGATCGTGATTCTCCGCCTTAGGACATTCGGCGTAACTTCGATGCTACGGACATTTCTACAACTTCGATATTCACGAGTTAACCGCACCGAAATTCCCGATTCCAGTTTACGGTCTTAGCCGAGTTCTCCATTTCGGTCATACTTCGCCCGTCTGGTTTCAAGTCGATTTCGATCCTCCAGCCTCTTAAGGTTTCTCAATTCTTACCTCGTTCCAACGATGGAATCCCTGTGATCCGACCGCGGTCGAGGAGCAATTAGTTAGGAAAATTCAAGTCGAGGGCGCTTCTCCCTCGGGACCCCCAGTGCAGTGATGACCTGGCGTAAGAACCCCAATCCAACCTAGCATTAGGGTAGATGGTCCAAGATAGGTCCGGACCGATAACCATGCGACCATGATAATCAAAGCGATATACCTTCGCCTTGAACAAAGCGTATGTCGCACGCTTAGGAGAGGTTCGACATGCAGAGCCAAATTTATCCGCCCCGGAACCCAGAGAAGCCTCCCCAAGCGGACGGGTGGATCTCGCTCAGACGGATCGCCTTCAAAAATGGGCTCAACTCCGCATCATTAACATGGTCTTTGAACCTACTGATTTCAGCGCCCGGGCTTAACTTACAGAATGGCGATACTTTTTGTTGGCTCATCATCGATCCTGTCGGCCTCACAATGACATGGCTACTTTTTGTATTTCTTACATGAAACCGAGCCGAAGGGAAGATACACCCTACGCCGGGCTAATCAGGTTGTTCAAGATGCCCCATGACAAAGGCCGAAAAGACCGCTACTTTTTGTCAAGGGAGGGTCATGCGACTCGTTAGCCTCAGATCGGAATCCTTCAACCTCGAATGAAAGAGGTATAAAATTTAACTACTAAAACTTTTCCTGTGACTATGCAGATCGAACCGACATTACGCTTCAATGCGACCCTCGAATCTCGGTGGCTTCGGGATCACCGGAAAAGAAGCGTGATCGGACACTCTTGGGACTAAAACCAAAAGTCTTACATCTATACTTTCAGAAGACTCCTTCCATTCGGCGGGAATGCGGCGCACCGAAGAAACTTCGAGCGGTAGAGCAGGCAGAGAGGCCGCTTCCACCCAACCGAAGAAATTCCCCGGAAGGTATCCTCTTCCTACACTCGAAGTCCCGTCTTACACATTCTCGAAGGTTGCATTAGAACTTTATGCAGTGCAAATCCCGACCTATGGCTTCTTATCCCGCACCGATATGGGCAAGCTCAAGATGAAGATATCCAGGAACTAGAGGCCCTTAAGAAGAAGAAGAAGGACACGAAGCAGCTGCGTGAAAGGGGTGAGTGCGTCTTGGCCGGAGACAAGGCGGAAGCGTCCACGCGAGCGTCGTCGTCGACCCGCCACTTACCAATCGCCATTCCCTGGCGACTCTCCCTCGAAGGCCAAGACGTTCCGCCCCACGCCCAAGCAAGATAAGGGCAAAGAAAAACAAACTACATCAATCGGGGTTGGAGGATACTTCCACCATCGCTTCGGACTCATCATTTGCCGGTCCGTCGTTGACTCTCTCATGACTCGCCATGACCGCAGCCTCTTAAGGGAGATGACCGATGGGGTGGAGCAGCGGAAAGCAAAATGCCTTGAAGGTAACGAACACTACTCTCTTGTTTCTTTGATCCCCCTTCATAAAAATTCTAACTTGGAATGTGAATTGCGACTCGCCGAATGCCCTGTGACTTATATAGGCGCCATCAAGAGTGGAAAGGCATTCAGAAGAAGCCAGGAGCCTACATCAACGCCGCAGGCCAATGATAAGCGCTTGAAGAAGACGACCTGGCCAAACAAACCGCAGGTAAGCAAAACGGGCCGAAAGCATTTGGAAAGGTGGTCAGAGTAGACCAAAAGTCCCGAGAAGGATGGGAGCCGAGCTCTCGGACTCACTACGCCCAGTCATTTGGGGAGTAGGGGCCTTGTAGGCAAGGTGGCTCGTGGCCCCGAGCCAAAAATATATATGAAGACCATCGACGCCATCCAGAACACCAACGACATGATCAGCGTTGGTAGGCGGGGCAGAGGCGGGTCACTCCCGACCCTAGCGGCGAGGGGAGGATGGTCGAGAGATTTGGAGATCACCTCGGGTGAGGATGGCGGGATGAAGAGATGCCTCCCGTGAACCAACCGGGCGTCCCTCGATTAATGCCGAATAACGATTCCTTCAAGAGGCTATAGATTACCTTCAATGAAGAGTCCGGTCCGGCCAAACTTCCCGCGCTTAATTTAATACAGGAGCTCAAGACTAGAATTTATTTTTTCTTTTTGTTTGTTCCTTGTTCGTGATACATCCGCTACTTGTATAAACTTTGAAATTGTCAATGAATGTCTTGCCTTTATTTCCTTCAATACGGATTGTCGAGTGGAAGTTCAATTTAGTTTTAATTGACCAAGTCGAGCGCTATCGACTTAATCGACTTAACTAATCGATTGGCCGCCTTCCAAGTCGGTCCCGGCAAGGATCCCTCCGCTTCGACCGAGCGGCCGTGAGTCGAGGTGAACAATTAGCCTTCCGGTACCTACCTCATTTCATTTCGCCGACATCATCGCGGATTTCAACCTGAGTCAAATTGACTGTGAAGCCGCACTGAATTGACTCATGACTCAATTCCATAGTTAAAGTGTGCGACGGGTAAGAAATTCGTCTGGCGATTAATAAAAATAGAATCTTTAGCCTGTACTCATCCGTAACATCACTAAACATGGAATGCTTTCGATTCACAAAATTCATAAGCAAATGAAACTAACTTTATCGACTTGAATGTTACATTGTTCATCCTATCAAAACTTCAATGGTAATAGCGGCGCAGTGGTCGAGCTCAACTCCTGGCACGCCCATCCCATCTAAAGATTGTAGGCGATAAGCCCCTGCCCTGGGTACGCCCACGACCCTAAGCGCCTTCCCATCGGGGCCGAAGCTTCCACTGCGTTCATCTCGCGTGTATTAGGGAACACTGCGTAATACGTAGTCGCCCACTGAACTTCCGGCGAACCTGGCATTATAGTACTTGGCTCCGCGGTATACCGCCATCCGCATCAAGGCTCGCTCTCAATTCCTCCGCGATCTAATGACCTTCGCTTTAGTTCATCATTCATGTTTCGGATCGTAGGGCGGCGAAGAGTTGAATCCGCGACTTACTGGGATCACTACCGCCGTTCATAAACCAAAGAGAATCTGGTCTCCCCTACCTTATCTGAGGGGTGGTTCTGGCTTGCTTGCAGTACTCCGTAATTCATCTGCCATTTACCTTTGGCATCTTCCAACTGCTTCTTAAGATTGGTCACGATAGTCTTGTTCGCTGACTCGCCTTCGTCGTTGGCTTGTGGATGCCTTGGCAAGGAGAATCTCATGGTAATTTTCCTTTCTTTACGTAATTCCCGAGTTGCCAACTAATGAATTGAGAACCGCTATCCGCATCGATTCGAGGAGGCCGCATCGACATATAATGTTCTTCCAAATAAAGCTATGACGCCTTTGTCTTTAATTGGGAATATGCCTCGCTTACCCACTTTGAAGTAATCTGCGGGCAGGATGAATGAATCGCTTCAAGCAGCAAGCGGTAAGTGGTCCCACAATATCCAGCCCATTGCATGAAAGGCCGCGCTTGACAAACTAGTCAACTCCCGGGCGATACATGGGTGACGGGCAAGCGCTGGTACTTGCGCTCTGCGAGTAATCCGGCGTCCTTTCCGTATTGTTGCCATAGAACCCTGACATCGCCAGCGCGCGACCGCCCTCCTCAATGGTTTCCAATGTCCTCATGTATTTCGCAAGTACTTGCTGTGAATCTTTGCTATCCGCACACCTTAGAAGTGGCCCACAGATGATCGCCCGCGACCTTCCCTCAATCATGAAGTCAGCAGGCGGACGTTAGTCTAAGCTTCCGAGCCTCCGCTTGTCGGGTAGTTTGCAAGCAGTAGATATTCCATAATGGGGTTCATCCACCTCGCTCGCCACCGCATCTATACTCATCGATCCTCACTTTCCTTCACGCATGTAAAATACGATGCTTGGCTGGGGAATTCCGGGGAATCTTTCGACATCTCTCAACCGCGACGGCCGAGCCTAACGCGCTATCGCGCTCTGCTTACGCGTTTTCACTTCTTGGTAATGATTGAGTTCAAAACGCTCAAAATTGGCAATTAGCTCGACTAGCTTTCTGGATACGCTTATCATTTTTCCGCCGCGTGTAATCGCCATTCACCGCCTCAACTAACCGAGTCGCTATATGCCAATAATTGTGCCCTGCGCGAGCCAAGTTTAATTCCAAAGAATCGAGCCTCAGACTCAGATTCATTATTCGACGGGAAACCAAATGAATAGCTCGCTCATTACTAAGCCGCCTGGTCGACTAGCATGATTCCCGGCCCAAATCGGGAAGCACCCATCCGCGCGAAGTTTCCGGCAATTCTCGCTGCTTCCAAATTACTTCGCCGCTGCACCGCGATGAGTTGACGTCCGGCATCGGATATGTTTGGTTCTCCAAACTTTCAACCAACGGCTCTTCACGCGATGGCTCACTTGTCCCGTGAACTTCATTTTAAAATCCGGCGGCATTGATTGTTGCGTAGGTCGGTATTCTATCTCATACTCTCCCAATTCAACGGCCAGCGTACCATCGCCCGCGTATCCGGGACTATGAAGAGCGCTCGAGTGGATATGAGGTTACCACGCACTTTGTGGCATTGAAGTATGGCCTTAACTTCTGAGAGACACGCAGCAAGGCCGCCACCTTTTCGATGAATGTATACTGGTCTCCATGCGCCAATGCTCGGTGACATAATAGGCAGGCTTTTGCTCCCTTCCTTCCATCCGAACCAACACCGAGCTGACCGCGTGGTCCGACACCGACAAATACAGGTATAATGTCTCTCGCGGCTTTGGCTTGGAGTATAGGAGAGAGCTTCGGATACACCTTCGCCGTTGAACGCTTGTTCACACTCTTACGCCCACGAAAGTTTTTATTTCCTCTGAGCTTCTGGAGAACGAAATGCGGTGGTCGATGACCTCGAAATAAATCGACTCAGGCCGCTATTCTCCCATTCAATCTTTGCACTTCCGTGTTTTTCGGAGATGTCGAAGAGCTGATCGATCCGGATTGGCCTCATGCCTCTCGGGTCACGTAGATAGCCAGAAATTGTCCCAACCAACCCCAAAAGTGCATTTAGTAGGGTTCAACTTCATTCGATGCGCTGCCTAATACATCAAAGGCTCGAAATGAGGTCTTGGATATGATCGTGGCGGATAGACTTGACTAACATGTCATCAATGTAGACTCCATCGGGAACCCTATTGGGACTGCTAACATCTTGTTGACCAACCTTTGATAAGAGCAGAGCGTTTTCAATCCAATCGGATAACCTCAGTAGCGTAATATTCTCCGATTACATTCGGCGTCGTCTTTCCTAGTCATCCCGTGCGTGAAATCGATTATACACGAATAGGCCCATGAAGCTCTCAACATCTCGCGGGCCGGTGGTCGCATCCACCATCTCATCAATCTTTGCAGGGAAGTTTATCCTGCGGGTGCCTTGTTGAGACCGTGAAAATCTACAAACCCCAGGCTTCCCATTTTTCTTCCCGACCACCACGCCGGCGAGCCAATCACGGAGTCTGAACTTCGACAAACCCATTCTTTACTAACTTGCAATTTCCTCGCTTATAACGGTTCCGCCGGGCTTAACTTCTCCTTTTGTCGGACCGGCTTGTAAGGATCTACATTCAATTTATGAGATATTATACTTGATCTATTCGGACCATGTCATCCGTAGAACCATGCTGGGTCTTCACGGCGGTCCCCGAAATTGGATCACCGGTTGGATCTCGGGTCCAATCGTCCCCAATCTTGGTAATTCGCCGGGTGGTCGGATCAGTGGCACCTCCTCAGATCTTCGTGAGCATCTATCTTTTCTACTTGGGCCACCCAGCCTCCATTAATATATTTGATTTTTCCATCGAAGCTTGACATAGAGTCGGCCCCGGCTCCAAGCGATTCCTCTACTCTCTCACGGCGGAATTTTATCTTCGATGGTAAGTAGATGGTACGGCATGGAATGCAACCAAGGTCGACCTAAATCACGTTATGCAGCGGATGGTGCGTCCACCACGATCATCTCGCTAGCCGATTCTTTCGCTTTTCGGGCAGAGTCAATTTTCCCATAGCCACGCCATTGCCATCATACCACACGATGTTGCAGCGGTGGCTGAATATCGGACAACTCAATTCCCATTTGTTACAGTCTTGAGGAAGATGATGTTCGCGATCTCCCATTGTCAACTAAAATCCTCTTCACGATACAATTTCCAACGTCGAGGTTACTACCAAGCGCTTCTTGGGGGTATATCGTCTACTAGTGTCTCCTTTGTGGCTATGTCCGGATCTTCGACTTACAGCCGATACTTGGCATAGGGATCCAGCATACGCTCTTATCCTCCCACTACGCCCTCCACACGCTGTTCCGCCATGAATGGAGTGAATGACTCTTCTATTCTCCACATTGTTCGCTGGCGGGCGAGTTGTTCTTCCGCGGGATTCCGCGCGGCCCCATTCTCTGGATGCTCAACGAATCGTCTGGGATAGCCGCTACCAACAATTCTTCAATTTCGTTTGAATGCTCCGGCATTCCTTCGCTGTCCTTTCGCTGATGGAAAACACACCATTTGAATTATCCTTCTTCGGATCCAAATTTAGAGGCTCGCCAGGACCTCATGAATCTCCATTCCATGTATTAATCGAGTGGGATACGGTCAATCCAATTTTACGAACGGTCCGCGATCGGCCATCCGCTCTCCCGCGTCGCTTGTCTCCTACCCCGCGTGTATTCTTGGTTAAACCTTTTCTACCCGGGCCATCTCTCTGTCCCCAAGATATTCTCAAACCTATTATCCCAGAGCGGTGGAATCAGCTTCGATTCTTCTCCTCCAGACGCAATTGGTCCTTCCTTAGCGCTGACGCGTCGAAGCGCGTTTCCTTCCAAAACTACAAAAGTCGAGCCTTTTGTAAAGTTTCAATAAACTCCAGGTTTCTTCCGACCATGTAGTCATAAATTTTGGTGCCGTACATCCGCGTTTGAAGGCGTTGCATGCCACGCGTCACGGACAATCCATAATTTCCACCTTCGTAATCGTTAAACCGTTGGATATAGTCCCCAAAGACTCCCTGCTGCTGAACCCTAAATAAATCATCCGGTCCTTTCTATATTGCCGATTTGGATGCAAATTGGTCGAAAAGCCGAGCCAGTATGAAAAGAATCCAGCGTAGGATGGCAAGGTGAACCAAGCAGCAAAGGACCACTTGGACTTGATCACGAACACCTTGCACATCTGTGCCGCTTTGGTTGGGGTATACAAGTTGGGATCATGGCTCGCTTAAAATGAATTATATGATCTTGTTGATCAATTATCTTGATCATAGTGAACTTTGGGGAGAATCCGTAGGAATATCAACCACTTGTGATTTCGTCCACAAATGGTGTCTCCGCCCATCGCCCAGAACAATCTCGGTTCGGCCTCACCTTGCCAAATCCTGCTAGCGATCTTCCCGAGGGTGTAATAATGCTTTCTCAGGGTGGTATGGCTTCCCGTTCCTTTCGGGGTATACTGCGTCAGGTGGAGTCCAAATCTTATTTGGGTTCCTTCCTCCGGCTCAGCGTTGTCCTCGAGAATGGACTCCATCCTCGCGCTGGTCTTTTCCCGAAACGACTAAACCTCTCGGCGTCGCTTCTCTTCGGTTCGCCTTGCCTCACTAGGCAGTGGTCGGGCGGTTTTTGTTCAAATCAACCCGCACTTGCCCCGGAGTTGTTTTGAGCGGCCGAAAGCCTCCAATTTTATTGATCATCTCGCGTGTTTCATTCCGTTGTTGCGTGCGGAGTGGATTGTACCAATTCCTCCATGCAGGCGAGGAGTTGATCCACGTTCATCGATCATCGGGTCCTCCTCATGAATGAGGGGCCTGCGCCCTTTGGATAGGGGTGATTTCTTCCTCTTGTCTTTCAGACGCGATTTTAGAAGCAAGACTGCGTTATTTGGGCATGGTCTTTGGCGAGGGTTTGGAAATAGGCTGATGGTTTTAGTGCAAAACTTCGATCGGTAGCCATACGCAAAGCTGTTTATGTGAATTTTGCTCCGCCACGGTTAAATTTTACGCCCACCGCGTGAATCAAAAATTAAGGAAAAGCGGAAGCTTTTGGGGCAGGTGTGGTGCGGCCAAAAGAACCTCCAAGCCGAAGTCGGTTAATGCGGCTTTGGACTTTTGTGAATTCTAGTGTAGAGTGCGACCTTGCCTTGAGTCATCAAGAGATATATATATGCATGGCCTTACCTTGTCCATCAAGATGAGGGGCTTGAAACCTAGCCGTCCCGATTTAAGGCAAGTCATAATGTTCTTCCCGGTTTGGTAAGAGAAATATGGGAAAGTATCCGGCATTTACTACGGGTGAACTTTCCTTTGGAACCCTCCTCGACTCTTCATTCGAGCCAAGGAAATTGTTCCGCCATCACTTCTGAAGCGTGGCGGCCGGCGTCCGAGCGAAGCCTACCGACCGCGTAATGATAGCTCCTCCCGAAGTCCCGTTTTCTTCCTTGCAGAAGCCCAAATAGACCACCGGTTGGCCGGCAAGCTAATCCTTGGGTGCGTGAGCTCTTCTTCTTTCCAACTACGATGGCTCAGCCATTCCTCCGCTTTAGCCAAATGGCCACTTTCGATGGGAATTCTTCCTATACAAAGATGATGGTGTTAGTGTCACGGACGAATTAATAGAACTTGGTGCCTCGCTCTATCGAGTCCAGTTTTTTTTCCTTTATTTTATTTTACCTTTATTTTATTTTTTTTGCAGATAGGTAGGTGTATTGCTACAAATGATAAGAACCACTTCTGAGAGAATTGAGGCATGCACAAGCTAGTATTTGCGGAGGATATGACCATTGGAAATAAAAGATGAACAAATTGTGCTAACCTACAAGATACAAAATAGTCAAAAGGGCATATTAGAAGAGCAATGGATTTGAAAGATGTTGACACAACTTCTTTCCTTATTCTTCTTCTCACAAATGGTTGGCAAGGAGGAAAATCCTTGACTGCACCTTGGTTGAGACCATTCACTTTTCCAGGACTGGATTCCTGCCACCAGTGACCATCTAGAAAGGCCACGCCTATAGGCATGCATGCATAAGACCCCAAGGGCCCCATTAAATTTTTTTAATATATATATATTATATTTATAAAATATATTTAGTATAATAAAATAATTAAAACTAAATATTTTAATAATACTCTATGGTTCCATATATATTTAAAATTAATATTTTAATAAATTATTTTTTAGATTATTATTTTTATAACTTTTTTATATTTTTATTGAATATAAATTATTATTTATATTTGTTATAGAAAACTGTAATTTTTGAGAATGCACCCTTGAATGCATTCCTCACCAAATTGTTGAGGTCATATGTAGGGAATGCAACCACCAAACCTGAGGTCCATGGTAGTTTGGCTAAGATGTGCATTCCATGTATAGGGGGAATGCATCCATCAGCCAAACTGTCGAGTCCCTCAGCAATTTGGTTTAGCGGTGCATTCCATACATAGGGGAATGCATCCATCGACTAAACTGCAGAGGATCTCAGCAGTTTGGCGAGGTGTATTCTATGTGGGGAATGCAACCCCATTAAGGAGGCCTTGTGTTTGGATGAGGGGTAAAATATCAAGGCCCACATTTTAGACCGCTAAGGCCCCAAAATGTCAACCGCATCTAGCTTCGATATCTAACTCCATATTTTACAAATAATTCAACTTTAGGAATTACACAAAGAAAGAGGTTGGTGAGGAACTGTCACACAACCCTACGCAATGCCATTGATCATAGCCAACTCCCAACCACCACCACCAACAACAAAAGAAAGGGAAAGCCATTCCAGAAATTTGGAAACATATATGAAAAAGGGTGCAATTATAACAGATGACTAAATGGAAAGAAAACACCTAAAATATAATAAAAACAATGCGGAAAATTAGTTATTTTCAAAGAAAGCATTACAAATTAATGCAGAAAAACAAAACAATTGAACGATATTAAATTAGGATCCCCATATTTACACACCACTGAACACTACACCCACTTGAAAGGAAATATATAAATGTTTCTTACACTCTTAAAAAAGTTTGAATTTTTGACAGCTCCTAATTGGATTAATTAGAAGTTAAAGGAAAATAAAATAAATGCATTTTCCATTTATTTAATTATTGGCGATAATAATAATATGTTTGTTTGTAGAATTTTTTAATACAATCCTAGATTATATTTGTGGAAAGAATATGCGAAGTTGATTAAACAAGGGTTAGTATCACATGCCCCTTATGAGGTTTTTTTTGATAAATTGCGCTTTATGAGGTTTGCTCTAAATAAAATCACACCATTTATTCCGTTAACATTAATATCTATTTTACTCTTTTATTTCACAATAACAAAAATAAATGCAAAAATTATTCTATTAAAGCTCTTTCTATGTAACCAATGATGAATTCAGGTTCAGGGTTGTTTGGGCTTTACTCTTTTTTCTTTTATGTGTTCAGCCTCACTCTGAAATCTAAATTTGTCAGTATATATAACATTGCCAAATATTTTTGGAAAGCAAAAGCAACAACTTTTGCTTCTCTCTTTGACTATCTAAAATAAAAGTTTAAGCTATCCCAAAATGGGGTTTTATGTTTGATAAAATAATTAATTTGTCAATCTGAAGCGGCCAATAAAATTGAAATTTCATAAAAGTAACACGTTTTTACTTATCATATGCATCCACATATATATATATATATCCATTTATTTTTCTCTCTGCATTACATTACTTACTTACAGTGGCCGAGCATGTAGTGGTGCGGCCACATTATATGCTCGGGGGACGTATGTATATATATATATAAGTATATATTTATATCATAATAGATTTATTTCTAAAAAAAATATTTATTTTCTAAGTTAAAAGGTATAAAAAATTAAAAATAATAAATATAAAAAAAATTTCAAAATAAAAGGGACTTTTTAAATTTTACAGCAAATCGGGCCAAACTACGCTACTTATATATAACTAACAGAACATGTGGGTGATGGATAATTAGCGTTCCTTTTTTCTTTGGGTTATTTTTATGTAATTTGCTTTTGTTTAAGGAGTTAATTTAATTTTTTTATTATTAAGCAATCAATTAAATATAAATGCAGAGAAAGAAAAAAACACCAAATGGTGTTAATATTTTTTATTTTTCATCACGTTAACAGTAACAAGAAAAGACAAATAGATTTTAAACAAAAAATTCAAGAGCACAACCAAAAGGAAAAAATATGCTCTTCACTTTCTACTATCAAGAGAAGCATTTATGTGAAATTGATTAATGAGTTAGTTTAACCTATTATAAATAAATTTTGCAATTTACGAGAAAGCTTTGTCAATTTGTTCGGTAACTATTTAGAGGTTTGACTAGGATGGCGCATGTGCTGGTATTAGTTTTATTAATTTCTCCCAAATAATCATCATCACCGCTATAACATGAAAGCACCTGGGGTGTGACCCAGTGGAAAGGAAGCCAACTATTTTATTACGAGAGTTATAATTCGAGTCTTGGTCAATTCTGTTATTGTCTTAGGTGTGCTCAGCTTTATTTGAAGCGTCAGGTGAAGAGAAATTTGTGAAGGAGAGTTATGATTCGAGTTTTAACAATCCCTGTTATTACCTCAAATGTACTCAGCTTTATTTAAAACTCTAAGTGGAGGGGGATCTGTTAGGGTGTTGAGTCAGCGTTATGGTTCGAGTTTTGATGGCTTGCTCGGCATGCAGACTTGTTTGAAGACTTAGGTGGAGGGATATCGTTTGGAAATGAGCTAGAGTTATGGTTCGAGTCTTGGTAAGCTCTATTATTGTCTCAAGTGTATTCAGATTTGCTTAAAGCGTCAGATGAAAGAGTATCTGTTAGGGGACTGAGTCAGTTACTCTAATCCTACAGAGTTGTAAAACTGAAGTAGTAAAAAAATTCTATCTACTGATAAAATTTTAAACTGACAAAATTCACATCGAGACATTTAAAAAAAAAAAAAGACTATAACATGAAAACAAAATGAAAATATATATTTTATACATTTTAATTTAATATATTATATCTTTTTTATTTTTTATATTTTCTTTTAAAGAACTCTAATACCTCACGTTCTCCCTGCTCCGCCGCTGCCCACTCTCAGACCGAAGAGGACGCTGCAAAGAGGATGTATTTGGCGTAGAGTCCGATCAAAGCAATCAATTCCGGTTCTGATTTCTCATCGTTCAGGTCTTGTTCTCCTTTTTGAGTCTCGTGGCCTTATCTTTCTACAACACTACCACGAAATTATGGTGCTGCCTTTTTTTAAGTTGGGGATCCCTCTTTTTTAAAAAAAAGAAAGAAGAAGAGAGCAATGGTTCACCATCCATGTCTAGGAAGCTCATAATCAGGTTAGCCAAGTTCTTTCTTTTTCTCATCTTCAATTATGGATGGATTCTTACGATTTAATTTTGTGTGTGTTTTTAGTTTTTGCCTGATATTTGGTTTATCCTTAGTTTGCTGCATTTGGGATGTTTGATTTTTTTTTTTATGCGTGTATTTATAATTTATTTTCTAGGTTTATAGGATGAGAGTGTGTTTCCATTTGGGTAGACTTAAACAATAAAGTTGTAGATCCGCTGTTCATTTTTTTGTGCATGC
Source organism: Rhamnella rubrinervis (assembly GCA_007844105.2). Taxonomy (NCBI): domain Eukaryota; kingdom Viridiplantae; phylum Streptophyta; class Magnoliopsida; order Rosales; family Rhamnaceae; genus Rhamnella; species Rhamnella rubrinervis. Next base: position 669,504 of record CM017582.2, read on the forward strand.
TGTCTATTTGAGTAGATAGTTGGTGGTGCTGTTTATATGGTTTTTGTTGCATCTAGAAAAGGGATGAAATATGACAAATGATGGTTATAGAATACAATAAGGGAGTACAGGACTTGAAACATAAAATGGAGGAGTTGGAAACTTAGTGAAACGAAAATGACTTTCAGTATGCAAACCACTAAACAGTATGCATACTCCACTAGGCTTTGCTTGTTAATATAAGGGTTCAATAAGACAAAAAAATAAAATTGGCTGCCATTATTTGGAAAGAGAAAATGAAGAGGAAGGTTTGTGTTGGATTTTTGTTAACTATTTTGTGAAGGAAAAGTGAAGCTCAAGGTGTTTGTAAAGTGATATGTATGATTTTGTATTCTTTAATAAGTAATTGCTTCCAAAATAAAGATTGAATAGATTCAAATTATGACATTATTTTGACTTTATTGGAGTCTTTGCAAATCTAAAAAGCAAATATTATTAGAACCAGCCCATTTAAGTTCATTCCATGACTCTTCCAATACAATATATAAGCCAACCTATGTTGGTCCACTTTGACTACTAGAAAAATGCTTTGAGCTACGCAAGACTAGTGAAGAAGACGAAAGCCACGACTACCAAATGTATGATGTTGATAAAAAATTAATATGGTTGAAAGATAAAATTAGCAAAGGGACCTGATAGAAGAGTTGTTTGATATGCTGGTTGCATCATTAATGGACATAGGTTTTGCATGGTAGAATGTGATGCACATAAAAAAACTCAAAACAGTGGAGTTGTTGTGAAAGGAGACCACAATGGGGGTAGAAATTGATTTCTTTAGTATTTTTAATGATGTAATGGAGTTGTCATACATTCTTAATCTTCAAGTGCGATTGGTGGGACATTGGGCATCGAAGTAGAAATCATATAGATGAATATGATTTCTTAAGTGTCAAATGTCACTACAAGAAACTGGCTTTTAGCTACGAAACCTTTGCTGCAATTTTTTTTTTTACATAAAGTGTGATATCTTGTCATGAAGTATAATTTTGTAATTGATAGCTTAGAAGTTGTTAAAATTAGGTAGGACTCAACTTTCTAGCTAATTTTTTTAGCTAAACCCCTAAAAATATTTTTGTGCTAACTTTCCCTCCAATAAATATGCTGATGTGGCTTATATTTCATAAAAAATCTATTTAATAAAAAAAAAATGTCAGTTACCAAATAATGTCAGATACAAATCTATTTTATGTCTAAATTGTATTTAATAAAAAATAATATCAGTTACCAAACTTTTTTTTTATAACTTTACTAATTCTGAAATAAAAAAAAAAAAAATTTTCCTAACCTAAACTACGTCGTTTTGATCTCCCTCTCCTCCTTCTCTTTGTCTGTAGTTCTGAATCCCTAAGTCACTTTCCTTTCGCAGCTCAATCTTTCTTCCCTCTCGTTCACCCATCTTCATCGCTGGCTATAGTCTGATCATCCTCTCATCTACGATTCTAGCCACATTATACACCATTGTACACTGTCCACATATTTCCAGCCCCTTTATATAAGGTATTCATTTTTGACTTTAAACATTGTTTTTGGGGGTTTAGAGGTTCTAGATTAAACTTCTGTCATTGGGTTTAGGTGCACATAAAAAGGCTCTGCTCATGAACTTTTGCACGTTTTGGAGTTTTAGAACCTCTGCTGTTTGGTTTTAAAAAATGCAGCCCTGGATAAAATTTTGACCCATCACTTACTTTTAGCCTTGTTGCTAGATTCTCGGGGGGGTCTTCTCTTACCTTCTGTTTGGGATTATCAATAATTTGTACAACTTGATGAGAGAGAGAAAGAGGGAGACGGTAGGTGGATCATTGCAGTTCTGGTTTTAGTTGACGATAAATATATATATGTATAATAAATTGTTGCTCTTCTTTATTTATTTATTTTTTCCAAGTTTTCATATCTAAGAAGTTTGACTGTGCCCTTTATTTAATGGTTTAGAAAGAAAATAGATGCAGAGAAAAGTTATGTAATAATTATTTTATTGCTGGAAATTTTGTGTCAAAATGTGATCAGCAAGGTTGATCAGGTTTCCCACTGGAAGATATTCTTTATTTTTGTATTTTGTGGCTATCCAATCTGAAACAGACTCCAATTTGAGCGCATGATCAGTGTTAATTAGAGTCTTTCCTACAGGTCATTTTCAGGCATTAGATGTTCTATTAGTACAGTAAACGATAACAACACATTACAAATGGCAGATAACATCTTATGCCCATGGAACAATTGAATATTTTATTCCTTTTCTTTTCTTTCTTTGCATATCACAATAACAACCTGTAGTATTTAAACTTAGAAAAGCTTTATAAAGCGTAACTCTGTTTTTGCATTATCTAATTTTGTCCCGAAGCATGTAGTTATAGAGCAAGCAATATTAGGGAGAGAAGGCTTATTTCAGATATCAAGGGTCTTCTTTGTTTGACCTTTTGCATGTTATGAGTGATTTACTTATGCAGAAATAGGAATAGAAATAAGTGGACTGTGTTGCATAGGTGGAGCACCAGGGCCTACTCATATATATGCCATTGCCTTTTGTCTTTGCGCAACTAGGACTCCCACCTCCATACATTCATATGCCCCTATGAAATTAGTGACAAAGGAGAACCACCCCCATATGGCCGAATAATGGAAATTAAAATAAGCAAATAATGAGCAACAATTTCAATAATATTTTCCTGCCATAAAAAACAAAATAAATAAATAAAAGAAAGAAAATTTTTCAGTTTGAAAATGAAATTTGGTGATACATGGCATAACGTATCTTTGACGTCACATGTACTACACAGTATGCCAAGAGTTGTAATGCTTTTGAAACTAGATTATGACTTTACCTTCTTGTATTGTTTTTCGTCAATTGGATATGGAACTTTCTTCATCTTCCTCTTAGTGCCTTTTCTGTGTGAAAATTAAAGTGAGAGAGAAAAAAAATTATGCTTTTCTTGGCCTTGGTGAGTGCTCATTATATGTTGTGGATGCACCTTTTTTGGTGAATTATGTTTGTGGATGCTCTGCTTATTCATAAAATTTGTCAATTTAAGCAAAACTCATCTTATTGGTGGGATTTTTATGTGTATTTTTCATGCATATTTTGATATATGCTACTCATATCATTGTATATCTACATTATGCTTCCTTTTGCTAAGTTAAATTACCCAAAATAAATAAATGAATAAATAAAAATGCAAAAAGCTATTTCCCATGACCTTGAAATTACACATGATTCTTCATCTTTTCAATGCCTTTTAAAAAAAAAGAGGATATATACAATCTTGAGAAGTCACCTGTCATTGAGATTTATTCCATTTTTTACTTCGAACTTTTTATTTTTTTGGGGTTTAGGGGTTTTATATTTAACTTTTGTCGTTGCATATCCATGCACATAAAAAAAATGGCTGCTCATAATTCTTAGTAGTTATGGATGAGGAGCTTTTTATTCTTGTATATATATAAAAAAGGCAATTTACTTAAAGAAATTGAGTTGTGAATTGTCTATTATAATTTCCAATAATGGTAACATAATCAATATTTATTTCTGTGCATGCTATAAACTCTAATATTACTAATAATAAATATTTATTAAATGAGTTTATTTTGATTTATAGGGTACTTTTGAGGTGGATAAAGATGGACATAAAGCAGTTGTATTTTTTCATGAAATGGGTAGATTGTATAGAGCACACAAATACAGACTACGCCGCCACTTTTTGAAATACAACACCAAAGAGGAAGCACTTGCAAACAAGTCCGATATTGTATTAGATGAGCAGACATGTGAGTACTTATGTGAACATTTAGTTAAGCAGATTTTGTTGTATGCTTCTAAACCTTGTCAATTTTACATTGAAACTTATATATGATGTTCTTAGTTATAATAAGTATGATGTTTCATGCAATCCCTTTGTAATATTATAATATCTTTATTACCTTATGTATAAACATGTAACAAAAAAGAAGTGCTATAAATCGACAAAACAGAGCTGATCAAAAAACAAATTATTGTTTTGGAACGAAGTCATTTGCTAGAGTGTCAAGAGAACTGGTATATACTATTTATGTTTCAATTTCAGATCTATTATTTCTGCTGATTATTGGTGGGTTAAAGTGTTTCATTGGTAAATATTTATGTTGAATTGTAGGCGAAAGGAGACAAGGTGTATAGGATAACACTATGGTACAAACACATTTGAGCAAAAAATAAAGGGTAATGTTGTGATGCTAAATCAGAGCAAATTTATTTAAGTTACTAATGGAACAATTCTTATTTTCTATGTGTATAAAATGCAAATAAATTGAACTAAAAATGTACATTGTATGTGGTTGTAGAATCAATTGATAGAAGCAAAGAAGATATGAGAATCTAAAGGATTAAAATGACAATTGATGAAATCTTTAATAGTGTTGTGCCACTGAAGTCTAGATATGTGCGAGGTTTTGGTTCTGGTCCAAAACCAATATAAAAAACATTTAGATTGAGTGAGCAATGAAGGAAGGAGACTGAAGATGGAGTAAGAGCTGCTGAAGAAAAGAGTGAGGAGTTAACAAAATAAATTGAAGAATTAGGAGCTCAGTAAGATGGAATTGAGGAATCACTATTTAAGATGGAATTGAGGAATCACTATTTCAGAGGTTACGTGGTGATCTTCAAGCACATTTACAGCAAGCAAGATTGAATGTGGATACACTTTCGTTGGTGATTACGAACATAATGGAGCATGAGTTATGCTACTCTGCTGGTCTTTGGATTTGTGAGAAAATGCATATTTTGGTATGACCTTTAAATTGGAAAATCGTAGTGCGTTAAAATATATTTTGGGAATCAGTTTATAGATTGGTCATATGGACTTTTGAGTAGAAGATATTTTGAAGATGATATACATATTATTATGTACACTAAATTTTTATGATTACAATGTAATGATGTATAAAGTCATTAATGATTTTGTTTATTCTCATCTTAGGAACAAATAAAGTGTGATGTTATATTATGATAATTTAGTAAGGTTAATTATCTTAAATGCGTGTATTTATTTATATTTAAATTATAATTATTATAATTTATACATTTGAGCAAAGGCAGGTAGATGCAAGAAAAATATGATATATATGGCAAAAAAAAATTGTGGTTTATGATGTATAATTTATGAATTTGTTTAGCTTCCAGATCGTCGTGGCCTTGCAGCCGTCGTTGATTTGCCAAATTTGTTTAGCGTGAATGACAGATCGTTGAAGAAGGTCACGTGTGAGCATTAGTCAAGTTTTGTTAATTTGGGCTTGTTTTTTTTTTATTTAGGCTTATTTGAGTGGGCCTAATTGGATTTGTTTTAAGTAGTTGGTAATTTGGGTCTACTTGTGTTTTGGATTGGGCCTGAATTTTTTTTTTTTAAGTCATTAGAAATTTGGGACTGCTGGTGTTTCGGTCTGTATTTGATATTTTTTTGTCTATTTGACTGCTATCATATTTTTTATTATATTTTTGTATAATTAATCAATGGCCTCTAGCAATTCCAAGTTTTTGGAGTGAAATTTACTGAAAAAATTTATTCCATATGAGAATTTCAATTTGAGTTGTTTGCTATTGAAGGAGAATTATGGGGTCACATAAATGATAGTGATATAGCTCACGGATGCTAAGAAATTAGCAAAATAGAAAATTAAAAATGCTTGTGTCATGTGTTGATTTTAGGGTATGTACATTCTCTAACGGTGATAAATTTAAAGCCATATAAAACTGCAAAAGCCGAGTGGGAGTATTTTATGTAATTTGCTTTTGTTTAAGGAGTTAATTTATTTATTTTTATTAATCAATGAATTAAATATAAATGCAGAAAAAGAAAAAAAAAATCACGTTAATAGTAACATAGAAAAGTAAGAGCTTGTTTGATACACTTTTTTGTTTTGTTTTAGTTTTTCTTGAATTATATGTAATTTGGTTGATTTAGAGGTTAGTTAGAGTTTGTTAAATGTTAGTTAGGTAAAATGTGAAGGAAAATGTAAAAGCAGAAAATGAAAGCACTTTGAAGGTGTTTTCATTTTACTTTTTGTTTTACATTTTTACTAATAAAGTAGTAAACTTTTAACTAACCTATAAACAAATTACACATAATTTAGGAAAAACTAAAACAAAATAAAAAACAGTTGTGTTATCAAACACAACCTAAGTGATTTATGTGAAAAAATATGCTCTTCACTTTCTATTATCAAGAGAAGGATTCATGTGAAATTGATTAATGCGTTAGTTTAAGCTATTATAAATCAATTTTGCAATTTACGAGAAAGCTTTGTCAATTTGTTAGTTATGAATAGGATGGAGCATGTGCTGGTATTAGTTTTATTAATTTCTCCCTAATTATTATCATCACCACTATAACATGAAAACAAAATGAAAAATATATGTTTTATATAGTTTAATTTAAGATAATCTATCTTTTTTATTTTTATATTTTCTTTTAAAGACACGTTCCCCTAGCTCCGCCGCTGCCCACTCTCAGACCGAAGAGGATGCTTCATAGAGGACGCATTTGGCGTAGAATTTCTCATCGTTCAGATCTTGTTCTTCTTTTTGAGTCTCGTGGTCTTATTTTTCTACAACACTACCACGAAATTATGGTGCTGTCTTTTTTTAAGTTGGGGATCCCTCTTTTTAAAAAAAGAAAAAGAAAAAAAGAAAAGAAAAGAAGAGAGTAATGGTTCACGATCCATGTCTAGGAAGTTCATAATCAGGTTAGCCAAGTTCTTTCTTTTTCTCTTCTTCAATTATGGATGGAATTTTATGATTTAATTGTGTGTTTTTTTGTTTTTGCCTGATATTTGGTTTATCTTTTGTTTGCTGCATTGGGGATGTTTAATTTTTTTTTATTGTGGTTGTATTTATAATTTATTTTCTAGATTTATAGGATGAGAGTGTGTTTCTATTTGGGTGGACTTAAACAATAAAGTTGTAGATCCGCCGTTCATTTGTTGGTGCTTGCTGTCTATTTGAGAAGATCGTACACTTCCTGGTGGTTCTGTTTATATGGTTTTTGTTGCATCTAGAAAAGGAATAAAATATTACAAGTGATGGTAAATTGGGTGCCATTAATTGGAAAAAGAAAATGAAGAAGAAGGTCCCTCTCCTCCTCCTCTTTGTTGTAGTTCTGAATCCCTAAGTCACTTTCCTTTCGCAGCTCAAATCTTTCTTCCCTCCTGTCTCACCCATCTTCATTGTTGACTATAGTCTGATCATCCTCTCATGTATGATTCTAGTCACGTTATACGCGATTGTACACTGTCCACATATTTCTGGCACCTTTATATCAGGTATTCATTTTTGTCTTTAAACTTTGTTTTTGGGGTTTAGGGGTTCCAGATTAAACTTCTGTCATTGGGTTTAGGTGCATATAAAAAGGCTCTGCTCATGAACTTTTGCACGTTTTGGAGTTTTAGAACCTCTGCTGTTTGGTTTTAAAAAATGCAGTGCTGGATAAAATTTTGACCGATCACTTACTTTTAACCTTGTTGCTAGATTCTAGGGGGGTCTTCTCTTACCTTCTATTTGGGATTATACAACTTGATGAGTGAGAGAAAGAGGGAGAGGGTAGGTGGATCATTGTAGTTCTGGTTTTAGTTGATAATAAATATACAAGTATAATAAATTGTTGCTCTTCTTTATTGTTTTTTCCAAGTTTTCATATCTAAGAATTTTGACTGTGCCCTTTATTTAATGGTTTAGAAAGAAAATAGATGCAGAGAAGAGTTATGTAATAATTATTTTATAATATTTTATTGCTGGAAATTTTGTGTCAAAATGTGATCAGCAAGGTTGATCAGGTTTCCTACTGAAAGATATTCTTTATTTATCTTATGGCTATCCAATCTGAAACAGACTCCAATTTGAGCGCATGATCAGTGTTAGTTAGAGTCTGTCCTGCAGGTCATTTTCAGCCATTAGATGTTCTATTGGTACAGTAAACGATAACAACACATTACAAATGGCAGATAACATCTTATGCCCATGGAGCAATTGAATATTTTATTCCATCTCTTTTCTTTCTTTGCATATCATAATAACAACCAGTAGTATTAAAACTTAGAAAAGCTTTATAAAACGTAACTCTGTTTTTGCATTATCTAATTATGTCAGGAAGCATGTAGTTATAGAGCAGGCATTATTAGGGGGATATAAGACTTATTTCAGATATCAAGGGTATAGAGCAGGCATTATTGGAAACCCACTGAAAAATTGCTCATGATGTGAAGTTTTTTTGAAAAACACCATACTTGCTGGCTGGAGTTATGGTTATCTAGGTGAAAGAGAGAAAATAAAAGAAAAGAAAAGAGAGAAGAACAACATTGGTGATGGTGAAGGAGAGGGAGGGGAGAGAGAAGGATGATGAGAGTGAAAGAGAGTTAAAGTTTCTGGAGAAAAAGGAGAGAAAGAGAAAAAGAAATAAAAATTATAAGGGAGAGAAGGTGGAGTCTGGAGAAACAAGGAGAGACAAAAAGAAAAAAATTATAATATAAATTTTTTTTTTATGATTTAAAATTAATATTTTTTATTTATTTTAGTCAAAATGACATATTTACCCTTTTATTGGTAACTTTTATTGTAAAAAATTAATGGCAGAAAAAGAAAAAAATTATAATATAAATTTTTTTTTATGATTTAAAATTAATATTTTTTATTTATTTTAGTCAAAATGACATATTTACCCTTTTATTGGTAACTTTAATTGTAAAAAATTAATGGCAGGGCCTCTAATGCTATTTTTCAAACCTGTATAGATTGACTGAAAATTGACTAAATATCAGAGGGTACTATAATAATAGCCCTTAAAATTATATATGTGTAATGAGTTTCTTAATTTATTGATTAATTTTAATATTTAGTATTTAATTTTATGCTAGGTATTTATATTCAAGATTGCGTTTGATGCGTATGAATGAGAGATAATTCAAACACTCGCATCTGAATTTTTATTAGGAGATGCAGGATCGATACGGTTCATACCTTATTGGTCACAATAAGTTACACTTTACATAATTTATTACTTATAATTAAATGCTTTCTATTATTTATTATAAACTGATAAAATTTTATTTTTATCATCAGTGGACATTGAATGTTGGGTGTTGTGGAATTAAGCGTGGGGCTTATCTACTTTTTTGATAGCTTAAATAAAAGTATACGTCAATTTTTCAAGTTGCTTGTTCAGAGGTTTGTGATGTGTATTTTATATTTATATTAGATTATTTATTAATCAGTTATTTTTGTTATAATTGTTATCGAATCGCTATTTTACATAACTTTTGAAATGTAGAGCGTATGCATAGTATTTATAATATTCTAGTCTGGGTCAAGACTAAAGTATTAATTATTTTTACTATTTAATTTTCATTTTAAAAGTTATTAAAATTGTATATAAATTTTGATTATAATGTATTTTTTTGTAGAGTTCTCGACAAGGTGAAAATATTAAATGCGGTTATTTTTTAATGATGATGATGAAAGATATCATTGAATGTGGAGATGATGACATATCTCAGCGGTAAGTTTCTATTTAAGTATACAATTTTATGTTCATTCATTAATTTTATAATTATTAAATTCTATTTAAGTATACAAATTTTATGTTTATTAATTTATTTTGTAATTTATTTTGATTATTATAGTATGAAGACATCAGTATTTTCACCGACTAGCAAAGTGAGGACTTTGGAGAATAATGATGTAAATATTTCATAGACAATTTTATGCGTTTTTGACATTTTTATATATTTTAATATTTTATGAAATTATTTTAATTTTATAATTTATTCTGTTTTAAATTAAATTATATGCCTATATATATGCTTATGATTTAACGCTAACTAGAATGTCTATATATTTTCAGGCTTCACACGAACTATAAGATTTGGAGGAGGAAACAATTTAAAATTCAGCTGCTGGTACGTTTATTTGACATGTACATCCTCTTAACAATTTTGAACATATCAATAAATCAGAGTATATTTTATGTGCTTTAGCAAATTGGCACCTTTTGATTTAATAAACCAGTTCAGTTAATTGGTGCATATACAGTTGGAATCATGGTGATTGTTTTGTAGTTGTATATGAGGATATGCTAGCAGTTATATTGATTGCGTAGGTGTAACGGATACAAAGTGGTGTAGGTTACTAATTGCCTGTCTCACTCGTCATCATTCTCTGCCCTTCTTTGCAGGCAAAGAATTCTAATTGCCCTAAAGTTAAACACCTCGTGAAGGATTTGATGATAAACAAATAGCTCTCACTTAGTAATCCTCTAGATCTGAATTGTACGGATTGTATGAAGTTAACAATTCTAAGTCAGATAATTAACAACCTAACTAATTAAATATGGATCCTAATTAACTTCAGTGCTAATTTTTATTAACAACATCCAGCTAGCTCATTTGTATAATTAACTTGTAGATGGATGTAAGACTAGCTATTTCACTCAGCCTGTAAGATCGAGATATAATATTCTATGTTTTAGCATGTACGAAATGGTAATTTGTCTGATTAATTACTTCTGTTTGTTAGTTAATTAATATTTTATTTTGGGAGCTTCGATTGCTTCTATTAACATATTTTGATTATGTTGTTATGCGCTATGCCGAATTGCTAGTTTATGTTCTGTGAATATTTGAGGATCAATGGTTCCTCAAAATAGTATGTAAATGTTTCATTTTGTTCCTTTTTTTTTTTTATCTCAAATTTCAATTATTGTTTTCTTTCTTTGTCCGCAGAGTACATAATAATGAGTTTGTTCATAATTACTGGTAATTACAAAATCGACCACGCCATACACATAATGTGTATGTAAATTGCCTAAATAATCTCTACTGAAGGAAAAGTGATAGTGTTGTGCACAAAACATACACTTTAACGATTAAAGGAACTATTAAGTGACGATATCATTATGGGGATTCGATTTCCAAGGTCTTCAAGTGGTTTTGACAAATTTGGTGGCACAAATATATACAATAGTAACATTTGACAATATTATTCGATACCAACCATCTTATAGAATTAATCTGTGCCCTGAAACACAAGTTATATTTAATGAAAAAATTGTATTACAAGAAAACATGTTATTGCTTTTTTATTGTGTATGTGTTGGTGTTGCCAGAGAGAGACACCTCTCTTAATTAAGAAATTACAAATCACGTATTTTGTAAAAATAATAATTATAATTAAATGATTACATAATAATATTATGGGTTTGTTATATTATAATAGTATGGTGTGGGTTCAGTTTATATTCAATTCATCTAGTTTAGATGGTACTAATAGTAGCATACATAATGAAGAAAAAATAATAATAAAAATTTACCATGTGAGTGATTTTTTTAACTATCTTGTTAGTCTAATTTTGGTAATATTGGTTGGATTGTAAATCGGAGGTACTATACAGTGTAAGTTAATCAATTCAATCAATTTTTTCCAGGACCTGGATTCCTGCCACCACCGGCAACCATCTAGCTCAGTATCTAACTCCATATTTTTGCAAATAATTCAACTTTAGGAGTTACACAAAGAAACGGGTTAGTTAGGGATTGTCACACAACCCAACGCAATGCCATTGATCATAGCCAACTCCGAACCACCAACAACAACAACAAAAGAACAGAAAAGCCACTCCAGAAATTTGGAAACATATATGAACAAAGGGGTGCAATTATAACAGATGACTAAATGGAAAGCAAACACCTAAAATATAATAGAAACACAGTGCGGAAAATTAGTCATTTTCAAAGAAAGCATTGCAAATAATGCAGAAAAAACAAAACAATTGAAGGATATTAAATTAGGCTGCTCATATTTACACACCACTGAACACAACACACACTTGAAAGGAAACATACGAATGTTTCTTACACACTTTTAAAAAAAGTTTGAATTTTGGACAACTCCTAATTGGCTTAATTAGAAGTTAAAGGAAAATAAAATAAATGCATTTTTCATTTATTTAATTATTGGCGATAATAATAATCTGTTTGTTTGTTGAATTTTTTAATATAATATCCTAGATTATATTTGTGGAAAGAATATGCGAAGTTGATTAAACAAGGGTTCGTATCACATGTGCCCTATGAGGTTTGCTCTAAATAAAATTACGCCATGTATTCCGTTAACATTAATATCTATTTTACTCTTTTATTTCACAATAACAAAAATAAATACAAAAATTATTATATTAAAGCTCTTTCTGTACAACCAATGATGAATTCAGGTTCAGGGCTGTTCAAGGCTATTTTTATTTATTTATTTATTTATTTATTTTTATGTATGTTCAGCCCTACCCTGAAACCTAAATTCTAAATTTGTCAGTATATATAACATTGCCAAATATTTTTTGGAAAGCAATAACTTACGTTTCTCTCTTTTAGCTATCTAAAAATAAAAGTTTAAGCCATCTCAGATGGGTATTTCATGTTTGATAGATTAACTGAGTTGTCAATCTGAAACGGCTAGTAATTATAGAACTTTCAGAAAAATAATGAACAAAAATAACACATTTTTATTTATCATATGCATCTATATATATATATATATATATATATATGCACCATATCACTCCGAACTTTCAAAGTTCAATTCAGCTAAACTGTCACTCACATCATCATCAATGGCTTCAGCACTGACATCATTAATTTCTTGATTATCATCGTCATCAAAAGCCCATATTATTGATGAGGAATCAGTCTTATTATTTTGCAAATGAAATTTGAAGGCGAAGCCGTCTCTGCTTGCCAAGGTAACGTTGCCTTTAACAATGCCGGCCTGCATTCTCTTATTGACGTAGCCTGGATTGTCAAACTTACTAAATTCCACCTTCTCTTCCAAGACACAAACCAGCCACTAGAGCAAGCTTCTCCACCTCCCACCAACATATAGAATTAGAAATTACCCTCACCCACCAACAAAATCTTCTGAGAGCTTCCATAAGTGTTTTATTTCTCTCTCTCTTATGCATTACTTATATATAATTAATCTACAAACTAACAGAATATGTGGGTGACGGATACTTGGATAGTTAGCGTTCCTTTTTTATTTTTGGTTATTTTTATGTAATTTGCTTTTGTTTAAGGAGTTGATTTAATTTTTTATTATTAATCAATCAATTAAATATAAATGAAGAAAAAGAAAAAAACACTAAATGGTGTTAATATTTTTCATTTTTCTTCACGTTAACAGTAACAAAAAAAGACTAACACATTTTTAAACTAAAAATTCAAGAGTAGAACCAAATGAAAAGAAATATGCTCTTCACTTTCAATTATCAAGAGAAGGATTTATGTGAAATTGATTAATGCGTTAGTTTAAGCTATTATAAATCAATTTTGCAATTTACGAGAAAGCTTTGTCAATTTGTTAGTTAAGAATAGGATGGAGCACGTGCTGGAATTAGTTTTATTAATTTCTCCCTAATTATTATCATCACTGCTATAACATGAAAACAAAATGAAAAATATATATTTTATATATTTTAATTTAATATATTCTATCTTTTTTATTTTTATATTTTCTTTTAAAGACACGTTCTCCCTGCTCCGCGGCTGCCCACTCTCAGACCGTAGAGGACGCATTTGGCGTAGAGTCGGATCAAAGCAATCAATTCCTGTTCTGATTTCTCATCGTTCAGATCTTGTTCTTCTTTTTGAGTCTCACGGTCTTATCTTTCTGCAACACTACCACAAAATTATGGTGCTGTCTTTTTTTTAAGCTGGGGATCCCTCTTTTTTTAAAAAAGAAAAAAAAATGAAGAGAGCAATGGTTCACAATTCATGTCAGTTGAAGTTAGACTGGTTTAAGCATAGAAGAGAGAAGAATAAGATAGAGACAGATTGGTAAAGTGTATGAATTTTTTATTAACGAAATTAATTACACCGTGTGTCTTCCTTTTATACAAAGGCTTAGACAAAACTAATACATAAAAGAGATTTTAAAGCTCATCAACAAACTAACTGACAGCAAACTAACTAACAGACTATAGTTGACTAACTAATATGCATTTGACCATCATCTTTCTGAGTGACTGCTATATGAGTCTGAATACACCCCTCAAGTGAAACGGGAATGAAACTAAAGTGAGCTTGACAGAGAGATATTGGAAGCGAGAACCAGGTAGAGGCTTGGTCATAAGATCAGCAATTTGATCCTTCGTAGGAACATATCTGACATCCAAGAAGTGTTGTAGAACTTTATCACGTACAAAATGAATGTCAATCTCAATGTGTTTGGTTCTAGCATGTACTACAGGATTAGAAGCTAGAGAAGCTACACAAAGATTATCACACCAAATAATGGGACAACAAGCGGAAGTAACACGAAGTTCAGCCAGCAAGGAGTGAAGCCAAGTGGTTTCAGCTGCTGTATGTGCTAAGGCTCGGTATTCAGATTCTGTACTAGAGCGAGCTATGACATACTGCTTTTTAGAACTCTAGGATATAAGAACACAATAGCCATTAGTAGATCGCCAATCATCAAGGGAACCAGCCCAGTCAGCATCAGAAAACCCAATAAGACAATGTTCTTTAGCTAGTTGAAGGTGTAGCCCTGTAGCCATACTTCCTTTCAGGTAGCGTAGCACCCGCTTACATGCTTGCCAATGAATGTCAGCAGGACAATGAAGAAACTAACTCAGTTTATTTACAATAAAAGCTATGTTTGGTGTTATGGTCAAGTATTGAAGACTACCAATGACACTTGATAAGCAGCAACATCTTTCAATGGTTCACCAATAGAAGTAGATAGTTGCACACTCATAGCAGCTGGTGTGGAACAAGGTTTGCAATGAACCATATTACACTTGGCTAAAATATCTAAAATGTATTTGGATTGAATGAGAAATAATCCAGATTTATCTCGAAATACTTCAATTCCAAGGAAGTAGTGTAGATCATCTAGATCTTTAAGTGCAAAAAAAGAATTCAGATCTTGAACAACTTTCTGAATGAGACCAATATCAGAACTTGTGATGATAATATCATCTACATAGACTAATAAAGCCAAAAACTGATTGTGACTTGTATAGATAAAGAGACAAGCATCAGCTTTTGATTCACAAAATCCCCATTGAAGCAAGATAGCCTTCAGTTTGTCAAACCAAGCATAAGGAGAAGGATAGACAGAATGAACAAACCCTTCAGATTGTGTCATATACACTGTTTCAGTGAGCTCCCCATTCAAAAAAGCATTATTGACATCTAGTTGCTTGATAGGCAAGCCATAAGAAACAGCCAAGGAAAGGACAATTTGGATTGTTTGAGGTTTCACAACTAGCTGAATGTCTCAGTGAAGTCAATCCCTAGATTTTGGTGAAACCATTTGGCCACAAGATGAGCCTTATGCCTCTGTACACTCCCATCTGCATTGTATTTCAGTTTGAACACCCACTTGGCACCAACTATATTATAAGAAGGATGCCAAGGTACCAACTTCCAAGTGTTATTATTCATTAAAGCCTCATATTCAGCCTGTATAGCTTGCTTCCAAACAGGAGAATTTAATGCTTCAGCTGCAGACTTTGGTTATGTCTCATTGTAAAATGAACCAACAAAACATTTGGGATTTGGTTTAACTATACCATGCTTGGAACGAGTGGTCATATGATGAACAGGAATTGGAAGTGTTGGTAAAGATGCGAGGGGTACAGTGGGATGAGAATCATTTATGGAGGATGTCGAATGTCGAAGCTAGAAGGTTGGTGAGAAAGTATTGTTTTCACTTATCAGTTTGTTGTAAGTCAGGTATTTCAGTGCTTAGCAAAGGAGATGCTGGAACTTGAGAATCCACTGGTGATGGAGAAGGAACACAAGTGTCTACTTCAACAACTTCATTAGAAGGTGAGAGAGTGTCTTTATCAACTGTTACTGATGGAGAAAAACACACATTAGAAGGTAGAGAGAAAGGAGTAGAATGTGTATGAGAAACAATATTAGCAAAAGGGAAAGAACCTTCATAAAAAACCACATGCCTTGAGATATAAACTCGACTAGAAGGATGAAGACATTTAAACCCTTTATGAACAGGGCTGCAACCAAGAAATGTACACTTGGAAGATCGAAATTTAAGTTTCTAATGAGTGTAAGGCCTAAGACAAGGAAAACAGACACATCCAAACACTTTCAGAAGATTGTAATCAAACATTTTATGATAAAGAAGTTCAAAAGGTGTTTTTCCATGAAGAGAAGTAGAAGGAAGTCTATTTATGAGGAAATTTGCTGTCTGAAATGCCTTCAACCAGAATCTGATTGGCATGGCGGCTTGAGATAGCATAGAAAGACCGAGTTCCATCAATTGTCTATGACGTCATTCAGCTCTCCCATTTTGCTGAGACGTATAGGGACAAGTAAGACGAAGATCAATGCCATATATCTGAAAAATTGAGTATAAGGGTTTGTATTCGGTGCCTCCATCAATTTGAATAGCCTTGATTGATGTGGAAAATTGATTTTCAACAAAAGCTTTAAAAATAGAAGATATTTGAAACATTAGCTTTTGATTTTAATGGATACAACCAGCTGAACCATGAAAAGTCATCTACAAAAATGATATAAAACCGATGACCCTGACTGGAGAAAACTGGTGAAGGCCCCCATAAGTCTGAGTGAATTAATTCAAGAGGTTTGGTACATTGAGAATTAGAAGAAGTAAAAGGCAAGACATGAGATTTTCCTATTTTACAAGCATTACAAAAAGGACGCTTAGATTTTATTAAAACTGGAAGATGACAATTGCTACAACTTGATATAATGCATGAGGAGAAGGATGGCCTAATCTTTGATGCCACAAATCAAGTGACACTGATTGCTTAGTGTGTACATTATTCACTATTTTACAGAAAGTATAGAACAAGGAGACAGAAAATCAAAATCAGATTGATACAAAGGCTTGAAAAAGGTTGTTTGATAACAGCCAAACTTATTTTGGAATTGACTGTTGAAGAAATTATAGAAGTTGTGGAAGGTGTAGCAGTAAAACACGGCTTGCACATGGAGGAACAAGTTGATAAAGGCCCTCTCGAAGTTCACCTTGAAGAAAAGTTTCTTTGTATCCTTGTCCTTAATCACACAGTTAGCATTCACAAATTCAATAAGCACGTTATTGTCAGCAATCAATTTTGCTATATTAAGCAAATTCTTTTTAATAGCAGGCACATACAACACATCATATAGAGTAATGGTCTAGATGAAGTATGAAACACTATATTACCAAAATGAGTGATTTTGAGACCTGATCCATCTCCCACCACCAGCTAGTCATGACCTCCATATTCTAAGATTTGAGACAAAGCCTTCATATCATGAGTAACATATGTGGATACCCCATTATCAATGTACCAGCTGGGATCTACATAACTTTCAGGACCAGTGACATAATTTTGAGAAAAGAATTCGCATTACCACCAGAATATCCATTAGAGCAGCCACCAAAGCATCATTTCGATATTGTAAATGACCATATTACTGAGATTGAGTTCCTTGACCATAGTTCTGTGACTGTTGCTATTTTTGAGGTTGAAAGTCTTTGTCAAACCTCTTGAAATAGAAAGGAACAGTATGACCTGAGTTCTACATAGTTGATAAAACAACTTGTGATTTCCTCTGCCCCGTCCTCTTCCTCAAGAGAAGTTTCCACCTCCATGATTTCTAGATGAATTCCTATATAAATTTTTGGCATTCGCAAAATTAGCAGACATGTGAGCTTCAGTAGTGATGTGTGCCAAAGAAGTGGCTAATCTGTGTTCTTAATTTAACAGCAAGGCTTGAATATCCCTCAAAGTAAAAGAAGCAGGCATAGCAGTCACACTTGAAACTACCGAGTCATATTCATTACTTATGCTAGCTAACAATACTCTGATTTGAACTTTTTAGATACAGATTGTCTATCGGCTCTAACCTGATCAGCAAGCTTCTTTACTCTTGAGAAGAAGTTGACCATTGCTGAGTCTCCTTTCTTGGAGTTGTGAAGCTGAATTTGTAACTGTAGAATTCGAGATTCAGATAAAGAAGCGTAGAGGCTCTCTAAAACTTTCCAAGATTCATGAGAAGTGTTGCAACTGACGAGTTGATTCATCACGTCTTCAGAGATTGACGTATACATGAGCTGCTTGGTGAATTCATCTTGACTAAGCCAATACTCCACATCTGCAATACTTTCTGGATCATCAACCACCATCGAAGGACAAGGAAGACTACCATTAAGAAAATCGAGCAATTGATGTCCACGTATTGTTGGAAGAAATTGAGATTTCCACACTAAAAAATTGTGCGACTCTAATCGGATGGGTATGGTATGAGTGAACTGATAGTCTGGTGGATAGCCGTTGCATGGAGGAAGATGAGGTTGAGGACGATAAACCTTCAGAAGCATGAGCTGAGGTTGAATCTGCCATGGATATGGCTCTGATACCAAGTTGAAGTTAGACTAAAACAGAAAGCAGAGAAGAGAGAGAGAGAAGAAGATAGAGACATATTGGTAAAGTGTATGAATTTTTATTAACGAAATTAATTACACTGTGTGTCTTCCTTTTATATAAAGGTTTAGACAAAACTAATACATAAAAGAGATTGTACAGCTCAGCAACAAACTTGTACAGTTCAGCAACAAACTAACTGATAGTAAACTAACTAATAGACTATAGTTGACTAACTAATACGCATTTGACCGTCGTCTTTCTGTGTGACTGCTACATGAGTCTGAACAATGTCTAGGAAGTTCATAATCAAGTTAGCCAAGCTCTTTCTTTTTCTCTTATCCAATTATGGATGGATTTTTATGATTTAATTTTGTGTTTTTTTTGTCTTATATTTGTTTTATCTTTTGTTTGCTGCACTGGGGATGTTTGATTATTATTTTTTATGGGTGTATTTATAATTTATTTTCTCAATTTATAGGATGAGGGTGTGTTTCCATTTGGGTGGACTTAAACAATAAAGTAGTAGATCCCCTATTCTTTTTTGGTGCATGGTGTGTTTCCATCTGTCAAACACACCTTTAAAAGGAAAAGAGAGCAGAGAGCCTAATTGCCATGCTTATAGTGTTAAACACAAATACAGTATCCATATTTGTAGGAAAGGAAAAAGGACAATAGAAAATTTATTGCCCACTAGGACCTCTCCTAGAAAAAGTGCATGTGTTAGGCTGTTTGGACCTAGGAAAGCATTTAAAATGGTCCATGAAATGCTGAGAATCTACTATTGAATCACAAAGGATTCCTCTAAAAGGAGATGCTCTTTATGAGCATAAAATTATCAGTAACCAAGGTAAGGATATAATCTTCTATACAAATTATATATATATATATATATATATATAAAACTTATTTCTTAATGGTGCCATGATAGAGATATTATTTTTGCTGTATAATTATAAACAATACAAGTAAGTGTAGCTAATTCATAAGTGTAAACAGATGGAGGATTAGACTGTCAGGGTTGCACAATATCTATCACAATAGAGTATATTCAATCAGGACATGTACAAGAATAGAACCAGAGCATAAGGGTGGAGGCTCTGACATGGACAATACAGGTAATAATATGTTACAAATTTTAGCCTGTAATTGAGTAATAACAAAACCATATCGTGCATTTAGTAATTATTTTGATTTGTCTTTGTTTTCTCGTAGTGTACCACGTTCTAAAGCTTCACTTCATTTGTGCATCCAATGCACTCATGGTAAGCACATCTTCATCAAACTCAAAACACTCCTACAATGTAACATAAGTGTGATAATACTTATAATAATACCTTACAAATTAGGCAACAAGAGAAGTATGATAATAGCTTAAAGAAGTCTATCATTTTCTTTTTAACATTCTCTTCACATCAAGTGGTGCATGACACCTAACTGTCACACAAACCTTGGTTGTAAGCTCCGTGGAATAATTGCCTACAAACCGCATCACATGGGGCTGAATGACCATTTTTCCCTAGGCAGTTTCTTCTTTACTAATGTAATGCCTCTTGTTTTTTCACGTTTAGTTGTATCACCGATGTTTAATTTCTTCAAATTTGATATGTTTGTTAACATGATAGAAAAGAAGCATTATAAACAAGAGCAACAGGGAAGCTGCCAGGATGAATCATTCCGTCGACATGAAGTTCGCTTTCTCGAATCATTTATGAAAAGAAATCAGAGGTGTGCAAATATATGATTGCAGTTTATTTACGATACACTTACACTTGGTACATTTGGCCTGATGGTCATACATATTAAGTATATATGTATACATAATAAATTTATATTTAACAATTATTTTTGATCATGCATGCAAGAAGTGGCAGAAAATGAAAGTGAAGTTAATAAAATTTAATTATTTCATGACATCCATTATAGCTAGAAACCTTAAAATCCTATAACATAAAAATAAAATAGATTAGATTCCAAGGTTGTAAGTTTTGTTTTTGTACATTTGATTATGCAAATATAATTCTTCATATTTGCCGCGAAAGATAAGAGGGCAAAACAGAATGTGTTTCCCACTAGGACCTCTCCTAGGAAAAGGGCTAATGTTGGGCTTTTGGACCACCTCATTGTATACAAGATGGCCATCAAATGATGAGGAACTTGCTATTAACATACAACATAAACCTCCAACACAAGATGCTCCTAACGAGCATGAAAACATAGCTGACCAAGGTAAGGATAATTTAAAACAAATTTTGATTTTGTAACTTTTTCTTAATGCTGCCATGCTGGTGTTGTTAACCTTATTATATAAACTATTGGAGTACAAGTTTTACAATCAATTGAGAAGTGGAAATAGATGCAGGAATAGGTGGGCAGATGTGCACAACTGGAACTACACCACAACATAGTGAGTCAGCACAACCTAATGCACCAGAACAAGAGTGTGGAGGTGAGAAAATGGACAACACAGGTAATGATATGTTACAATGTTTAGTTTGCATTTGAGTAATAATGGAACTGTATAATTTTATTATATTTTTATTTGTAATTGTTAATATTGTATTATTATGTAGTGCTAACCACCGGCGGTAAGACTAGACGTGGAAAAACTAGAGGAATGACATTTGCAAAGAAAAACTGCCAAAGGGGAAAACGGGCATTACAATCCCTCATCATGTGATGCTGTTTGTAGGAAATTTTTCTGCAGAGATTACAACCGAGATTGGTGTCATAGTTAGGGCTCATGCACCACTCGATGTAAACGATTGAAGTGATGTAAACCCTTTTATTAAAATGGATATGATAGACTTCTTGAAGGTATTGTCATACTGCTCTAACTGTTTATTTTGCAAGTAAAAGAATAAGTATTATCATACTTATGTTACCTTGCAGGAGTCTTTGAATTTGATGATGACCATGTACAAATGAAATTGTACTGATGCACATAATACATTACATGAGGACTTTTTGTTAACTTTTCAGAATTTATGATATTTGCTATGTTGGGCAACATCATATAAAAGAAGCATGATAAACAAGCAAAACAGGGACGTGCCAAGAATTAATCATTTCATCGGGAAGTTTTATTACAAGATATGGCGTTGGTAATGGTGCTCCATTATGTACTTATGTGAACATAGTAATATTATATCTAATATCTAATAGTATATTTTATTGTATACAGGAAAACCTACAAATGAGGATGTTGACAAAATTCAATTATGGAATGAAACGCACTGTAGCAAAAAGAAAAACTAATAGGTGGATGAAAGGTCCAATGAGATATATGTAAATGAATTATAAAGTTTGCATTGTAAGATATGTTAATGAATCCACAAATATAATTTATTGACATGTGACTTTAAATTTTTATTTTTTTTATTAGGAACGACTTGTAGCATTGAGAGAGTTCAGTTCGCTAATTATAGAGGAGATATTCGAAGAGGTCTTACCAGAAAAATCTGCTTGTTTTCGAGGCATGGGTGTGGTTCCAAAACCCAAAAGATCAAGAGCAATTCAAGAAGCGCATTGCGAAAGGAACTTGAAGAGTGTAAGGCTAGAGAAAAGGAAAATAATGCAACTTGTTTGGAATCTTTGAAGAAAAATTAATAATTGGAATCAAGGCTTGTTGAAATAGAAAAGAAATTGGCAATTTGAATAGATTTGCAGAGAAGAGGTTTGACTCATTGAAAAAAGAGCTTGGTGTTCACAGTGGATTTTTTGACGCAAGCAATGGAGAAAGTGGTGAAGGTAGTTTATTTATAGTGTACATGATTATGATATATTCTTTAGTTTATTCAAGAAAATATATTTTATATCACTATGGTTATTTATAATATAAAAATGAATATGAGCAATATGTATATATATATATATATATATATATTTATATATGTATATGTTAATCTATTGTCTTGTATTTTTGCATGTAATTGTTTAATGCATATAAAGAGCAATGATTTTGACAACACATGCAAAGGGCTAGTCAGTGAGTCATATGCACAAAGCTGAACATTGCATATAGTATGTGAATTTTGGAATGTTTCATTTGACAACTTACTCTTATTAGTATTGTGATGGCCCCTGAATATGCAATAGTTTTGTATATATTTTGGCAAGATTTGACAAGTAATGTTTTAGAATGTGCATATGGTAGTATGTGCATTATCAAATGCTATGCTTCAATGAAAAATTATGTTTTTGTGCTTATTAACATTTTAAATATGCTTTTTAAGTCTTTTATGGTTTAAACATGTGTATTTTACATCCAATATGAAATAAGAGGAATCCTCTTATTGCCGAACATAATGTTGTGCATCTTTATTTATAGTATGACTAAGTTGCATGGTTGAATTGAACCCTTAATTCAATTAGTAGTAAAATAAACAAGACAATATTAAAACATAGTGATAAATAAAACGCATCAATTAAGTGACAAATTACACTATGTAACAAATTTATTACAAGAAGCAATAACTTTTTACTCATGAGTTGTTGCATGTGTAATGTTGGTGACAAAAGAATGTCATTAACAATGATTTATGTGAAAAACAAATAACTGTCACATGCCCTACAGGGACAAAACAAACAATGTTAAACCGAAATTATTTATGTCAATAAGAAACCACGTCATTATACTTTCAACGACAATTATACTTGTCACTGAAATTTATTGGCACAAATGATATCTATGTGATAGATACTTTCATCACATATTTTCAGTGGCAAAAATCCTATCACACTTATATGAAAAACATATAGAACGTCACAAATACATTTCATAACAAGTAATCCTATCACACATATTTACTATGATAAACATATATTATGTAACAGAATGAGAAAATATTCTGTCACGGTATAATTTCATGTCAACAGTACAAGTTGTCACTTAGAAAGGTGAATTTAATCGAATTGAAGGATGCAATCAATGATAAAAGTTACAATCAATGAGAAAAATAGTAGATTCAATGATAAATTTTACACTCTATTATGACAGAGTTCCTTGTAGCGAAAGGATTTAGGTTCAATGACAGCGAGAAAATTATTACAATAGACAATAACATAAGTTATACAAAATGTATTTGTCATAGAAGAAGAATCAATGTTTGCTCTATAGTCTCAATCCAGTGACAAATGATTTTTCTTGCACATATAGATACAATGACAAAAATAAATTTTTGTGATAAATTTGAATTATCACGGTAGGATATATATATATATATATTAGTGTATGTTTTTAATTTTGATTTTAAGTGTTATAATTAAAAAAAGACAAGGAGGTTACGGCAGTAATTCCATTTTTTAACAGTGTCTATCTTTTACCAAAAAAATAAAAATAAAGAGTACAGTAATTCCACTAAAATACGTTGCACTGCTTAATTGATAGTACATGCCATGTTTGGTTTCTTGTGAAATTTTGATTCCCTTTTCCAAAAACAAAATTAATAAAACGTATGGGTGATGGATACTTGACATTTAATGTGTCTTTTTTTTTTTATTTTTATGAGTTTGCGTATAATTTGTTTTTATTGAAGAAGTAAATTTTAATTTTTATTATTAATCACTCAATTAAATATGCATGTTGAAAAAAAACAAATGTTGTTAATATTTTTTACTTTTCTTCACATTAATAGTACATGAAAAACTAATTGATTTTTAAACTGAGCAAAATTATAAAAAATTTAAAAAACTTATGCTTAATTTCTCACTCATTATCATCATCACCGCTGTGATAGGAAAACCAAATAAAGATATATATTTTAATTAATAATATTTTATTTTTATTTTTTATATTTTCTTTTAATACCTCAGGTTCTCTATATAAATCACGATCTCTACGCCCGCTCACACACAGAAGAAGACGGACCAATTTGGCCTCTGATTTCTCCTAGTTTTGGTTCTGAACTTCGTCACTCGCTCATCTACCAACAACTCTGGCGTCCATTAGAAGCCTTCCCCTACATTTTATCTCTAGATTACCATTGAGTCTCTCACTCTCCGTCCAGATCTACCAAAATCTCTAGCGCTTCTCTCTTTGGTTCAGATCTTGGTCTTCTTTTGTGTCTCGTGGACTTATACTACCACTCATTTTGAAGAAACTATGGTGCTGCCTTGTTCAAAAACTATGGTGCTGCCTTTTTCAAAGTTGGGGATCCCTCTTTTTAAAAGAAAAAAAAAACAAAAGAAAAGAAAGAGAGCAGTGGTTCATAACCCACGTCTAGGAAGTTCACAATCAGGTTAGCCAAGTTCGTTCTTTTTTGTTTTTTTTATGAATTTATGATTTAATTCCGTGTGTTTTAGTTTTCGGCTGATATTTAGTTTATCTTTTGTTTCACATCTGTCTTCTGCAAATACATTTTTGTGTAAATTCCTTAAACATTCTTTTCCACTATTTGTATTTAAATTAGTTTTTGCAGACAATTCGCTTTCATTATTTATTTTGTCTTTGCTTTTCAAATTGCAACATGAGTTCTTCTCCTTGCTTTACACAAGCTGCTATGAATTCCTTTATTTTATTTATATGAAGGAATAAAAAGACGTAACATGAGAAACGCAGACTTTAGATTCTGCCCACACTCTTATCTTATTGTGAAATGGATGCTATTGGGTCTCCACCACACTCATTTTAATACATTAGCCAAATCCAGCCCAAAATGTTGGTCAAGTCGCTAAAACCAATATTTGGACGCCCCAATTCAGTGGTCATTCTCATTTTAAATTTTTTCTTATTATTTTTGCAATAATCTAGGGCACTAATTAAATTTACATAACTATCCCTGTAGACTGCAGTCTCCTTTTCTAGACCACCGTTGGGTGAATAGTATGCGAAACGTTTTTCAATGATTCTGAAAGAAAATTTTTAATAGCTGAACCTGATAGATAAAGAAGAGAAATCGATATACAAGAAGTTGTTTCAAAGAAGAAAGAAAAGGTTCACATTGATGCTGTAATTTTTCTTTATATTATAGTTTTCTCTTACAGATCTTTCCCAAAATTTTTTTTTCTTCCCACTTTTATTTTTGGTTAATTTTCGTCAGTATTTGTATTTGTATTTATTTTATCATTGCATAATTTTTGCCTGAAAAGTTTTGTTGTTTTCTACGGTGTTGCATGGCTTTAATTTTTATTTAAGAAATTCATAAATTGTATGCCTATGATTATCTTATTGATAATATTTGGAGGAGGATAGTGTAAATGTAGATATTTTCAAAGTTTCAAAAAAGTGAGGCTTTGAAGTTTCCTTATCTATGCATTAAAACATTTTTTTGTAAAGTTTGAATTTTTTTTTCCATGGGTGTTGTACATAAATATATTACATGGACAAGTTATGAGTAGCCTCAAGTAGGTTTCTTAGTTGTTTTAAAATTGTTATTGTTACACTACAAAAATTGAGGCTTTAGCCATGGAATCTTTACTTTTAAATTTTATTTTCATAGCATAATGTTAATATTTTATAGCGAACCCATATTTTGTATTTAATTTGGTGGAATTAGTTACGAGTCACCTGTCATAGCTTAATCCCATAAGAAAAACCTCCAAATGCAATTTGGCAACTTTCCCTCCAAATGTTTCTAGCGTGGCATCTGAAATACCAAGCTACTACCAGATTGCATCATTAAATGATACTCAATCAATTTTTATTATTATTTCCAATTATTCACCATATTTTATTTGGTAGGTGAATGGTTACAAAGTAAAATATATTATTGTTTTAACCAAAACTATGTTGTTTTGGGTGTTAGTAATATTTCCCAATGTTTTAGGTGCCGTTTTCGCTAATGTTCTATTAGTCCCTAAAAATCCAAATCGCCCGTCAGTGTGTTATTCCTTTCTTCGCTTTTCCTTTCCGTTGCCATACACCACAATCACCACCAATTGTCGCCGCCATTAACTGGATTCCATCACCGCCACTTGGGAAAGGAAGTAATAAGTTATAATTTGTAAATTTTTTGGGTTGTACCATATATATGGTTGTCCTTCTCTTCCTATTTATTCTACTTGTGGGTGGTTGGGAGGAATTTTTTCCCAATCTTCTTGTGTTTTTGTTAAGGGTTTCTTACGATCAAAATGTCTTGCCTAAATGCCATTTTTACAACTTGTTGTTTAAGTAATTTTGGAAGGACCTGAACCTAAAGCACAATCCACCTCAAATCTGATAATAATTTACCTAGCATGTGCCAGCGATAGGGATGACTTCATTTGAACCTTAGAGCTTCTAAGTCATACCATGAAAACCCTAATTATGATTGTCATCACGTATCTATATATATTGAGCTCGAGGAGTTTGATTCTCTGCCATAAATACACTTAATACTCTTTATGAGTGACCAACTCTTTGAATCTACGTAGGTTTTTTAACAGTGTGTAAATTACACATGTTGAATTAGGATGTAACACTCCCTTACTCGAGCATGTGTTTCAGAGCACGATGTGATAACGAAGTAAATTTTTTTCTTTTGCTTTCAAATACAAACTCGATTTATATTTAAAAACTATTCCGACAATGCCATGATAATATTAAAATATTTCTTTACTCTTTAGGACCGTTTTGCAAATTACACCATAAAATAGTAATACTTTAAAATAAGTAAAGTACACACACCAATAACTTAAAGAAAAACTATTTAATTAAACACATGCAACACAAGAGATAGATGACGTATTGAATGATGGTAAGTGAATTGGTTTGATATTTGTTAAATAGTATTGCTACAACATGAAGAATGCTGATATTAATTACTTATATAATTTATTAACATATAAATTATGTTTGTAATTACTAAATTTTATTGTATTAGTTGAAGTTGGAAAAGTAAGCGATTCAAAAAGAAGAAGCAAACAACGGGAAAGGAGTTAAGAAAGTGGAAGAAACTTAAGATAAAAGTACCTGCTAATATAGACTCGGATTTTAAGAATGGCCAGTAGGAAATAATGCGCAGATGTTGATAACTGAAGAGGGATGTGTAGTTCGTGGATTTGCACCTTTCAATGTTAAAAAAATGGGGAGACATTGATGTTGGTGATGAGAGAAAATTGGCTAAAAAAGTTATGGTATGTATTTATAATTTATAAATTCTATAAATTGTCATATGTTTAAGCTTCTTTTAATATAAATAATTGTTGTTAGTGTGTGCTTATTCTAACATATAGTTACAAATGTTATTACGAATACTTTAACCTTGATGAAATTGCACATGTTAAGCCATCTATAATAGGGGAAATTGGCCGGATGTATAGGTCACATAAATACAGGCTGTACCAGCATTTTTTCAAGTTTATAACAAAGGAAGAAGCAAAGGCAAATAAACCTAAGTATGGTATAAGAGATTCTGATTGGGAATATTCGTGTGAACACTTTTCACACCCTGATTTTATTGTAAGTGTGATCAATTATCATGCAATTATATTAGTTTCTAATAATAATTTACCTTAACTTAATAATGCATTTAATTTGTAGAAAAAAAGTGATGTAAATAACCGTAATAGGGCAGCTAGGCAAACCAATCATAGCGTGACTAAGTCATTTGCTAGAGTTTCCAAAGAATCGAATTTACCATATGATATGTAGTAGTATTTGCTATTTGTTCCTGGTTGATATTTAAATGCATAATCATTATAAGTTGTGTCTACGTACAAGACGGAGGAGGCCAATACATTGATAGAATTTAGTTATGGTATGAAATTCATTTCCAAAAGAAGAAAAGTAAATGGATTGATGAAAAGTCAAAAGAAATTGATGTAAGATACATTACTCTACTTGAATATATTTTTTGTTTTGTTGTAATGTGCTTCATATGCTGTTGTTATATGACATGAGATGGAATTTAATATGAAATGTACTTATGAGGAGGATAAATTAATAGAGTGAAAGAAAAAATACATCTAAAGGTTTAATGATGTCAAATAATGAGATTTTTGATATGGTTATGCCTCTTAGACCTGTTATGTACCGTGGCTTGGACCAAGACCTAAGCCAATACCAAAACCACATAAAGTACTTGTACAACAAAAAGCAAGCTGAATTAAAGCTGTTAAGGAAAAAATGAGTTAATGAGGTAGATTGAAGAATTGAAAGCGCAACAAGAGTCTTTCGAGAAATCAATGTTTGCAACAATGCAATCACAATTTCAGCAAGCATGACTCCTTGTCGATACTTCTCCTTTTACACGGGCTAACACTAAATTGAGGAGTGGATTTATGGAAATTATGTTTCAATTCTTGCATATTTGAATCACATTATTTGTGTTTGCTGCTATTGTTTTGTTTTAAGGACGTGACATAAGAAATACTACTGGTCCATAACAAATACTTTGCTTAATATAATAAGATGAAAATCAAATAGTTTGAATGTGTCATAAATTTTAAACTTCAATTTGTTGGTTTGTATTTTGGTGTAATGAAGGTTATTGGCTAATCATACTTATACAGATTATTTGTTAGTTACTATTTTGGAAAGAATGATTAATTTAGTAAGAACTAGTCCTTCTTGGTACATGGAGTCCTGTTTAGAAGATGAAGTCAATCACTCACACACACAGAGATACATATATAGATTTGCTTATTTGTATACACATATATATCCAATGGGCTATGTTGTTTGAACAACCTTATTTGTGGCTCTGTATTTTTAATTGGCCAACCTTAGTGGAAATTCTGTTCATATTTGTTCACAATACTTGACTTTCTGTTTCTCGTTAGTTAATAAGTATTGGAACATAATATTTATTGGGAGTTTTGTTATGGATGCAGATCAAGTGTGGCATAAAAAATGAGCTTATCACATGTTCGAAGGGTTTTTAATGGTAAATAATCAGAATTTTTGGTACATTGATGGGTTGTTGATGTTCTTGGTTTATCTGAACTTGTGTTTTGGATTAGAATGCTACTACATAGATGTGTAAATATATAGTGGTTTAGCCATAATTATTTTTATGAGTTATAGTCCTTTTTTACAGTTTGTGAATTATATTTACTTTAAGAAATGACTATAACTTGCTAATAGGTATAGGATGTGTTTTTTAGTACTGTCAATGGTATGGACACTAAGGATTAGTTTACTGGAATTGGATCCTTTATCCAAGTAATGAAATATATATTTTAATATAGAGTATATTTTGATTAATTATATTTTATGAAATAGTTATAATTTTTTAGTAATTCGCATCGATACAGCAATTAAGAATATTGTATTGACATACAGCTAGAAAAAGAATTACAAATAATTATTTGGTAGCTTAATAGTTAGAGTGACGAAAATAAATTTGTAGCTTGCCAATAAGGGAGTGGAAATAAAATCGTAAAACAATAGGTAGAGTGACGAAAATGGACATGCAGCTATGAAAAAGTAATTAAGAAAATTAATTGGTAGCTACAAAGCAAGAGTGTAACAGTAAGAGTGAGGAAAATACATTTGCAACTTAATAGCAAGTGAGAGCTAATAAATTCGTAGCTTACAATGTGAAATGATGAAAACAATTCATAGCGTATTACCAAAAGTTAGGAAATTTAATTGGTAACCTAATAGTTAAAGTGACAAAATTATACTTGTAACATAATAGGAAAATTAAGAAAAACAATTTCGTTGTTTAATAGTAAAAGTTAGAAAAACAATTGGTAGCTTAATAAGAAGAGTGACAAAAATAAAAAGTAGCAGTAAACTAATTTATTAGAAACTATATCTATGACAGCCATATAACTACAAATAGTCAGTAGAGTGTGGGACTTATTATCCACGCCAAAGTTATTGTAACTATTGCTAGCAATGCAAATATGTTTGTAGTGATTATGTTTCGTGACTAAATGGAAAAATAGTTCATACTGAATCAGCTATGCATAGGTTATTTGGTCATGAAAAACATAATTTGTTACATATTATTTCGAATCAACGCCATAATATTAACTATAACATGTCCATCGTAATAAAATTTGGTTATTTAGTTATGAAATTTTTTCATCACTCTTGACATTCCATACTGGTCATTCATCCACGAGTGTTTTTGTAACTTATTATATTATAGTTACGAAAAAAGATATTCAGCTATATAAATGGCTTGTTGCTAAATCCTACTTTTTGTAGTGTTATTGTATTTTATGACTACTCTTGCTTATTTGACTGTTTCAATTTTTAGTTATATAAATTAAAATTGAGTTTTTGTTTAAGCTATGCTTATTTAGATGATCTAATTATTAGACTGCAGAGTGCAATCCATTTTTTTTTTGTCAAGTTTGAATTTTTCTTTTACATGGGTGTTGTACATAAATATTTTACATGGACAAGTTATGAGTAGTCTCAAGTAGGTTTCTTAGTTGTTTTTAAAATTGTTATTGTTATCATATTTTTATGATGTTAATTTTAATATTTCTGTCATTTCATTTCAAATAAATTTATACTGATAGTCAAAGTACTTGGCATAAAATGAAACATGATGGATCTAAAATGTTTGAATATTAAGGTGTTTTCTTTTGTAGTCTTTGCTTCTGTGTTCTTTAACAATGAGTTGTAGTTGAACAAATAGGTTGGTGTGTTTTAGTGTGTCAAATGATATGGAATAAGAGAATGGAGACTTTCTCATTGGTCAGTATTTTTGCTATAGAGTCGTTTTCTATTATTTTTCCTTACTTGTGGTACTCTCTTTTTTCACTAAGTTTAGCATTTCAATTGTTCCAGCATCAGCAATCCCACTTTCATTGCCATGTTTATTATCTTGGTTAACTTTTCATTGGCGGTTGAGGGTGGTGATGGTTGAGGCGGTGGTACGGCCAAGTTTCAAGTGTGAAAAAAGAATTGCCAATGAAGGTCCCCTACGGATGTCGTGATGGTAGGGCAACTCTCTTTAGCGGGTAGCGGGGCATAGTTGCAAGGGAAACAAAAAATGAGCCATTGGTATCCCACAAACGTTGTAGTGGTGGGGTACCAGCGGTTGATGTTATGGTTGTGGGTCATAATTACAAGGAAAAAAGTCCAGTTCCTCCGATGGTGTGGTGGTGGGAAACCGACAATTGAGGGGAAAGTGGTGGAGCTTAGTTACAAGGGAAATAATTTTTGTTTTATTTTCTTTTGGGTGATAAAGGCACATATTTATTTATTTTTAAAATACTATAGTAGAATTTATGTTATAATCAAAAATGAAATTGTCAATTTTGCTTTAATTATATAGTATATAAAGCTTCATCATTATACAATGGCCTTTTAGTTTTTTTTTCATACTCGGTTATTTCTTATTTCATACTGATTTTAACATGGAGATAATGTTTTTGATACATAACAAGTAAAAACTTATGCAACCTTGTTATAATTTTGAGAAAGGATTAAAATAAATTTATGATTGTAAAATCGCCTATATGGTTCCTTATTCAGCAATTTTTGCTCAACATTTTTCTTTCACCATGTGATTCAGGCTTTCTTTTTATTGTATATTTTGGATGGTTGAGATTTTAATTTTGTTCGTAATATTTTTTATAACAAATTTGGTTATGTTTAGTTAGCTATGAAATTTTTTATTGTTTTGGTTGTCAGTTTTGTAACAAATTTAACAATAATATTTATAGAATTTAGTCTCAAAGGAAATAGAAAGAAAAATAATGAACCAAAAGGGAAAAAGCATCGGTGCCCCATCAAATGTGTGCTGGTGGGAAATGTGTGCTGGTGGGATACCGACGGTTCAAAGATTGTTGTGGAGCTTACTTGCAAGGAAACAAAAAGAAAAAAATACATAAATAAATTGAACGGTTGATGCTAAATTGAATGTGTTATGAATTAATTCATTTGCTATGGAAAATTACATATATATATATATATATATATATATATATATATAGTAAATAGAAAGAATATACATTGAAAGTATCAAAATTAAAATAAAATCAAATGTATAAAATATAATTTTCAAAAATATAAAATCATATGAACAGTTAATTGTTATAGAAAACATTGGTGAGTATCATTGGCAAGGATATCAAAGACTATTCCTTGGCTTTCTAAGTCCAACACTTTCTCCCACCATCTAAATCCTTGGGTTTCTTGCTCTCCATCTCCACCAACCTATAATAATGGCTCAGACGACAACCTAGTTGCACTATTACTCGTAATGCTTATGTTTGCCACCAATATGATCTTTGCTAAATGATTAAAAATTATTTGATTTTTCTTTTCTTCCTTTGAAATCTATACCAAGTACTTCATAAACATATGGTGGAGTTTTTATTTTGAAGCGCTCAATGTGTATAGATTTTATGGTTCACATGGATTCATCAACTTGGTTTGGATACATATTCTTTTGTCTGTTTTATTTTTAAATGATTGGGCTGAAAAAGATATATAAGATAAGATCTAATTTTTTTTATCCTACCTATCACATCACATGCTTATGAAGAAACACAAATTTACAAAGATAAATCTTTTAAATCAATTTTTATGGTCACAAAGACATTCAATTAATTGCCATTACTTCTTAGTATGATACTTTGGACATTTTTAAAAAATTATCATTATTATTTTTAAGTAAATCAAAATATGGCATACTTACTAATTAACACATCATATCACTGCTACTTGTCAAGCATATGCACTGCTTGTTGAACAACTTTTTTTTTTTTTGGTGGGTGCGTTGTAATGAATGAATCTTAAATGCCCATGCCATTGCTAGATGATCCTCATAATCAATAATATATATATATATGTATATATATATATATATATACAAGTAAAATATGTGAATAGTAAAGCTTTTTAGCAAGTGAAATTATTTTATAAAAGAAAAATTTTTAAATAGTCAATAAAATTATAAATGTTGTGGGAGTGTTGTAAAATTCAAAAGGTAAACAAGTATCGCTAAAGCAATTACTTCATTTGTTGTACCGTTGAAAGTAAGCTAATGTGCATGCAATCTAAATGCAAAAAAAATTTAAGCATTTGTCCCACCTGTAACAATGTGCTGG
>CM017582.2:702992-1079362 GCA_007844105.2 Rhamnella rubrinervis
GATGGCCTAATGAAAAGAAAGGGGCTTGAAAAAGCCATGAGTCTTGATAGTTTATTTCACATTTTCAAAAAGGCTATTGAAAGGGCAAACTTAAATTCCAAATAAAAAGAACCCTCTTTTTTCATTATAAGGTGGGAGAGTTAGTAGGAGTACATCATAAGATTTATATTTCTTGTATATTGTTTGTCTCACCTGTCATCATCAATGAAAGTGAATTTGTTTAGGAAATTTTTTTTAATCTTATTAATTGGATTTTACACTTAAATATTGATTTTCAGAACTCCTTACATGATTGCTTTTTTTTTTCTTTTTTTTCCCCTGGCAAGCTTTTTGTGAAGAAGAAAACTGACTTTCACCACAGTTGAGGATTTCCAGATTGTTGACCCCTTACCACATTAAAGGATACCAGACTGTTTATAGTACAAGTTGTTGCTTTAGATTATGATATTTTTCATGAATGTATCAGCTTGTTGAGAAATTTTCATGTGTGGAATGTAAAGAATGTTAGCTCACTGTTAAACTAGGTTATGTTAGTTAGAATTATATCCTAGGATCTTAAACTAGGTTAAAAACTAAGTTTTTGTAACAGAAAAAATAACACAATTGCTTGTAAGAGCTTATGATCAGCTTGGTGGAAGGCTAAGTTGTGGTGTAGCTTTAGAGGGCTTGTTGATTGCTTATCTCTATTCCATTGTTATCGTTCTTGGCACAATTGATTGTTGGTGTTTCTCAAAAGCTGCACTTCAATTGCTTGTTGGTGTTTGATTTTCTTTTTTTCCCCTCTTTCTTGTGTAGGCTAACACCTAATTTGGTGAGCTTTGTGGGATTGGTAATTGCTTTTTCCTTGTGCAAAATTAGAATGAAAATATTCCTACCAAATTGCTTGAATGTTTTTGTCTGTGTTTGTTATAATATTGGATTAAAAGTGTATATATATATATATATATATATATAGCTTTAAGGTGTAACAAGCTACAAATTTTATGCAACATAGCTATAAAATGAGGTCATAAGATATAAATTTTAGATAACACAACTGTAAAATGGGAGATAATGAATAATTTAAATTGAACATGGACATGGTAGCCTAATAGAATGCAAGACACCCTCAATTGGACTTGAATTGGGTTTCATGCGATGAACCAGGCTTTTGGAATGTACCTATATGAGGCCTTATTAAGTTTTTGGCCTCTGTGTCTAGTGTATCTATATATATGCCCCATTTGAATCAGCTTTCTATATACACTTCGTACAAAAAAAAAAAACAAAAAAACTTTATACACCAAGGTTTTTAATTGTATTTTAATTATGATAGGAAAAGAACAGAAAAACTTTGTGCACCAACACGTCACATTGTTTAGGTTAAGTTTAGTTATTTTTTAAGATTTTTTTTTTATTAGGGATTAGTTCAACACAAAATTAATTCCAAATACTTGTACCTTTTTTTTAGCACTTATGTAAATTAATATTATTTCTTTTTGTCTTCATAAATGTTAGATATGGATCCAAAGAAGCTTATTGCGATGTTCATTACAGACGAGTTAGAGATGGAAAAGTATTTTATTTGTATGATGATTAGTACTCTGATGTATATGTTTGCGGTATGGTATTATAAGAGAAATGTTGTCAAGAACAATAGAGTATTTGTAAATCAAGAAACACATTTGTCATTTGTAAATACATTATTGGAAAGTGATATTTTCTATATTAGTCAATTTAGGATGGATAGGAGAATATTAGGGATATTATGTGAATTGTTACACCATGATGATGCTATTAAGAAAGATGGATTAGTTATATTAGAGGAGTAAGTGTGCATTTTTTTGCACATATTAGCTCATCAAGCAAAAAATCATACTATTGTTAGTAGATTCTATAGATCAGAAGAGACGATTAGTAGGTACTTCAATTCAGTTTTAAGTGCAATTATACGATTATATCACATTTTGTTTAAGAAGCCGGACCCAGTACCTGAGAACTGCACTTATAATAGATGGAAAATGTTTAAGGTATTAATTTATTTGGTTTAATGTAAACAAAATTAATGTAATTATTTGAAACATGTTTCTTTTACTAGAATTTAAGTTATGTAATTTTCATGGTGGTTTAGAATTATTTGGGAGCATTGGATAGTGCCTATATTAGAGTGCATGTACCTGAAATTAATAAACCAAGGTACATAACAAGAAATAGTGAAATTGCAACTAACGTGTTAGGTGTTTGTTCAAGAAATATGGAATTTATATTTGTTCTACCTGGATGGGAAGGTTCAGCTTCTGATTCAATAGTGCTATGTGATGCAATAAGTAGACCTGATGGGTTAAGAGTACCTAATGATAAGACTTAGAATTTATTTTTTAAAAAAAATAATGTGAATTTATTTTAACCTGAACTAATAATAGATATTTTTGGAATGTTAGGTTACGATGCTGGTTATACTAATGGTAAAGGATTTCTTACACCATATAGAGGAACAAGATATCATCTCTCAGAATGGAGGGATGGTTCTATACCCATGACTTCTGAAGAATATTTTAACATGAAACATGCATCTGCACGCAATGTCATAGAATGTTGTTTTGGAAGTCTTAAAATGAGTTGGGCAATTTTAAAAAGTCCATGTTTCTATTCGATTAAAACTAAAAATCGAATTATTATGGTATGCTGTCTTATACACAATTTTATTAGAGGGGAGATGTCAATTGATCCAATCGAAACAGCATATGATTTGTCATCAACTATTCATAATGTAAAGGTTGATGTGATTGGATCAATTGCATCGTCAAGCCAGTGGACTACATGGAGAGATGATTTGGCTAGACAATGTTTGATGAATGGAGAGCAAATCATGCTGAATAAACATTGTTAGATGATTGTTTAATACTGTTATGGATTGTTTAATATTGATATGGATTAGTACTTCTTCTTAAGTGGATTTATTGTTTTGTATGGATTAATTAGGAGTTCACTACTTTTATGAATTGGTTGTTATTATTATGGAATGTTTATGGACTGACTACTTATTTTGCATGAGTTGTTTATAAATTGTAAAGATTATGGTTGTATAGGAATAAGAAGTATACATGTTTGGACTAGAGAAGAGGAGGAAGCGTTGTTAGACATCTTAGATGATGTTGTCGCTCGTGGTCAATATTGTGACACGGGCTCTTTCAAAGCTGGAACGATGACAATGATTGAGAGATCTTTAGCTTAGAAGTGTCCAGAGTCAAGGTTAAAGATTAACCCACATATAGAACCAAAGTTGAAGAAGTAGAAGAAATAATATGGAATTGTTTATAATATATTGAGTAAGAGTGGATTTGGATGGAATGATACACTAAAATGTGTGGAGGTCGATGGTAATGAGGCTTGGAAAGCATATGTTGAAATTATTATTTATTAACTTACTTATTTATGTTTTAGTCTTAATTGTTTCTCACCATTTTAATTTAAGTTCATTATAAATATTTTTATTTGTTTGATTAGAGTAACAAACAGGCAGAAGGTTGGAGAGACAAATCATTTCCCATATATGATAGACTTCTAAATATTTTTGGGAAAGATCGTGCTACTGATAAAGTAGCACAAGTAGCTGAAGATATGACAAATGATATGAACTTGGATGAAGAAAATGAAGCAATTGGGATTAAAGATTTACCTTCTCCAATGAGTGTTAATCAATCCTTAAACTTTGTCACTCAATCAGTGCATAAAAGAAAAGGAAAATCACATATTGATATAATTGCAGGCTTTAGTGAGGTATCTAAGAAGATGTGCTCGAACTTCCAGCAGGCAGCAAAAGAGCATATGGAACAATTTGCTAACAGTATTCAGCCTATTGAAGCAAACTATCCAAAGTATTTAGCAATAGAGCTAAAAAGGTTAGGGTTTTTTACTAAAGATAACTTGAACATATCTAAAGCAATAAGGATGGAATCCCTCAAATGTAGAGGTGTTCAAAATAATTGAGACTGATGCTGAGAAGATAGAGTTTGCATTATCGTTTAAACCATAATAGTTGGCTTAAACTATAATAATTGGCTATTGTCGTTTATATTGCTTTGTTGTGTTTGCATTTATTAGAGTAACAAACAATCTATTATGTTCATGTTTTTATTATGTATTATTATGTTCATGCTTTTATTATGTATTAGATTTGGATATGACAATTATATTGACTTTAATATTTTTTTATGTCATTTGATTGATGTTTATTATGCAATTGATCTTGTTTCATTGTGGATACATATTAAATTTAATGTAGGAAAATCTCATGGCTAAAAAAGCAGTTTATGTTGTATTTAATGGTAGGTAGCCTTGAGTATTTAATTGTATATGCTTTTTAGTTACATATATTTAGATATAATTAAATTTAAATAAATGTTACATTGAAAAAAAAATTTGGTTGGACTTGGTGGTGCACCCACCACCACTCCACCAAGCCTCACCACCTATCAATAAGTCCCACCAAACCTCACCACCAAGGCATGGCTTAGTGGTACCCCACATCCACCATCACCCGGTGGTGCCCCCACCACCAAGCCTCACCACCAAAGCACCACTTGGTGGTGCACCCACCACCAAGCCGCATGCTTTGGTGGTGCCCCCATCA
This sequence comes from Rhamnella rubrinervis, assembly GCA_007844105.2. Lineage (NCBI taxonomy): Eukaryota > Viridiplantae > Streptophyta > Magnoliopsida > Rosales > Rhamnaceae > Rhamnella > Rhamnella rubrinervis. The sequence continues at coordinate 707,605 of CM017582.2, forward strand.
CCACCTCCAAGCCTTATATGTTAACTACTTTAATTAGTTAACACATTAAAAATGGTATAGAGGTAACATACGGACATGGACTTAGCATATAACATGTACATAACAATTAATTTTGTGAATTATATTATACTTATTAATTATTTTATTAATTTCATATGTATATATATACATATTTATATAGAAAATTAAATGAATGTAAATACATGCTTGCCACCAAAGCTCTCGGTATTGAAAAAAAATATTGGTCGGTAGTGCCCCCACCACCATCCTACCAAGCCTCACCACCCACCATTAAGTCCCATCAAACCTCACCACCAAGGCATAGTTTAGTGGTGCCCCCACCACCAAACTCCATCAAGCATCACCACCAATGCACCACTTGGTGGTGCACCCACCACCACCATCACCACCAAGCCTCATGCTTTGGTGGTGCCCCTACCACCACCACCAAGCCTCATATGTTAACTACTTTAATTAGTTAACACATTAAAAATGGTATAGAGGGAACACGGACTTAGCATATAATATGTACATAACAATTAATTTTGTGAACTATTTTGTTAATTTCATATGTATATATATATATATATATATATATATATATATATATATATAATTGAATGAATGCAAATACATGCTTGCACCATAACTCTCGGCATTGAAAAAAAAAATAAAAAAAAAATTTAAAAAAAATATTGGTCGGTGGTGCCCCTACCACCATCAAGCTCCGTCAAAACTATAGGTGCCCCCACCACCAAGTCTCACCGACCACCACCTGGTGGTGCCCCCACCATCACCACCTGTTTACAATTCAGTGTATACATCATACATAATTAATTTTTGCACATCCGTACAGGTGATTGACCAAAGAAGAAGATAAGGGTCAGTGGTGGTGGCCATGCTATGACATTAAAAATTTTAATTTAAGGATGTAAAGGTAATTTTAAGCTAATATTTTAATTCTTCATCAAATTGGCTTTTTTTCATTAAATAATTGTGGGTCAGGCTATGATATCAAGAAAACCCTTAAAAATTGGGTCTAGTGTTACCTATGAAGAAACTATTGTTTGAAACATCAATAAAATGCATGTGAAGAGTTATACATGTATCGCAATTCTTTGTGGGCTTTGATTGAGTAATATGCATGTGAAGAGTTTCACATGTATTGCAATTCTTTGTGGGCTTCAATTGTGTAAAGGAGCAAAAAAAATAAAAATCAACAAACAACCATCAACCACATCAATTCATAATTATACATATTTTCTACATTATATCTCAACCAAACTTTTTTGAGTAGTTTCTCCATTTAGCTTTGTAAGATAAAGATCAGCCCTTACGTGCAAAGGCAAAAGGGAGCTTGACTGCAAGACCCATCCGTCGAGCAGGGACGAAAGTCGACCTTAGTGATCCTATGGTGCCTAGTGGAAGGATCATTACTCAACGGATAAAAATTATTTTAAAGATAACAGGCTGATCTTCACTAAGAGCTTACATCAACAGGAAGATTTGGCACCTCGATGTCAGCTCTTCACCACCTAGGGCTATAGTATGTTCCAAGGGTTGGACTGGTCGCCCACTAAACCAATCCGTGAGCTTTAAATTTTATTATTTAATAAAAAATTATTTTAAGGCATTTAGAATTCAGGGGGAATTCTTTAATGTTATTTGATCCTACCATAATCGTTTATTTTAATTGTTTCTTTCAATTTCGAACAGACTTTAATATTGTAAATATCACAAATATATTTTGGCGTGTTCAATAGGACACTTTCAATGAAATTCAATTTGCCTTACAATAGCCAACAACTAGTTGATTATTTTTTCTACCAAAAAAAAAACTAGTTGATTATTTTGATTATTCAAGACCTTAATACAATTGATCAAAAAGTTTGAATAACATGTTCAATCATTCGATTGAAGATCATAATACAATTGATCAAAAAGTTTGATAAACATGTTCAATCATTCGATGAACCTATTGTGAGGTTGAAGACTCCTTTTTTACCAACCTTTACAATAGAACAAAGTTCAGATTTGGGGGCAGGATCCAACTAAACTAGCTAAGGTGGTGGTACGAAAATTATCTAATCTAAGGCAATTCCTGATGATGCTGTGTTTAAAACCATTTATAATCTTGTTTAGACCTTTCTTAAGGAAAAATCTGAGCCTGTAGCTGAGAAGAAGATTTGATTCTGAAATTATTTTTTCTATGACAATGTTTTGCCCTAAGAAGGATAAATCCAAACTCAAATCAAAACGTAAGGGTGATAAACGCCAGACCCAAAAAAGAAAAAAAGAAGCAAATAAATCAAGATACTCATGTTTACAACCTATATTGCAAATAAATGAAGATACTCATGTTTACGACCTGCACAATTTAAAATACTCCAAGATACTCCAAAATAATATACTCGAAGGTAAGGTCCGGGTTATTTTTTACAAAATAAATAGATAGATAGTGTTCGAGACCAAAATTAACTTTTAGATTTTAATTATTGAAAATAAATGTGGAGTGGTGAGTATGTACATGGTGTAATAGGTGTCATGAAGAATTGAAAAATTTTAATATGCTTGGCGGTATGAATTAGCTAGAGCATGGATAGTTATTTAATTATTTATCACTTTAAAAATTGGGTCAGATGTTATCCTATGAAGAAACCATTATCTTGAAACTCCAGTGATATGGATGTGAAACTTTCACAGATATCATAATTTTTTATGGTCTTCGATTATTTAAGGGAGCATAGCAATTGAAAATTTTGAAAATCAATCAACAACCATCAACCACATCAACTCAGAATTTTATGTATTTTCTACATTATATCTTAGTTAAGCCTCTGTTGTCGCCAAATTCTCATACAAGCTCTTGCCAATCTCTATTGTGGCAAAATTCTCATACAACCTCTTGCCTCTGTTGCCGTAAAATTCTCGTAAAACCTCTTACGAGAGTTGGGCCTATGTGGATGGCTCAAGTTATGGGCTTTCGCAAAGTACAAAAGACGATGAGGGAAAATCCAAATGGATCTGGAGGTGATGCTAGGCACGATTTTAGATCAGCCTTTAAGAAAGAGTCACTTAAGAGTATTTTTCTACAATCAAAGAAGAATGGTCAGAGGTGACGGCGATGAGACCATCAACGTGCTCTCTCTGATGCCTAAGTTACTATCTTGATTTAAAAGATAATCAAAGAGAATATAGGGTATAGGTTAGGCTTACATTCTTCGATGAAGCAATTAAAAGGGCTCTTTTTAAGATTCTTTGTGGTCTTTTAGGATTAGAGAGCAAATTAGCTACTAAGAGATCAAATAAGCCACCAAAAGGATCTTTTAAAATGAGAATCAAAAGATTCAAATGAGAAGTCCCTAAAATGGAGGCTTGTATCTTTTATATTAGGATGGCGGAGCTTCAGATAGGTGACACATTGTCCCCAATCCTCATAGACGTCACCATTTATTTACACCTAAGTCTTACCTGAGGTTACAACTTCAAGGTTACTATTAAAAGGTGCGATTGAGAATTGGTTCTTAATGGATCAGACCTACTGATGTGGTCATATGTATAGATACTCTTTAGAGTGATATGTGTACGACAGGCTGTATCTTTAGAAAGAGGAAGGATGCACCCATATCAGATTGAAGATATATTATCTTTCCAAAAGAGGAGGTTATGTCAACTTTTTCCTTTTGTGAAATAACAGACCTAAGTTATTACTGTGCCTAGGTGCAGCAATGGTTATTTCGGGTAAATCTCAATCTGTCTTTGTGCACCAACTCACATGAGTGCATTGAATATAGATCAGGATTCAATCTCCGGTCAAAACTTTTCCAGCAAGCTTTGTTCACTTTTACAGGTAGTTTTGTAATTTTATCAATCAACTCTTTGACCAAGTCATTTCCTTGGGTTCACTTGGACTTCTTGCTATTAGGCCGTGATATTTTAATTGAGTCCATCGCGAGTAAACTTGAACTTGGGCTTAGGTAAAAATACCCTTTAATAATAATGTCTTTTAGCGTTTTTTTGTTTTTTTTTAAACTTTTCAATTATTTTAAATTTTTGTTATTTTCATTGTTGAACTCCAATATTATTTAATAAAATCCTTTTTATTTTAAGGCATTTAAAAATCAGTATATAATTCTTTATTGTTTTATGTTTCTATTACAATCATTTGATAAATTATAATTTATTTTTCTCTGTTTCTATTATAATTGTCTGATTAATTATTTTATTTTATTATTTTTTTAATTAATTTCTAATTTGAAAGTGATGCGCACTTTGATATTGCAATATAGCAAACAGTGTGAAACACAAAACATGAATGAAATTAATACACACGTGCAAAACGAACATGAAACATGCATGAAATTAATACAAACGTGCAAAACGAAGAAGAAAGTAATTGAAGAGGAAGATTAAGAAAATGAATGGTGCATGGATCACGATTGGTGCACTGGTTTGATTTCAAAGATTCTGTGTGTAACTGTGACTGTGACTGTGAGTGGGTTTTATAATAAAAGGCCAAAAATGCCCTTACCGTTCACCAGCAACAGTTTTATTGTGACACTCCTGCACGTACTATGGTCAAGGACTTTTATTCCAAGTGTTTTAAATTAAATTATTATTTTTTTTCCTTTTTTTTTTTCATTTTTCTTTTCCGGAGTCAAACTATTCAAGGTACTGGATGCAGTTTTTTTTTACAGAAGAAAAAAAGTCTCGATGTGGATTTTATTAGTCTAGAATTCTATTAATAGATAAGACCTTTTTGTTACTTCAGCTTTATAATATTTTCGGAGTCTAGAGCAGCTGGCCACACCCCTAACAGATTCCTCCACCTAGAGCATTAAGTAAGATTGAGTACACTTGAGGTAATAATGGAGTTTGCCAAGACTCGAACTATAACTCTCGCAAACGAGTGTGATGAAACGATCGACCTCCTTTCTAATAGGCCACACCCACCCCAGATGCAAGTACTGGGTGCAGTTAGTTGGTGTTAAGTGGTGACTATCAAATTGATTCAAGCATAGCCACAACTTTTAAGTGGTCATATTAGTAAGACAATCCACATCATATGCCCTTTCATATATGTTATTTTTTCACCAATATCCAGATTATATATAAAATTATAAATTATTTTTTAAATTATAGAATTGGTATAATATTTTTCATTTATAAATATGATATATTTTTATCTTAATTATAATAATTTTTTAAATTATTTAAAAATACGTTTTTACATATACATAATTTAAATTGTTTATTTTTTTAATCTACTATCACTCACCTCAGCACTTAGTAAAAAAAAATTCTGAATAATTGTGTTTTTAAGTTAAAAATAATTTGTAAATTTGTATAAAGTTTAGACATATTAATGTCAAAAATTCTTTATATATATATATATATATATATATATATATATATAACATATAAATTGTGGTTTTCAATATATTTTATATATATATATATTTTTTGTTTGCAATGAAATGAATAATTGTGTTAGACACCAAAATCAGATGAGATTATAAAACGTGCATGCATGCATGCATGATATATTCCTAAAAAACAACTGTGTGGAGTGTCATCTCATATTAATTAATAAATTAGTTGGAAAAGCTAAATACCTTCCACAATTATGAGCCATCAAGCACTGACACTCACATATTAATTAATAAATTAGTTGGAAAAACTAAATACCTTTCACGATTATGAGCCATCAAGCACCAATCCAAAATGACACATAAATATGACTTATATGTTTACAAATTAGTGCCATCCATGCTATTAATTAATGGCCGATTTTGCAACACCAAACGCTCATATGCTTGTGCTTATCGGCTTTTGCATCTATAGCTTCATCATTCACGGTTAATTGGAAAGCGTTTAATTACTCTAAGTTAATTTTCAATATACATATATTAATTATATTTATGACTCTTACACTTTAAAAAATATATTGATATAGTTTTTACAATTTTAATTTAAACAATCACATTCATATATTTTTCAATATCATCGAATAAGTCATTCCGTCAATTTTTTTAAAAAAAAATTAATAGACTATGCCACATTTTCACAAAATATCCAATTAACAATTAATATTGTATGTGTGTATATATATATTAAAAATTATTGAATCAAACGACATGATCATAAACTCTTCGCACCATTCTCTTCCACTCTAAACAAAGAGTTTGAATTGAATAAATGATTTTTAAAATACATATATATATATATATATATAATATTATAATAATAAGTAGTTTGGATTTATTGAATAATTTTTAGAATATATATATATATATAATATTAATTGCTAGCTGGATTGTTTGGGGATTCTGACATAATATATTTTGTCAATTTTAATAATTTTTTATTATAAAATTGTCTATTTGATAATATCTTCCACTCTGAAACAAAGAGTTTGAATTGAATAAATGATTTTTAAAATACATATATATATATATACAATATTATAATAATAAGGAGTTTGGATTTATTGAATGATTTTTAGAATATATATATAATATTAATTGCTAGCTGGATTGTTTGGGGATTCTGACATAATATATTTTGTCAATTTTAATAAAAAAATTTTATAAAATTTTTTATTTGATAATATTGAAAAGTATAGGGTGAAATTATTTAAATTAAAAATACATAGACTATACTAACACCCCTTTAAAATGTAAAAATAATAAATATAATTAATTATATATATATATATATATATTATAACAAATTAAATTACAAAAATAAATAAATAACGATGAGGTGCGATATGGTAGACAATGGAGACAATAAAGTCTCAGGTACTTCACTACCTTCTATTTTATATGCATAGGCGATGCAGTCCAAGCCATGGACTTGGGTCTTGGGACTTTGGAGCATCAATCAACATCAATTATTTACTGCACCTGAGGGTGTGGTCTAGTGATAAGAAAATCTATATGAGATTTACAGTTTTTAGTTTTGATAAATCCCCGTCAAGGCTCTAGATGTATTCAACCTTGTTAAACGCCAGATAAAGAAGAATCTGTTAGGGGAGTGAGCTTACTACTCTAGACTCTTACAGAGTTGTAAAGTTGGAGTAGTAACGAGGTTCTATCTTCTAACAGAATCTTGAGCTAATGATTCTGAGACTCTTTTTTTATTATAAAAAAAAAAATCAATTATTTGTTACTATGTAAGTTTGTCCAACCTAATGTTAATTTACAATTGATAATCAAAGTCTAGCTGGTTAGAAATTTAAATTATTAATTTAGTCTTGTTTCTTACGTGTGGGATATATATATATATATATTAAAAAGTGTAAGTCTCTGTTTGTCACCCCCACTAAATTTAAATTATTAATTTAGCTTTGTTTCTTACATGTGGGTTATATATATATATATATATATATATATATTAAAAAGTGTAAGTCTCTGTTTGTCACCCACCACAAGGCATTTTTAAATTACAGACCATTTAATTTGATTTATAGAGATTGGTGACTGTCAGGGCATGTTTGCAAGTGTGAAAAGCTTTGGATCCTTATAAATAAATAAAAAAGTAAATAAAATCCTCAATTTCACTACCAATTGATAACTAAAAATATTACCAAAAAAAAAAAAAGTTGACAATTAAACAGATCCATAATGGAGTGCATGAATCATGTAAAATTATTTACTTCTTTGTCATTGATCTGACAGAAGTTAATTAATTGTTTGATTCCTTTTAATTATTTTTTAAAATATCATAATCTAGTTTCAATTAGAGCCAATCTGAAGAGAAATATTTCTCAAAACAAACAAAAAAAAATTGAGAAAGCAAATTAGTGGGCAAGAGACCCTAGATTAGGATTAATAATTTAATCAAAAGCTAAGGTTAAGAAACTAATGAATAAATTATAATTAGTGCATAGTGGACAAAAATGCAGAGGAGGATAGTCAATTAATGGAATCTCAAGTACTCATTTATTAAAGAAAAATATAAAGAGTTCTAAGTTATTGAAAAAATAAATTGCAAATATTATTTTACTAATGGATAAATATAATAATAAATAAAAACAAAATTGAGTATTTTGAAGACATACAATTGAAGTGAATAAAAACTCTTATACTTTAATGAGTGAGCTAGGTCAAATAATATGTCCCTGTACCTATATTTTTAAAATCACACTTATACTTTTAAAAACCATGGATACCAAAATTTGATTGATACCTCATCATGTCAAGGTTGACAAATAAAAAAAAATAAAAATAAAACACAAATATGCGACCATGTCAGACTTCATGGATTATTTCACAATAATAATAATAATAATAATAACATTTACAATACAATAATTATTTGTCATTAATTATACAAATTATTATTCGTTACCGACAATTTATGAAAGGTTTCCAAAAATTTTACCAGTAATTACATGTTATAAATCAAATAAATTTTACTTATTTTTATTAAGTATATCCTATATATTGAGAATTCTGTTTGAATGATATTCATATTTAGCATAAATTCATAGAGAATTTTTCTCCAACTTGTAGAAAAGATGCTACATATTGTATCCATCCTATAGAGTTTAATATTCTTTTTTGTTTGGAACCATATGGTATTCGAATATACCTTGATTTTTTTTTATTGTATGTCAGTAGTAATTAGTTTCATGACATTTATTAAAATATAATTATCAAAATTATAAAGAAAAACACATTATCTAAGAAAAATAAATAAATTATCCTACCAATACTTGTTTTCTTATACTAATAAATTAAAATTTGCATAATATTATTTACTTACTAAAACAAATGTCCATGTGACAGCATGAATTTAATTGATTTAGTCATATAAAGTCGGCTTTCCCATATTAAATTTTTAAAATAGAAAATTAATTATAACTATTATTAATTGTCATATAAGCAAATGGTGGAACAATAAGGGTATTGAAAAGTTTTCTAAAATAAAATTCATATCTCTTATCTAATTCATTATCTTATGTTAAATTTTAATTGAAGATACATAAATGAAAGTAAATTTTAATTGAAAAGACATGAAAGAGAAAGTAAATTTTAATTGAAGAGACGTGAAAAGAGAAGGATTAGGAAAAGAGAAGGATTAGAAAATAATTACGGTGATAGGAGTTCGACAAGAGAGGCAATAATATATAATGTGACATATTTTTTCACTTTACAAATATCGTGTCTGTTTGTCCTTGGTTGACCATACCAAATAATAAGATCAATTTATATGGAAGATAGTGATATCAAAATTTGAAATCTCAAATACAGTGTATTTCAAATTATATTACAAATAATATATCATAAAATATTTAAAATAAATAATTAAAAACGTTTACATCACAATCTAATTATAAAATATTCGAATTTTTTTACTAAAATATTATTTCGTAAAAGCTAACTCTAAAAATTAATACCCATAAATTCATTTTATATCAACTTTGAACCTGTTATTATTATTATTATTATTATTATTATTATTATTATTATTATTATTATTATTATTATTATTATTATTATTATTATTATATTTTTAATTAATTCAATTGTAAAATATTAATGACATAACATTTGCATTTAGAATCCTAATTTTTTTTTAGATAAATTACACTATATCCCCTAAATCACAGTGTATTTTACACTTTGCCCTATAAAATTTTAATTTTGTTACATTGCCCCATGAACTATCAAATTCTGTTCAATTTGACACAATTGAATGATTGATAACATCCATTTGAAATAGTTAATGGAAGGGGACAAAGTGTAAAATCCTAAAAGTTTAGGAGGCAAAGTACAAAATCATTGTGTTTAAGTTTATTATCATCTTCTTCGTCTGTTTTTTGTAATAGGATTGTATGACCTGCGATTTTCACTTGTGAAAGTTTTAGGGATAAAGAGTAAAATTATGGTGTTTAAGCTTATTTTTATATTCTTCCCCTGTTTTCTGCAACTGGGTCGTGTGACACGCGATTTTGACTGATAAAATCTGATGTTTCAGCCATCAATTTCCACTACCGATTAAGGAGTTTTGTCTTTTTATGATATTTCGAACAAGGTATGCTATAATTTTTTTTATCAAATTCAAGTTAAAATACGCCATAGGTTAAAGGTATAGTAAATTACACTTCCTAATCAAATTCCATAAATAATAAAAATACTAAAACTCCTTAATCGACGGTGGAAATGGACAGCTAAAATGTTGAATTTCATTGGATTGAAAACGTAGGTTGCATAATCTTATTGGAGAAAACGAGTGAAGAAAATGACAGCGAACTTAAATAATATAATTTTGCACTTTACCTTCTAAACTTTTAGAATTTTGCACTTTTCCCCTTCTGTTAACTATTTCAAATGGACGTTATCAATTGGGTTAAATTGAACAGAATTTGATAATTCATGGGGTAATGTGATGAAATTGAAAGTTTAGAGAATAAAGTGTAAAACATATCATAGTTTAGTGGAATACAATGTAATTTACCTTCTTTTTTTTTTTTTTGAAATAGTATCATGTTTGACTGGTATTAAAAGTTTAAGAGTTATATCTATCGAAGCCCTGAAACTTTGTATAAATAATAAGTTACTTTAAAATTTATATTAATATCTCCTAAACTTTAAAAATAATTAAGACTTGTTCATTAATTGGTAAATAAAATATATTTTTTACTATTTAAATGAATTTTTTTTATGTTAAATGTTGAAGTAGATGATGATAAGAATCATTAGCATAATTTTTTTTAAACAATTTCAAAAATATTATATTTAATGTAAAAATATAAATTCGGAAGTAATTTAAAGTTATTTTAACATTTAGGGAATAATTTATTACTTTATACAAAATTGAGGGGACATAATTATCAATTATCCAAAATTTAATTCAAATATTTCTTGGTTTATAAATAAGAAAAAGTAAGTTAAATTTTACATGTAATTTTGAAACTAATTTTTTTTTAATTATATATCAACAAATTTTTAAACTAGTATAAATTATGATGCTATGTTTATAATTCTAACTTAATGACCATAATTAATAAGAGATAATTGGAGTTGTGCAGAGAAAATGTCTCTCAAAATACCCAAAAAGGAAAAAAAAAAAAAAAGAAGAAGAAAGAAGAAGAAGAAAGAAATAAAGAAAAAGCCACTTTCTCGTACATTTGGAGTCAGAATAAAGAACGGTTTTAAAGACTTTTAAGAGCAAATGGAAGTTTGAAATGTTAAAAACGATTATATCATTTTTATTTCTTTATCATCCATGTGTCAGTGAACACAAAAAATACCAACCGTAACAATTCTAAATGATTTGTTATTTCATATTAAGAACTTTATAATAATTCACAAATTTGTGAAACTATATTGCAATTATCAAAATTGTCACTTAATTTTACATTTATTCTTTTACAAAAAAAAAGAGGAAAAAAAAAACTTTTCTTGTAGTACGTTAATTGTGTTATCCTTGAATGAAAACATGTTACGTGTATTTATAAATCAAAATTCATCTATCTAAAACATAAATAAAAAATTAATTTCTTTACAATAAAGTTTAAAAACAACAATAATTAATATATATAATTTTTTTGGTAAAATAATGAATATATATAATTGTTTGCATAATAACTACATTCGTGGAATGTCTTATGGCCGTATGAATTTTGAAATAATAAATAATTTCATAATAAAATAAAAGTGGACAGAAGAGTAATTGAAGTGGATTAAGAGGGTATTTCAGTAAATTAAAAAAACCAACCTACCCGCCCCGCTCGTGCCTCGTGCCTCGTGCTCTTTAAGCTCTTCCTATTTATTTATATGGACACACACCAGTCTTGACACTTCAATTTCAAAGCTGACCAGCTTCCTCCGTCTACACCCTGTGTGATCCTACACTCCCAAGTTTCATAGACACCAAGGTAAAATTCCTCATTGCTCTCCCTACAGTTGATTTGTTGCAGCTTGTATTTTCTTATTTTCCCTCCGATTTTCCTTCACTTTCTCGTCGATTTCTCCGGAAACCGCCATTTCTCTGGATTGGTTCCGCAAATTGGAAATTTATTTCGATCTGTTACTGATTAATGGCCCTGAAATCATTACGATGTTTGGTTCGTGCTTATTTTTTTAATCTTTTTTTAAGATCCAGCTGCAATTCGTCGTCCTGTTTTCTGGTTTCGTCTTCTAGTTCTTCCATTGCTATCCGTTCGGTTTCTGAGAAACCGAGGCAAAACACTTTTTTTTTTTTTTCAGAATTTTAAAAAATTTACAAGTTATACGATTGATTTGTGCATAGTTTAGTCGAGGGTTGCTGTTTTCTTAAGTCTAAGCAATGAGAAACTTGAGCACTTATAACTTTTAATCTCTACAAGCTTTAGCAGCCAATGAAGCACTTCATGGTGCTTAAAAATAGCACCTTTTCCTTTTTTCTTTTTTTTCCCCCCTAATTCTCAACTTATTTACTACATGCCCATTAGAATTATTGCTATCTCTTCCATCGTTGGTTTTATGGTTTTTGATTCAACATATCAATGAAAAAAATCTCGACATAGGAAAACAATATCTAGGCTTTCCTTCAGAATAAATGTTTGCTGCTTGCTTATGAAAATCAGTTTTTTGGTAGGGATGGTTTAGTATTTGGGAGGCATTTAAAAATTTGATTTGAAATATTGTTATAGAAGATAATAAGTTCAATAATTTATTCATTTATAGCAGATAATAAGTTCAATAATTTATTCAGTAACTCAAATTCCTCGCCAACTTTGACAAGCACTCAGTTTGAAATTTTTTTGGGTTCCTTATGCTTTTCCTATAAAGCTATGAAGTTTATAAAAAGCAAAGTTTTGTTCTGTTTGATGGGTTCATCATAACGAAAAACTTTTTCTGGATTTTGGGACGTTGAGTATGTTATAATCTTACTACTTTTCATTTTCGTTTCACTAAGTGAATACTATAAAAATCTTGCAGATCTCCATTTGCTTCTATCCATGGCTCCAGCTGCGACAGCATCTTCAGATTCAATAAATCCGAAAGGTTTCTTCTTTGTTCTGTTTTTATATATCTTTTTACATCCATGGATTCTTTTATTTATAATATAGGTGATCTGCAACATAGAAATACTGTGGTCATGTTAAAGTTTTTCCAGAACTAAGCCACTGGTGTTTATGTGCCCTATATTAGTGATTAGTTTGGTCTTTTACTTATTAATATCTTAATTTGTATTTTTTTTTTCACTCACGTATGAAGTTGTATCCTTAATTCTTAGAAACTAGAATAAGTTTTGTTTGTTTTCTGCAGATGTTTGCATTGTTGGTGTTGCACGAACACCAATGGGTGGGTTTCTTGGTACTCTATCATCGTTATCTGCCACCAAGCTTGGATCTGTAGCTATTCAAGGTAAATAATACAACATCTATTCTCCTATTTCCTAATCTTGTTATCTGTCTGATAAAGTTTCTTCTTTTCAAGTAATATGTACTTTCTATTGTCTTGTAGCTGCTCTTAAAAGGGCTAATATTGATCCATCACTTGTACAAGAAGTTTTCTTTGGAAATGTTCTCAGTGCAAATTTAGGGCAGGCTCCTGCCAGACAAGCTGCATTAGGTGCAGGAATACCTCATTCAGTGGTCTGTACCACTGTTAACAAAGTTTGTGCATCAGGAATGAAAGGTGTTGCACTAACCATCATCTTGTACTTTTCCCTTATTTATTATTATTTTTTTCAAGGTAAATGGTATTATAATGTTTTAATGTGTTTTCTGTCCATTGCAGCAACAATGCTTGCAGCACAGAGCATTCAGTTGGGCATTAATGATGTTGTGGTGGCTGGTGGGATGGAAAGTATGTCTAATGCACCAAAGTATCTTGCTGAAGCAAGGTTAGTAATCTTTCTTATCAGGGTTCTTTTAGTTACAATTCAAGTTGAGATTTTCTTGACTTGGTACTGAAATGCAGGAAGGGTTCTCGACTTGGACATGACTCTCTTGTTGATGGAATGTTGAAAGATGGCTTGTGGGACGTCTATAATGATTTTGGTATGGGTGTATGTGCTGAAATATGTGCAGATAACCATTCAATAACCAGGGAGGAGCAGGTATGGATTAAAGTTCGTTTACATTTCAAAAACTTAAAAAAATCTACCATTGCAAAATTTCAATTTTATCTTTTGATCCTGCAGGATGACTTTGCTGTTCAGAGCTTTGAGCGTGGTATTGCTGCCCAAGACAGTGGTTCATTTGCATGGGAAATTATTCCGGTTGGAAACCTTCTTATAAGTTAACCTTTTTTTGTTTGTTGCTTTTATTTTCAGATCTAATTTTCTGATACTATGTAGGTTGAAGTTCCTGGTGGAAGGGGAAAACCCCCAACAATTGTTGACAAGGATGAAGGTTTAGGAAAGGTGAAACTAAATTTTTGCATTATATTATCGGGAATTTACCTATTTTGAATAGGATTTTCATAGTTCCATCCCTAGTATTGCTTCCTGACAAAATAATGGTAGTTTCTGGAGTGGAAAATTTCCGTACTTCAATTAGATCTCCTTTTCTAACTTTGCAAAGTCTTCCCTTTACTCTTCTTTAGTAACATTAAATGGAGCCATAAGGGTTGGGATTGGAATGTAGTGGTCTAGATACTTCTTTCCATAATGAATTATTTATTTTTGGGATTGAAATATTTTTCTAGATTAGAATATATTATCTTAATTGCTAAACTATCTTTTTTTGATGCAGTTTGATGCTGCCAAACTACGGAAGCTCAGGCCAAGTTTCAAGGACAATGGAGGTTCTGTCACAGCTGGAAATGCTTCTAGCATAAGGTTTATTATTGTATTCTCTGATTTTTACGCATTTCTTTTTATGTACTTATTTGTTCAAACTTGGAATTTCTTTTAGCTTATCATGTTGTAGCTTATAATAAGCTAGAATTATTTGAGATCAGTATAAGTTGCCACTAGCCAAGTTAGGTGTGGCCGGGCCACTTAATACTGTTTCAGCATATCTTTAATATGATGAGGAAACTTTGTTTCATATTGCATTGTGTTTGGCGCTGCATGGAAATTACAATAATAATCTTATCTGGTTTTCTCCCATAAATTGTTTGAATTCTTCTATTTTGTGTTGCTCCCTGAATATCTGAATATCACATACTTGACATTTGCTTATGTTATTCATCCATGGAACTATATGCACGTGACATTTGAATTAAGTTTTACAACAATGTTCCAACCTTCAAAGTAAAATTGCTCTTATTGACAGTGATGGTGCTGCTGCATTAGTTCTAGTGAGTGGAGAAAAGGCAATAAAGCTGGGACTTCATGTGATTGCGAAACTTACTGGATACGCTGATGCTGCTCAGGTATTCCACAAAATATATCTTGATCTGAAAGCCGCAGCTGATGTTGGAAGTGGAAAATACCTTCTTGCTTTTTTATTCATACAGTTATTTTGGGTTTTCTGGATTCATGCCAAATAATGCTCACGTGATTTTGAATGCACAGGCACCAGAATTGTTCACTACAGCTCCAGCCCTAGCAATTCCAAAAGCTATTTCAAATGCCGGCTTGGAGGCTTCTCAAGTTGATTTTTACGAAATTAACGAAGCCTTTGCTGTAAGTTTCAATGCCAATCAATGCATTTAACTTCTGTGTGTATGAAATGTAAATTCTTATGTTGTGCATTGCTGTGTGCAGGTTGTTGCTCTTGCAAATCAGAAATTGCTTGGACTTAACCCAGTGCGTCTCTCTCTTTCTCACACACACACATACACAGACATATATTTACATGCCATTACAAATACATAAACATGTATGATGAATGTATTTGATGTATTGTGCATGGGTAAATAGCATATGGGTGAACTAGCAAGCATCTTGTGTGTGGCACTTTGGTTCATTTTTGAGTTTGCAAAATTTTCATCTATGTGTTATTATCCTTCAGATAGCCACCTTAGAACAAGTTGAGTTTCACTATTATTTTGCAGCTCCATTGCTTTATGCTACCAGAGTGAGAATTCAGTTCTTTTCTTGTCACTCAAGCACTTTATTGTTTTTGTTTTCCACAGGAAAAAGTTAATGTCCATGGAGGAGCTGTATCCTTGGGACATCCTTTAGGTTGCAGCGGTGCACGTATCTTGGTCACCCTTTTAGGGGTAAGACTCAAAAGTTACTTTTTTCTTCTTCTTTTGCTGCTACTTGTTTCTTGTACCTCTCTCTCTCCAACCTCTCACTCCCTTTGGATCTAGTTGATTCTCTTTCAAGTAGCGTAGTCTCAATGTAAAATGGAATTATTGTAGGTACTGAAGCAGAAGAACGGGAAATATGGTGTTGGTGGTGTATGCAACGGCGGAGGTGGTGCATCTGCCTTCGTTGTAGAGCTTCTTTAAGCCCTTGTCATGTTTAGGGGTTATGGATACTGCTCTAGGCAGTCTTTTAAGCCTTTTCGAGTCTTGCTAGTCTCTCTTGTGAAGGATGAGAGCATTTGAATCATCCATGCTCAGTTGTGGCGCGTATACCCAAGACCTTAACATCCAAATTCCTTGCTGTGCATCTCTATTTTTTATTTTTATTTTCCAATAAATATAAAGTGTATGTAGTTTCCATTAGAAATATGTTACTTACTTTATTCATCATATTGCGTTTTGTCTTCACGGTGGATGGTACAAATGAAAGATTGATATAGAAAAGAATCAACAAAACCCTTCTAAATAATGACAGATATTTAGGGGAAAAAAAAGGAAAAAAAATTCATTTTCGTAAATAAAGAAGAATAATTCCAAAAGGCTGCTTATTGCTTGGGGAAAAAAGCCAACCGGGATGAGGACGCATAGAGGAGAACCACAGCATCATGAAATAAAGCTAATTGGAGCATTTTCAATTGAGATGTGGATGGTAAAATGGAATTTGAATGTAAAAAAATAGACAGCCAGTTAAAAAAAAATCTAATCCAATGCTTTTATATAAAGGCTCTGTTAAGGTGAATGTCCGCTTTCAAAAGGTTGTTATAGGTGCCTAATAGAAAATGAAACCCGAACAAGTACCGTACAAATTGCAGGATACTTTTTTTTTTTAAATAAAAAATTATTAGTGGATATAATTTTTTTTATAGTTCTAGCTGTTGGACTTTAAAAACGGTTTTAAAAGTTTGTAACGGTTTTTAATGGTGAATGAATTGCAAGTTTTCAGTTTTGAATTTAATTGTATTAACGTTACAACTTTAAGTATCTTTTATTGTGTGTTGTCTTTTAATTTTTGAAAAAAGATCAATTCTAGTATACAACAGAATAATATAACTTAAGTTTTTTTTTTGAGATACACGGAGAAGGAAAAAAAAATTGGAAGGAAAAAAAGGTCTGTATTTTGGTGATAGAACTAAGGTGTTCTTCAAGTTTGTTGGGAAGAGTTCAGGTGGTGCACAATCCTAAGCTCTTGAATAATTCGTTGTATCCTAGAAGACAAATGTTTTGTGATCACAAGCACCGGTGAGGAACGAATTTATGTTAAGGAGACTGTGGTAGTACACAGGCCTCGAATCGGTTTATGCTCAGCAGACTTCAACAGGTTTCTATTTTGTTATTGAATTTGGTGGTCTTGCTTTAGTTTCATTCATATATTATTTTATACCATACATTTTCGACCATCTTATATGACTTGTTCATTGTAGTATTTTACTTACAATCTTAAGACAAATTCGTGGCCTCTGTTTTCTAACAATGGAACAGGTTATTTGTTTGTATTTGGGTTTCTTTCTGTTTATTAATTTGTTTTTTCCACACTGTTTTGTATATTGTATATTGCATGTGTTTTTTGTATCTAGAGTTTATACTTGTTTATTGTTGACGTAGGTTCTAATAAGCTTATGACATTTTGGTGTGCTTAAATTTTGAAATAGCTTGAGAAACAGGTTCTATTTTGTTGATGTTGATGAATGTGCCTTATTATATATTTCATATATATATATATATATATATATATATATATATATATATATATATATATATTTTAACTCATTTGTTTAATATACCTGGTAAACAGAGGCTCTAAACGTTTTCCTGTGCTTAGCTAACGCGACACAGGTTGCAATTTTAAAAGGAAATATTTGTCCTTTTAGTTTAATTAGAAATAATTAATATATATTTTATTGTTCACTAATTATCTAACAGGTAATCAGCATCTTAACTTGTTGGTGGGTGCCGCACCTTTTGACTGAAAGGTAGGTGCAGCAGCCCATGTGACAAAGGAGGAAGAAGGGTTGGTGGCAAACTGAAGAAGAGAGCGGTTTCCACTGAAGAAGAAGGGAGGGCTCTCATAAATAGCCCCTCTCTTCAATTTGTTTATCATCCTCAAAACCTTTTGTAGTGAGAGAATTAGAGAGAAAAAACTATGTGTGAGTTATTTTTCTCTCATTTGTTTTCTCCGGTTTGTGGGTATATTATCAAAATACAGATTTGTAATCCCCTTTTGAAATTAGTGGAGTAGTTAGGCTTGGGGGCGTA
Organism: Rhamnella rubrinervis; assembly: GCA_007844105.2. NCBI lineage: Eukaryota > Viridiplantae > Streptophyta > Magnoliopsida > Rosales > Rhamnaceae > Rhamnella > Rhamnella rubrinervis. Next base: position 726,063 of record CM017582.2, read on the forward strand.
GGTATAATTTATACCAACCTCGTAAATCTGTATTCTTTTCGTGTGTTCGATTCAATTATTATGTTACTCGTTCATACATACAGATTTCAGATTCGACACTATTCACGTATCTGTCTATTTACGATACTGTCTTATCATGTGATCGAACTTGAGTGGGAAATTACCCGATTTCTCCAACATAACTAAATTGGGATATTTATTTTATTAATTTTTGGATTTTGGTTGTGAACGGAGGAAAAAAAAAAACCCGAGACTTTCTTCGATTTGGACATGTTCATTGACACGTAAAATAAGAATTTTGAATACATGGAACCTTTACTCGGATTGAGCTAAAGGAAATGGCACTGGTCCTCCTGAGATCGAAGATCGGAGGTGGGAGTTTCGATCGGGTCGTGAGCTGGGAGAACCGGGTCATTTGGATCTAGTTGATGGAAGAAGACGACCAAAAACGCACGTTTTAGTGCGGGTGAGGGCGTGTGCACGAACGTGAAATATGGGTCAGGTGTACTGGGCTGTGTTGGATTGAGTCCTGCATGTGGGCTTGCTGAAGGCATTGGCTTATGGGCTAATGCACAGCTGGGTTAAGGCTTAGTTCGCGGGCTGGGCTTGTTGAGCTGGGCCGTGAGGCCTGTGCTCGCGGGTTAGGCTTGCTGAGCTAGGCCCGCAAGCTGGCTGGGCTACATTTGCATGAGTGCTGGGCTACGCACGTGGGCTGAGCCACGCACGTGGCTGAGCCACGCACGTGGGCTGAGCCTTGTGCGTGCACTTGGGCTTGTGAACATGTGGGCTGCATGGGTGCTGGGCTTTTGAATAGGCTAAGCTCTTATGTGGGCTAAGCTTGCGCTTGGGCCATGTATGGCTGATAAGGTGCATGCGTGGCAGCCCAATTGAGGTGGCGCTTAGGTGGTGCACTGACGCAGAGCTGAGGAGTTGACGTGGCTGATGACGTGGCAGATGACGTCATCAGGAGAGAGAAAATATTAAAAAAAAAATTTAATATTTTTCTTAATGTTTAATAATTATTTTATTGCAATTTTTGAGCAATAAATTAATGATTTCTTGTTGTCTTCAACAGAAAAAATGGCCAATGTGGGGGAATCATCCAATCCAGTACAGTGCTTACTACTATTTCAGGCACAGTGCACTCCGTCTCGTGGCACAAGTGCCAATACCAGCTATAGCGGTTCGGTGAACCATACGGAGAGCCGGAGGTTCCAATTTCAAGGTGCAATAAAGATGATGTTCTACACACACCGAGCTTGCAAGGTTCTTGACTGAGGATCCACCGAAGACGAATGAAGATGATATAAATTCACTCATGGTGTTTGATGTGTGGAAGAGCTCTGACTACCTATGTCGGAATTATGTGTTGAAGCACCGATACAATGCATGCGTGTCGAAAGACATCTAAGAACTGTGGAGTCCCCGGAGATGAAATATAAGACCGAGGACGCGCACCAAAAATTTATGTGGGCGATTCCTGGATTATAAGATGGTCGAAATTGGGTCGTCAAGTTCAGGAATTTCAGTTGATCATGCATGAAATTCATTCTGAGGGGATGATTCTGAGTGAAGCCTTCCTTGTTGTGGCAATTATTGAGAAGCTGCCTCCTGTGTGGAAGGACTTCAAGAACTACCTTAAGCACAAGAGGAAGGAGATGAATGTCGAGGAACTGATTGTTAGACTTCGAATTGAAGAAGACAACAAACGTTCTAAGAGGAGGTATTCACCCCAAGCTGAGGTGAAGACCAATGTGGTTGAATATGGACAGAGTTCCAAGTCTAAGAAGAAGCCTAGTAAAGGATTCAACCTTGGACCTAAAGGAAGCATTTTCAAGAAACAAAAATTCCAAGGAAGTCTTTGTGACAAGATGGGTCAGCGAAGTAGAGTCTGAAAGGAAGAAGAACAAAGAGGCAAATGTGATGGAGGAAATCACTCAAGAGGTTGATGACCTGAACCTCTGTGCTGTAGTCTCTGAAGTGAACTTGATTGGGTTAAACCCAAAAAAATGGTGGATCGATATTGGTGCAACCCGCCATGTCTGCTTGGACAAGAATTTGTTCACTTCCTTCGACCCTGTTGATAGTGGAGAGAAGTTGTTCATGGGGAATTCTGCAACGTCCGAGATCCGAGGTCAAGAAAAGTGATCTTGAAGATGACTTCGGAAGACACGACTCGACAATGTAACGTATGTACCTGAGATCCGCAAGAATCTTGTTTCTGGTTCACTATTGAACAAGCATGGATTCAAGATGGTGTTTGAGTCTGACAAGGTTGTCTTGTCTAAGTCAGGGATGTTTGTAGGGAAAGGATATGTTTGTAATGGGCTTTTTAAACTGAATGTAATGACTGTAAAGTCAAAGACAATGAATAAAACAAATGCTTCTTCTGCGTATTTGTTTGAGTCTTCCAATTTATGGCAAGGTAGACTAGGACATGTTAATTATGGTTCTCTAAGGAGATTAATTAACTTAAATCATATTTCCGCTTTCCAGATTGATAACGAACATAAGTGTGAAACTTGTGTTGAGGTAAAACTGACAAGGTTATCTTTTCAAACAGTTGAAAGAAATATTGAACCTCTGAATATGGTCCATAGTGATATATGTGATCTAAAATTTGTACCAACAAGGGGTGGCAATAAGTATTTTATTACTTTTACCGATGATAGCACGAAATTTTGCTATGTGTATTTGCTTAAAAGCAAGGATGAAGCTTTAGAGAATTCATTCTCTATAAAACGAAGTTGAAAATCAACTCATTAGAAGATTAAGTTGATAAGAAGCGTCGTTGGTGAGTATGTAACACCGTTTGGTGATTACCGTGAACAACATGGGATTAGACATGAAGTTACTCCACCATATTCACCTCAAATGGTATGGTGAACGTAAGAATCGCGCCTTGAAAGAAATGATGAATGCAATGTTAATAAGTTCTGGGTTACCTCAGAACATGTGGGGGGAAGCCGTTTTGTCGGTGAATTACCTTTTAAATAAGGTGTCCTGAAAGAATGAACAAAAGACACCGTATGAGTTATGGAAAGGAAGGCAACCTTCCTACAAGTACCTACGAATGTGGGGGTGTCTTGCCAAAGTGGCGGTTCCAACACCGAAGAAGGTGAAGATAGGTCCTAAGACCGTAGATTGCATTTTCATTGGCTATGCGCAAAATAGTAGTGCATATCGATTTCGTGTATAAATCTGAAATCCCCGATATACACAAGAATACGATTATGGAATCAAGGAATGCGTTGGTTTTGAACACATGTTTCCATGTAAGTCCAAAGAGGGACCAAGTTCGTCTAAGCGAACATATGAGACTATGAATGAAGATAGTCAGGACCAAGAACAAAACCAAGAACAAGAAGAAGAGGTTGAAGATGAGCCTCGCAAGAGAATAAGCGAGAAATCCTTTCGGATTTTGACTTATATGTTGGAAAGTGAACCCAAAGTTATAAAGAGGCTGTGAATTCTCCGGAAGGCTCTTTATGAAAAAGGCCATTAAAAGTGAAATTGATTCCATTTTGCAAAATCATACGTGGGAACTAATGGATCTTCCTTCGGGTAGTAAACCACTAGGGTACAAATGGATTTTCAAAAGGAAAATAAAAGCAGATGGAACAATTGATAAATACAAGGCGAGACTTGTAATTAAAGGTTATAAACAAAAGGAAGGCCTTGATTATTTTGACACGTATTCTCCTGTGACGAGAATAACTTCCGCGAATATTAGCCATTCTTTGCGTTTAAATCTTAAAGTACATCAAATGGATGTAAAGATAGCTTTTCTAAATGGAGATATGGATGAAGAGATCTACATGGAGCAACCTGCGGGTTTTACAGCTCCTGGACAAGAAAAGAAAGTCTGTAAATTGGTAAAGTCCTTATATGGTCTTAAACAAGCACCGAAACAATGGCATCAAAAGTTTGATAGTGTGGTGCTGGCCAATGGATTTAAAATTAATGAGTGTGACAAATGTATATATGTCAAGGATACAGAAAATGGCTATGTCATTTTATGTCTGTATGTTGATGACATGCTCATTGTGGGTAGTGATGATAAGATAGTCAAGTCTACCAAAATAATATTGAACACAAGATTCGACATGAAGGATATGGGACTTGCAAATGTGATTTTAGGGGTGAAAATCATGAGAACCCTTGATGGACTAATACTGAGTCAATCACGTTATGTGGGCAAAATACTGGATAAGTTCAGTAAAGATGATTTTGGTACGGCTAGAACACCTCTAGATGTGAATCTTCACTTGTCAAAGAACAAAGGAGAAGGTGTTTCTCAGTTGGAGTATTCTAGGGTGATTTGAAGCCTAATGTACTTTATGAATTGTATAAAATCAGATATAGCCTACGCGGTTAGTAAACTAAGTAGGTATACGAGTAATCCAAATGGTAAACATTGGAAATGGATCATAAGAGTATTAAGATACTTATGATATACTCGTGATTACGGACTGCACTATACTCGATATCCAGCTGTATTAGAAGGATACAGTGATGCCAACTGGATATCTGATGTAAAGAATTCAAAATCGACTAGTGGGTATGTGTTCACACTAGCAGGTGCAGTAGTATCATGGAAATCCTCAAAACAAACGGTTATAGCCCGATCCACAATGGAATCAGAATTCATTGGTCTGGATAAGTGTGGTGAAGAGGCTGAATGGCTACGCCATTTCTTGGAGGATGTTCCTAGGTGGCTAAGCCCTGCCGCTGTTTTATTCATTGTGATTGTCGGTCCGATAGGAAGGTAAATGTGATGTATAACGGTAAGTCTAGACATATACGTCGAAGACATAATACCGTTAGACAATTAATCTCAACTAGAGTTATCTCTGTTGACTATGTAAGGTCAAAGGATAACATTGCGGATCCGCTAACCAAAGGGTTAAATCGAGAGTTAGTTGAGAAATTATCGAGAAGAATGAGATTAAAGCCCATAAAATTAAAAAGTCAATACGATGAAAACCCAACCTAGTTGATTGGAGATCCCAATATTTAGGTTCAAAGGGACAACCAAATTGTAAAGACTGGTTTAAATCACTGTGGGGGTTTTCACCTCTTATCCATTCGTATGATGAAACAGTGATACCCGTTGAAGATGAGAATAAGCTAAAGCTTTTAATGATTCTTATGCATTGGGAAATCCGAGAGGAGTATAGCGGGATACTCTTAGTAAAAGAATCACCTATGTGAGAGAGAAGAGGGGCCGCTTCAAAGGAGAATTGATTGGGCACAATTCTTTAGAAACTCTTGCAGAACCAGGGAAGATGTCCATGACCAAAATGGACATAACAGTGAGAACTGAAGAATGCCAGGAAGGAGTCCTGTGTGAAGTATATCATCTTTACATAAATGACAGTAAGGTTCAAGGACATCGCGTCTACCTTCAGTCAGTAGAGTAAATATATTTTCACAAGGAAATGTTCAAAGGGTAAAACCTACCTATCCTATGCAGGTTCCGACCGTAGAACTCTATCAGCATGGTCGAGTCTAGTGGGTTGTGTACAATTCATTCATGTGGGGGGTTGTTGGACTTTAAAAACGGTTTTAAAAGTTTGTAATGGTTTTTAATGGTGAATGAATTGCAAGTTTTCAGTTTTGATTTTAATTGTATTAACGTTACAACTTTAAGTATCTTTTATTGTGTGTTGTCTTTTGATTTTTGAAAAAAGATCAATTCTGGTGTACAACAGAACAATATAACTTAAGTTTTTGAGATACACGGAGAAGGAAAAAAAAACTGGAAGGAAAAAAGGTCTGTGTTTTGGTAATAGAACTAAGGTGTTCTTCAAGTTCGTTGGGAAGAGTTCAGGTGGTGCACAATCCTAAGCTCTTGAATAATTCGTTGTATCTTGGGAGACAAATGTTTTGTGATCACAAGCACCAGTAAGGAGCAAATTTGTCTTAAGGAGACTGTGGTAGTACATATGCCTCGAATCGGTTTACTCTCAGTGAAATAGCAAAGCAGACTTCAACAGGTTTCTATTTTGTTATTGAATTTGGTGGTCTTGCTTTAGTTTCATTCATATATTATTTTATACCATACATTTTCGACCATCTTATATGACCTGTTCATTATAGTATTTTACTTACACTAGCTTTGTAACTCTGTAGCACAAATTGCAGATCTTGGATGCTCAAATCATGGCCAAATTACAATGTCTTCTTAATTGACATTTGCTTTTGTTTCATATTTTAAACCATTTTTTATTACTGTCTGCGTAGATCCTCGTTCCATGCATCCCTGAAAGGCAACACAGAAAAGGAAACACAATATTGTCTTTTATTCGTATGCATGAAAAGTCTTAACTGTTGTGTTCTAATTCAGCTGTGCTGCCACATTAACAGTCAATAAGTCAAAGTCAGTTGGCTTTTACATTGTAATTAAACTTACTGTTTTTTTAGTCTTAGCTAGATTTTTGGTTTAGCAGCCTTTGTGACTTTAAGGATTCATTATTCTTCCTCATCTTTTTCTTGGCAAGATTTCTAGGGTTGGTCTAGGTGTACAAACTAAATAAAAATGTAAAGAGATTAGCATTGTGTGAGATTGAGTGTATAGCTCAAATCTCATTATAGTGCAATAGATTTTTTTGCCGGAGTTCATGTAAGTGATACATTTCTATTGAATCACATAAATATCTTTGTGAGATTGATTTTGTGTGTTTGGTGATTACTTATACTGTGTGTGCTTGGTAATCTACCAAGAGAAATACATAAAAGCCCTCATAATTCTTTTACAATTCTCCTGACATGCTTATTATCCTTATCTAACTCTTCAAGTCCATCCAACATTGCCTACAATATTTAACAAAAACCGTATAGACAGCGTTAAGAAGTGTCCTCGACGAATGAATACATTTAAATCCATGTAAAAAGCTCTGTATTTATTGTCATCAATTAGATGACACTAACTTGTTGGCCTAACAAAAGGAAATTGATTATTCCATCATACTCGTTTACGAGAGTTGTGATTTGAGTATTGGTAGACTATATTATTGCCTCAAATGTAGTCAATCTTGCCAAGTCAAAGTGGAGGGGGATTTATTAAGGACGTGGATTAGCTGCTTTAGAATTCTACCGAGTTACAAAATTAGAGTAGTAATAAAACTCTATTCACTAATAGAATTCTAAACTGATGAGATCCCTATTAATATCTTTTCTTTATTTATCAAAAAGAAAAAAAAACTTACTAATTAGACACCTACTAGTTAATCAAGTATTTTAAGCCAACATCTTATAAAAAAAAAAGGAAGAAAAAAAAGAAGGTATTTTAAGTCAATACAGAGTACTTTTAGATTAGTTTAGTCCACACATTTAACTGAAGATAGTGCCTACATAAGTTTCATTTACACTACCAATCATTTTGACACACTTTTTTTTTTTGTAAGCATAGAAATGTTATCAATTTTACATGCATAAAAAGAAGTTTGTTTTGCATTTTCAAAGGCCAACTGAACTTTGTGCAACCATATTTTGATGGAAATGAGAATCTCCAGATGAACTAAGGTGGTGATGGAAATTAACTATGCTAGAGAGTAATTGAGCAGCCATTTTTTATGATTCTTAGGGTTTGTCAAATATGTTAATACTTCAACCTTTTCATTTTTAGTGTCTCTTTTGCTGCTTTTGAATTTTGATGAATGCTGTGTTTCCAGTTTTAGTAAAATAGACAAAGGTGTTTCCTTGTTCCTTGGAGAGTTGGCATTGGCAATATTCCCGTGGGTCAGGGCCCCGTATGGCATGGGTGAAACCGATCATAGTTTATTTGGGTCGAACAGTCCATATCCCTCTAAGGGCGCTTAAACTCACCAATTTGTGAGCATATGCTAAAAAAATAAAAATATTTTCGAAATTTTATAGATATTTTTATTTTTTTAAATATAAATATTATATTTCAATCGAAATTGAAGATAATTATAATTTCAATAATTTTTATCAAAATTTTTAATATTTTTATAATATTTTCGTTAAAATTTCTATGTCAATTCCTTATAATTTGGTCAAAATGTTTATAGTTTCTATAGATATTTGAGAAATAACTGTGAAAACTTTTAAATTTTAATAAATTTTTTAAAAATAATAATAATTTTTTTTATAGAATTTTAAAAATATTATGGATTTCTATAAAATATAGAATATTTTTAATTATAAAAAAATAAAATAATATGCTTTTAGATTTTAGACAAAAGTACAACATGAATATTTGTTTTTCAAATTATAATTATCATATGCTTTCAACTATTATGGATTTCAAACTATACGTATTAACTATTAAATACAATATGAGTATTTTTTTTTCTCAAATTATAATTATTATACTTATATGCTTTCAGCATTTCACATATTGCATAGATTTTTTTATTTTATTTTAATTTTTTAAGCTACGATTATGATATTTTTTTCACATATTGCATAGATTTTTTTATTTTATTTTAATTTTTAAAGCTACAATTATGATATTTTTACAAATTAAATAAAAGTACTGAAGTATAATTCAAGATAAATTGAGTCCATTTATTAATGAAACATATTACACTCGCACATAGAAAAAGAGTATACACATAGAAAAACGAGAGTACAATGACAATTACACAGTAAGAAGATGAATCTTTTTCTATAAATTTTGAATTAATAGTTGGATGTGAATAAAATCCTTATTTAATAGATGATTATGGAATGCTAATAAGTAATAATTCATGGATATATTTTCAAACTCAACGATTAGGAACAACAGTTATGAACAAAGCCAATCAATATCATATTCATATCACGATTATCAACAATAATCATATATAATATCAAATTTATATAGTTGACATATTAATAATTACATGCAAAACTATCAAGCAAATGTGTCATTTGATCAATATTATTCTCAATACACTATTGAAAACAAAGATACTGAAGAAAGCAAACATTTTCAACTATAAAGAAATTGTATTGAGTTATATTTAAGTAATTATGTATTTGTATTAGTATTTTAATTAATAAATAATTTATTATAAAAAATAATAATATTTTTATTACCATCAATAGGTCTCTTAATTATAAAAAATATAATTTGCATTCAATATTTTTTAATTTTTATAATTAAATTAATAAATAAATATATTTAAAATTTTATATTTTTGAAAAATTTTATTAATACTAATATTTTATGGATATAGCGAGTGACCCGCCGAGAAGCTAATATGAAATAGAACTTCTTACCAAAAATATATACATATACATATATATATATATATATATATATATATACATATACATATATATGTATATATATATATATATACATATATGAAATAGAACTGAGAACCTAACTTTTTTTTTAAAAAAAAATGGGCGAAAGTGGCTGGTGCATCGCTGGATGGAAGAACCAAGCACACTTAATTTTTTTATTTTTTCAAATCTGGGCCCCTACTCTTTAATTAAATAAAAATGGGTGTTGCATTCTCTGGCCCATAGATTGGTCCACACACTGTCTCTCTGTCTGTCTCTCCCTCTGTTAGCTGAGAGTTATCCATAGCTATTCAGCGAAAAAGAAAAGGAAAGGAGGCGGCTGTGATTTCCTGAGAAATCCCAAAGCGAAATCAATGGCGGTACGCTACCCAATCTCTTCCTCAGTCTACGCATTCGATTCTCTTTCTTTATATGTATGTATATAGATTTATATCTGTGACTTCGTGTTTGATCTGAGATTCCGTTTGTTCAGTTCCATTTTCGTCTTCACGACTGTGTCTTTTTTTTTTTTTTTTTCTGATGATTTTCTCTTCATTGATTCGTTTCGCTTTCGAAAATTCTCTACTTTCTTTTATCTGCTGCTTTCTATTCCAGTCCGATCCTATAAATTTTTTTGCTCTTCCTTGAGCTGGTTTTCAAACAAAAAGCAGTAGCTTGTGCGTGTGTATGAAGTGAAAATCTTCACTTTATGAAATATGGTTAGCTTATGGATTCACTTGGTTCTTTTGTGAGAGAGGTGGGTGTAATAGAGCATTGCTTGTGTCATGTATGTTCGTTTTCATTGTAGCAGCCTGTTATATGTGCATGCCTTGAATGCCTTCTTTTTTATGTGAAATATTTTGTATATGTGGGTAAGACTGTGTGCCCACACATCTGTCTAAACCTGGTATATCACGCTGTGAATGGATGTTGAGCAATTGGTCTTTATTCATGCTAATTTGTTGTTTGATCTAATAGAAGTAAAAAACAGAAACCTTTTCTACATTGAAAACTACGTAACTTAATCTTTTGTTTTTGTGATATGCCTCAATTTGACATGTATCATTGCCAATAAATTGGGCTTGTAAGAAGATTTCATTATTCCTACATGTCAATTTAGATGATGTTCTTTTGACTGCATCCCTTAAGGTGAACTTTTATTTTTCCACAGGAAAAAGGTATACCACTTCCAAAGTTCGGTGAGTGGGACGTCAATGATCCAGCATCAGCTGAGGGATTCACGGTCATCTTTAACAAGGCTCGGAATGAAAAAAAGACAGGTGGCAAACCTGATTCACCAACAAAAGATGATTCCACGTACAAGCCTCGACAGGGAGAAGGAGAAGTCCTTGGAAAAGCTCAATCTGTAAGTTGCAGATTTTTGTTCCTTAAGTTTTATTTCACTCTTATTTTCTTTCTCCCAAAGAGAGCATTGTATTGCTTTCCTCATTTCCAGATCCATGTTAAGTGCCTTTAATTACACTCTATGCATATGCTTTTTCCTGTTGGATTCTTGTTTTATTGGTCTCCAATATGTACGAGTAAAGGTCACTTTTGTTGTACGGTAATATGTCATTGTCTGGGTCACTGTTATTGGCCTCATATCATGTCTAGAAAACCAAAATTCTGTTTGGGGATACACAAATCTTTTTTCTGAAAGAGTTTCTATTGGAAACCATTCGATTGAATCCTTGGCTACCCTTTTTTGTAGTTCTTCAGCTTCTTATCTTTTTGGTCATCCAGGTTTCCTCATCCTTGAATACGGCAGTCCTTAAAGTGCTTCTAGCACTTTGATCTGTACTATTGAACCAGATTTAAAATTTCATTTCATATTCTTGCTGGACATGCTAATTATACAAATCTCTTATATTGTCTTGATAGATAATGTCCTACTAACTCCCTCCCTAAAAAGTGGAAAATGTTCGTAGTGAATGTTTGTGGATACCCCCTTGGTGGTTATGAATGTTAGTGGAATGGCATTAGTACTATGAAGTTTAATAATGAATAACAATGTCTAGTCAAATGGTATTCTGGTTTCCAAACCATTGTTTGTGGTTACATAGTTACTATAGATTGAATGATCTGAAGTTAAAGTAAAGACTAATGATAATGAGTCAAATGGTATGTCTAGTTTCCAGATCATTGACTGCTCTTAGAAAGAACAGAGATTCGGGCATGGACATTGGGGTGTTAGTATTTTTGGATAGGACCACTGTATTGCCTTGTGATGCAGCCAATGGATTCTATATATTTTGTCTGATGCTAAATTTTTTTTGATAATTTGCAGAAGAAATGGTTTTGCTGCTTGCGTGCAGAATCATGAGGAAGCATCTACCTCATGATAGATGTGTTTGTGTATTTATGCCCCGTGCCAAAATATATTCCAGAAGACTGGAGCTGTATTCAAAAGCTATGATTGGTCTGGCTGGAAACAGTTTATTGTGTTTTTAAACTTGAAGGAGACAAAAGAGTTGCAGGGCAATTCCGTGTCGTTTTCATATGTACTGGTGGGTTTATGCTGTGGTTCAGTGTCTCTCTTAATTAAAGATTGATGATGAGTTGACGCTGGTAGTTGTGACTTCGTTTTCTCTATTTTTCCAAGTGTATCTGAATTTCATGTGTGTAATTGTATCTTTGTACCAGATGAAGGATTTCTCTTTCTTTTATAAGAATGATAATTCACCAGGGATAGTTTTTGATGCGCCCCCAAAGTTATTTATCACTTATTAGATTGAGAGAAGTTTTCTTAATGTTTGGCATACCGTCGTGAAACTATAAACCCAACGTTTTAGATATTATTCTACAAGGCTACTGTTTGGTTCGTTTTTCGAGGACATGCACCATTTTCATGTTTGAATTACTAAGTGCCACATTTGATTACTTGTTTGTTTTTTAGTCTTTGGTATTCTCTTTTGAGTTGTATGTGATTTGTTTTTAATATTTGGTATTTTCTCTTGAATTGCATGTAATATATTTAATTCAAAAGTTAATTAAGATTTGTTAAAATTTTTTAGCTTTTTTGTTTTACTATAAATGTGATAGACAAGGAAAAATATAAATATCAAATCAAAAACATTTTCAAATGTATTTTTTATTGGGTAATTTGGTTAAATGCCCATCCTATTAATTGAAATTATACTTATAATTTTTTTGAAACTACCCATTAAACCCTTATAATATTCAGAATATTCCTTATTAGCTTTACAACTTATTATTATTTTTTTCTTTTTACTTCTATAATTTTTATTTATTTCGTGTTATATTTTTCTGTAAAACTATGAAACATTTTCTTTTTTGTTTTTGAATCTAAATCACTTTGATAGGTGTGAATATTTTTTATTTTAGAATCTAAATTATTTCGATAAGTATTGAATAAAGTATGATTTTTACAAATTTATTGTTTTTTTTAAAAAAATACTTAAATATCATCTCATTTTTTATTTTTTATTTTTTTTTTCTTTTCTGATCTACTACTATGATTTTATTTATTTTCTAATATATTTTTTATTATGTAAAACTACATTAAATTGTAAGCATTTTGATTTTTGAATTAAGTCATTTCGATAGATTTTGAATGAAATATGAATTTTACAAATTCGTTATTTAATAATAGTGAGATCTTATTACTTTTAGCTAAAATATACATTTTATTTTAAAATTTTTATCTCGCTAGAAGTAGTGATATTTTACTATTATTAACGAGAAGACATATTTTGTTTTATATACATGTTTCACTTAAAGTAGCAAGATATCATTACTATTGATGATAATGCACATTTTGTTCCATATATATCTCGCTAGAAGTAGCGAGTACTGTTGGTGATATTGTAATTTTTTTTAATATAAAAATAATAAATTTGTAAAATTCATATCTCATTCAATACTTATCGAAATAACTTGATTCAAAATATCAAAATTTTCACAACGGGATATAGTTTCACATAATAATACACTAGAAAATAAATAAAAATCATATTAGTAGATAAGAAAGGAAAAAAAAAAAGAAAAAAAGAGGATAAGATGGTAGTTAAGCATTTTTTAGAAAAAAAATAATTAATTTATAAAAATCATATTTTATTAAATACTTATCGAAATGATTTTATTCAAAAAATAAAAAATATTCATAATATGATGTAGTTTTATAGAAAAAAATACCACAAAATAAATAAAAATTATAAAAATAGAGAAGAAAGGAAATAAAATGTGAAAAAATAAAGAAGAAAATAAATTGTAAGGCTAACAAAAAATATTTTTGATATTATAAAGGTTTGGTGGGTATTTTTAAAAAAATTATAAGCATATGAATATTTTTGTAATTTTAATTAATGGGGTGAGTATTTAACCAAATTACCTTTTTTTATTTTTTATTTGTATTTTTTTCATATTTATACTCAATTAATTAGTTTAATTTACATTAATAAATTTTAATTAATTTTAAACTAAATAAATTACATATAAGAGAAAAACATAAAAATAAAAAAATAAAAATCAAACATATTACCCAAAGGGCTCTAATTTATTTTAAGACTGTTTCAAATGTGCTCGTATAAGATGTAAACAAACGTAGAGAGAGAACGCCGGTGATCATCCAAAAACTAATTTGAAGTGTGTACAGCAGAGAAGCTTAAAATAATTCCAGTTGCGGTGACTTTTACATGTATATCATTTGTGTGCAGAAACCCAATTACAAAATGAAACAAGAAGCACAGGGAGGAAACAGAAAATAGAAAATAAAATAAATAAGGAGATATATAACAAATAAAAAAATGGTAAGATTTCCATTTTGTGATGTAAAAAGAATGAATGATGAATGCCGAGGGCATGCCCTAAAAGAAACCCTAAACTCTGGATGTTCCAAGCTTCCTTTCAAACAAGCGTTGCAGAAGGTAGACTTGGAGGACACTGACCCCAATAAGTGCTGCTGATTCAATCATTGCCTTGTGTACCGCTCTTCGACTCATTCCCTCGTTCACTGCAGTCAAGTTCCAAGTTCACAAGATTAGTGAATTCTTACAGCTAATCCAATACATATAATTAAATAAACTAGAAAAAAATTACAGTTCACAGTAATTTCTATTTAGTACTACAAAATTTCAAAAAAATATTTGCAACAGCCTTTACATTTGTTAGATTATCAGAAAATTTCAGAAACCTCCAAATTTTACTATAGTGTAGATCTATTAAAGTATAGTTTCCCTTCACTTTTGTTCGGAGCCTTTTTCTAAAATCTTTGTTCACGAGGCTATTTAATTCCTTGGCTCCTTGGAGGACACTAATTTTTTTTTTTGGTAAAACCTTGGAGGACACTAATGCTCACACAGAGTAGGCAAAATGTAAGCTAAGCCCCTGTTTGGTATGACGGATCAACAGGGGGTCGAGAGAGGGGAAAGGAGTGGTGGAGGAATGAGAGATATTATAGTTGTTTAGGAGGAAAGATGGATGGAGAATTCACTCTAACCTTCCAAATCAATCCCTTCAATATTGGATTATAAGTGAGAGATTTAATAATTAATTAATAAATTTTTAACTACATCTAAATCCTCTATCGTCTTTTCTATTTTTATCATACCAAACAACACGAGTTATTAATATAATTCACTCACTCTTTTCATCTCGCCCTCCCCATCCTTTTCCTTCCCCACTTTACCACCAAACATAGCAAATATATACAGGGGAACTTCTACTTAAAATTTAACTCAGAGAAGTAATATATTAGTAGCTCAAGTAATAATAATACCTATTGCCTGGCGGTCAGTCTGTGCCTCTAACCAATGCTGTTCAAACTGGATGTTGTAAAGGGCTTCCTCCAACTTTGCTATCTCTGTTAGTAAGGGAGCAAAATGCTCTGCACATATTCATAAAATCACTCAGAGGTCCTTCTTCAACCATAAAAACTTCAATGTGTAAATAACAAGGAAGCAAGGTGAAATATCAAGAACACAATTGTGTCTGCCCACCATCTTTTGCATGCGGATCAAAGTATGAAAAGTGACCAACGTGTACATCGAAGTCGATAGTTTCATGATAAGGAGACTTGTTAGTGAAGCAGAAGCGATAAGGTCCTTTCTTTTGAACCACAAACTCCAGCTTGTCGCTCGTCTTGTCGTGTATTTCATTAATTTGTTCGCCGGAAGGTCCTTTTATCTGATAATGTCAAAAAAACTCTTGTGTTAAAAATAGTTTCTGTAATGAAAAATGAAGAACAAAATGCAAGAGAATACCTGAATTAGGCTAAACATGCTCAAAACTTTTATGTTAAATCAAAATTAAGAAAGAGACCTGTTAGGTTCTTCAAGCTTTGTAAAGTATAATGCATGTTGAAGAGTGCACATTCAATTAGACCTCTCATAAGAGTTTGATCAATAACTAGTTTTAGGAATCAACAACCCACTTATTTTATGAAGCCTACTTGTTTCATTAGGCGGAGACACCAACATCTATCATTCTCTGAACACTTTTAAAATAATTAAACACAAAAGATATTACCAAGAAAATTTGGTGTTAATTAATATTCTGGTTTCTTCGTCAAATCAAAAGGTAAAATCACAACAATCAATTATACGTATAAAAATTCAGATATGAAAAAAAAAATGACAATTTCTCAGCAATAAATAGCATCAAACACAAGAAATAAAATAAAATTCTCACAATTGTTTAGAAAATTAGAGAATGAAAAAAGAGAAATGGGTGGAAAACAATAACATGTCAAAGGAGATAAAAGAACAAACCACAAGATCAACACCTTCATCCCCATAACTCCATGGCGTATCGGCTTTGATGACGACGAAAGAGGCATGGAGGGTATCACCCTCGTACTGAACCTCATGAGAGAAGCACTCTTCCCTGTCAATCACAAACCTTATCCCAATAGAACCCTGCATTTGGGACGCTATTACCAGCAACCCCACCACCATCGCCGTCACTCCCACATGGCTTCGACCCCTCGACTCCATCAGCTCTTCAACTACAAGCTCAAACATACATACAAACATACATACGGATCAACAATGGCAGATCAACCTACGATCCATTATTGTCATTTACAGAAAACAGAGATCTAAAGCTAGTATTCAAGGGGAAATTACCTGTACGCTGGTTGGGCGGAGACCATAAATTCAAAGGCTTCAGCTTTGGTGCGCAGAAAAACAGAAAACAGAAACGTTTTTTTTTTACAAGTGGAACTGTGTTCAAACTACAAGTGCTGAGATCTTCTTGTCCACGTGTTTGACTCTTATTTGTCATGGTTAAACCAATGCCAATTGTGGGATTCCACGTTTGAAATTGTCTCATTCCATTCTGAGACCCCTGCAATTACATATTTATCCCTAATATGGTACTGTGCGCTGATAATTAGTATTTGAGGAATCTTATATGCCAGTTGCAAACTATTATATTCATAAAAAAAAACAATACAAGAAATTTTATTTACTGTGATAAATTTTTTTGTGTTAAAAAATAATTTCTCATAAAAAATATAGATTTAGTGACAAAAATTCGTATTTGATATTGATTTTTAATGAGGCATGTAAAGCAGGCAGTGTCAAACTGAGTTTTATCACAACTCTTTATTATAGAAGGTGCAATTCTTTTGGAGGTAGGGTTTATATGGAACAAATGCACTGAAATAGCTTCAATATTGCTCTCTTTCGTCCCTACCAAAATCAGTTTGCAAAACGAGAAACCGAGATTCTCTTGCTGTTCATTCACCGCCAAATAAATCCCCAATGAAGTGCAAAATATTTCTATCAGTCTCAATGCTTGCGTTGCTTCTGTTAATGGGTTTTGTATATTACACAACGATTTTCATCTTCATCGAGGATTGGGTTGGGTTGCAGAGCTCTGCTGGCTCTTTGAACGCTCTAATTTTCACTTTCTTGGTCTCTCTCTGCCCTTCCCTTTCTTCGTTTGCGTTCTCACTGACCCAGGTCCTGTCCCAACTTCCTTTATACCTGATGTTGAAGAGATTGGGGTCGCGGATGAAGAGCGTAGGAAAAATGTGAGTTTAATACTTAATTGCGTGAAATTATGATCTGGGTTTTGTGTTTTATATTGGTTTTTGTTTGATTGATGAAAAATGAAGTGTTATTGACCAAAAGAAAAATGAAGTGTTGATGGTAATGGTCTCGGTCTGGCTGTTGAGAAAAAGTGAAATTATTGACTTGATTGCTTCATTGATTGGCTAGTGAGTGATTATTAATTTGGGATTAATTCTTAAGAAGAATAATATGTATGCTTGAATTTTTCTTTTTCAGCTGAGGTTTCATTTGGTTGCTGCAAGATTGTAGAAAGACAGAATATAGTCGAAGACTATTGGTCTTAATTTAAAATTCATTCTTCTGTTAGTGTTTGAATGGATTTTTTTTTTCTTTATGAAGTAACTGGAAAGTTAAGATTCATAAATGATATGTTTCTTTACCTATAAACTTTAAGCAGAAAATAGATTCATAATCTATGTCAAAGCAGTGAATTAGATCTGTAATTTCAATTGATGCTTTCTAAGGACCTCATGTGGATTTGGTTAAATTATGATCTGTACATATATATTCTTCGAGTCTTGCATGCTGGTAAAGCATCAACAACCATAGGAGATACATTCTTAGGTAGGTTGGTTAGAAAGTACGCACTAGAAAACTATAAATTAGGGGAACTTTTTAGTAGTCTGTTGTGTTGCTTCTTAATTAGATCTTGCGAACATGATGGTGTGCCAGATGACTAGTGTCATTAAAGTGAATCGGTATGATAATTAGTGTATGTTTTGTTTGGTGAAATGATTATTAGTGTAGTAGATGAAAGAAAATGAGTGTGTACATGATGTTGTATAATATTAGTTGTGCAACAAGATAAAGTACTCGTATAACTCCTAAACTAGAAGCTTGACTATAGGATACAAGTGACCAAGGACAACAGCAAATAAATCTGTAGACAGCAGAGAAAAAAAAAAGTATTTTTTGAAGATTTCACTTGGGACAAAGGATAGACATGACTGGCACTCCTTCCAAGACTTATAAATAAATAAAAAGAAAGAACAAAAGACACTTGCTGTCACTAGAAGACATTTGAAAGTTGATTAAACTTTGCATCATGGAAATTATTATAATTTTTCAGTTTAGCATGTATAGTACACCTTGACAACAACTTAGGCTGATTTGCTGCTAATACTTTTAATACTCTAGTAATATCTTCTCACTTAAAGTTTGAAATTCTTGGAATCCTGGTTTCTGACAGAGCATACAATCAAGACACTGTGACAAGTGTTCCACATACAAGCCTCCAAGGGCTTGTCATTGCCGAGTCTGCAGAAGGTGTGTTCTAAGGATGGTAGGTCGCATTACATTGTCCAGTCATATGAATTTATGTTTGAATTCTAGTTTTGATCATGAATTACGTTCTTTTCTGTGATCATCAATTAAATTTGTGACTTATAATTCTTTTCCTGACAAATTTGCTGCTGGACCATCACTGTATTTGGATAAATAACTGTGTTGGTTATTGGAACTATAAGGCCTTCTTTACACTTGTCTTATATGCTACCTTAGGAAGCATCTATTCTACTGTATGTCTGATCAAGTTGACCTGTTCGTACTTTTATTTATTTTTTATAATAATAAGCTATCCCACAGAAACTCTTTTAGGTCATGATTGTCACATGCGCACTTCAAAAGGATTGGGCATTCAATGAAACAGCCTCCCTCAAGATCCTTTTTGTAAGTTTATAGTTATTCATTTATATCTGATCTCTACGTATGCCATTCTTTTCTTTTCATAATGTTTTCATTAAGTCAATTAATTAAGAATTCTGATTATTATTGTGTTGTTAATCCTCTCATAAAGCGATGCACTTTCAAGGGACCAATTAATTATAGGCATTGTTATGGTTTAATACATTTCAGTATTGAATGTGATGAGCTAAAGATGTTTTTTAGTGAACTGCTTTTATTGTGTTGTCTAAGTGTCTTTCTTCTTTGCCGATACTTTGTTTCTTGGATTTTTGCTTTGCATCCTTGCATATATAGTAACCAAACAGCAAACTCAATTCTGATGGTGGTAGGAAAATAAAGTAAAACTCAATAATAGTAGCTAGATATGTGTGTCTCACGAGTTGTGCTAGAACTACTGTCATTATTTCATACTTGACACAGTCATTATTTCATAATTCATTATTTATATTACTTGACACAGTCATTATTTCATTAGGTGTTCTTGTTTGCTAATTCCAAATGCAAGAGGTACTTTCACAATCACTTGAAGCCATCCAAACTTACCTGGATAGCCATGTATAGGAAGCAACATAAGAAGGTAGATTGGTGTTCTTGTTTGTAAAGTGATTTAAAATTAATTTTTGAATGGTAGTACCCCAACAAAAAAGTTTAGGGATATAATGACTGAGTTTCAAATATGTTATATCTATGCTTGTTATCATTAGATTTTGTTTGCTCTCTGTCTTCTCATCAATGAAGTATTTTTCACACCCTCAGAGAAAGAATCCAGGATGAATATCGTGAAGTTGTTGAGAGAAGAGTCATTACAGGTACTACTGGTTTTGCAATGTCATTCTTCTTCATATGGTTGATCTTATTGTTATTCATTGCACTTTGTTTTAATTATGATTTAACATTACTGGTAGCAGACTAGCTGAGGAGGTAAGCTTGAATCCTAATAATAGAATTTGAACTCCAACTGAATTGGATAATGTCATAATCATACAATTTTTAATGAATGCCTTAGACAATTGACCACCTAATTATTACTTGACAATAAAAAAGAATCTCTATCAATGTTCATTAAGCTTGGTTTCAAGATTTCATAAGCTGATAGTTTCAATATTTGCATTGATTGTGACAGCTACTAAATGTACGATGATGATCTCTTTGTGCCTTATAGAAACATTACCAACCACATCCTCTTTTATTTAACATATGGAGAGGTGAAAGCTTTTGACTTTTCAATGTCAATATGCTAATCTATTGTCTTTAACTTTTTGCAGTTTGTTCTTGAATGCATACAAAGAGCAACAATGGTAGATTAATACATGCAAGGGCCAGTCAGTGAGTCACTTGGACAAAATTGAATATTAAATATAGTGTAAGTTAATTTTGGAATGCTTTGGTAACTTACGTTTTGTTCTTATAAACCCTTGGACATGCAAAAGTTTAGTACATATTTTGGCTAAACTTGACATGTAATGCTTTAGGATTTGCATATGGTAATATGTACAGTGATGGAAATAGAGTATGATTTTTTCAAGGAATTATGTATACCAAATGCTATGTTTCAATGAAAAATTTACTTTTGTGCATATTAACATTTTATATATGTTTTTTTTTAAGTCTTCCATGATATGAACATATGTACTTTACATATAAGGTGAAATGAGAATTTTCTTATCAATGAATATAATGGTGTGCAGGTGTCGTTTTTTTATAGTAGATGCAATTTGTAAGTTTCAATAAATCCTCAATCTAATCAATAATAAATGAAATAGGACAATTAAAGTATAGTGACAAATAAAATGCAACAATCGAAGATGTAGTGACAAATTACACAATGTAATGGATTTGTCACAAAAAGTAATAATTAATGAGCAATGGGTGATGAAATTGTCAATTAAAAACTAGACACTAATATTTTTTGTGACAATTTTATTTGTCATTGACAAACAAATAACAATTATAATATTTTACAGTGATGAAATAAACAAGGTCACTGTATTAAATTATGAATGAAAATTATTTGTGTCAATCGAATTCGCCATTATATTTTATGTGACAATGTTATTTGTCACTAATAGTTATTGTCACAAACATTATTTATACAACAAATACTTTCAGTGTCAATAATTATTGTCACTGTTATATATTGTGACAAACATATAGAATGTCACAAGTACATTCTGTGACAAATATTAATATCACAAATAATAATAGTGACAAAATCATTTTGATACTGTATAATTTTATGTCAATGTATAGTTTTATGTCAAAAGTAGAAGTCGTCACTGAATGGCAAGATTTGACTGGATTTTAGGATGCAACTAGTGACAAAAAGTGTGGATTTAGTGACATATTTTAAGTCTTATTGTGTCAAAAATACTTGACACAAAAGACCCAAGATTCAGTGACAGTAATAAAATTGTCATAGTATAATGGGCATCAGTGACTATTTTATTTTTTATCACGAAAGTAAAATTAGCAAAACCGTACGTGGAGCTTCCGCCTCATACGGCTCCTCTAGGAATGGAGGTAGGCCCAACCCAGGCTTGTGCAGTTAAGGTTTTTGTACACGACCTCATAATATACGAAAAGAATGAAAAAAAAAAGGATTAGATTATGGAGCTATATTATTTGAATAGTATTTCAGCGTAGTCTCTGAGACCCCCTTTTCATGTCATTATAAAAAGTAAGAGAGTCCTTGTAAAATGGGCTAGAGCGCCCATTAGCTTGCAAATCCGCTATAATAGCGGGGAGGTTTTCCACATCATTTTTGTGCTCCAAGAGCTCTCAAGTCTGTTTTTTTGTGTCAACGCAATGACAATCGATTACTATCAGATTTAAATACAGTAATAAAAATTAGGGTTCAATGACAAATTTATATTGCCACAGTAGGTGAGAATTGCTGCAGTGAAACAGAGTTGCAAATTATTATTAAAAAGTTTATATACCAATTGACGTAATATTATTTTAATTATTAAAAGAGTATCAAATTCATATATAAATATAATAATAAACAATTAATTACAAAGACATAAATTTATTATACTATACATGCCACTTATTTTCATCTTTCTCTATACAATTTGTATAGAAATTATGAGGGAGAAAAAAAAAATGTCGATGTTTGACGAAAGGTGACTGGAAATTTATTCATTTTGATCTATTTAAAGTTAATTGAGAACGTAAATAAAAAGAAGGTAGCAAGAAGTTTCAAGTGTGCATTTAGAAAGTAAGAAAGTTTCTCGTCCTTTATTTTCTCTATCAAGAAAAGTTTCTCGTCCACCAAACACTCAGTTGCTGGTGGAGGCTACCTTTGTACCCGCAATATTAACACCACCAAAGTGAGTTGGATGTAACCTATCCCGAGGATATTTACAATGTACAAGAAAATACTAAACTTCAAACTATGTGCTTGGCATTGTATCGCTGCAAGATCTTATCCTCTTCAAAAGATAATCTCGTGTGCAGTACCTTCTGATGATCGGAAAACGCCCTAAAATTGTCTCTTAGTTCACTAGCCATCTCGTATTCTTTAGTTCCCAAGTACACGATCTTTAGCTCTTTGGTAGTTCCGGTGTTTCCAGTCCGCAGAAATTTCTGCAAAAATTTTAAATTCTATAATCACTACTAATGGTAATGCATTGAATGAAAATTCATACCATATAATGCACTATTAGAAAAAGAACCTGAGATTTGTGAACCAAGGGTCCAATTGATGTTCTAATTGCGTCATGGACTGAAATTTTCTCAGTAATCAACCACGGCCTGCAGAGAATTTGAGGTTATCAACACCAATTGACCAACAAAGCTTAAGTTCCACAATCGAAAAAATTACCGTTTCATCGTCCAGTTGGATGGTTAAGCTATGGTAGCCCTGTCCTTTGTATATGCTTAGATAGAAATTATT
Source organism: Rhamnella rubrinervis (assembly GCA_007844105.2). NCBI lineage: Eukaryota > Viridiplantae > Streptophyta > Magnoliopsida > Rosales > Rhamnaceae > Rhamnella > Rhamnella rubrinervis. The sequence continues at coordinate 748,920 of CM017582.2, forward strand.
ACACAGCTAGTGGTGTTCATTGGTTGAAAAGGGACCAAAATCAGCAATAATTCAACCGATCCACTCATGGTTGGTTTTTGAATTTTATAATCCAATTACACTTTGAAATCCAATCCAATATAATATAAGGGAAATCTAATCTAATCCAATCAAATCATGATCAGTAGTTAAGCTAACATAATTTATGAAGAGGGAAGGCAGCCCTCAGCTAAACTGTCAAGGGCTTTGGCAGTTTGACTGAGAGGTGCCTTCACTCTTCACAAAGAGGCATCCTCAGCCAAACTATTGAGGGCCTCTGTGCCTGCCAGGGTCTCAACTGTTTGTTCGAGGGTGCCTTCCCTCTATAGTCTACACAATGGCAGACATCCCTCGGTCAAACTGCCAAGGCTGTGTAATAAAATATATATATTAAACAATTCAAATATATATATATATGTATGTATATATATATATATATATATATATATATAATAGTATTGGTCAGTTCGGTTGTATTGGATTTGAAAAATAACCAAACCACAACCGATCCAATCTAATTGGATTTGAAAAATTTAAATCTAATCCAATCCAATTACATTCGATTTATCTAATAAAATTAAACTGGATCGATTTGGATTAGATTGGTCGGTTTGATTAAATTTTGAACACCCCTAAACAAAGTAACTGAAGAATCTTTGAGCAGGGAATAACAATGTACTCAAATTGAGTCGCATTGGGCATATTAAAAATAAATTTACATGCATATATTTGTATGCATACATACATATACATATTATAGATGCATGTATAGGTACATTTAAGTTGTACAAATAAGCATTAAGCACGCTAACACACGCACACAATATATAAGCCAACATCTGATTAAACCTAATTGAAGTAGGGTGAAAACTTCATCCAGAATATGAATTCTACAAATTATACAACACAGATTGTTTTGTCATTTTACAAATTAACAGTAAGTATCATTTGGTAATCAAAGGATTTCAATAACAATCCAAAACTAGCCCTTTAACCTCTTTTCTATCCATGTTTATTCTACTGCTAACTACACAACCTCTAACTGCAACATACTTAATCATTTTTTAGTATCAAAAAATATACTATACTATTAATTATTTTAATATATGTCCATTTACTTTTAACCAGTGTGTGCAAAAACCTAGCATATAAAACTGGATCAGTGTTGATATTATGGTCTAGGAAAAATTCCTGACAGTATAATAGTAGGACAAATGAAATAAGAGAGCCAAATGAGACTTTATTTTTCAACAAGCCACAGCTAAAGAAATGCAACAACAATGCATCCACCAGTATATACCTTCCTCTGGACGACACGATAATTCGATCTGGATTCTCCAAAAAGTCGCATAACTTTTCAAAGTTCTTTTGCTGTCCAACAGAATGTTACCCCGTGTACAGGGCTCTGATGACAAACTTCGATGAACAATTGCTTGACATGCGATTGAAATTTCTTCATGTACAAATTTCATAATGCTTACAGGGCTCAAATCCTTCTCGAGATTCTCAACAAATATCAAATAGTAGTTACCATCCCCTCCGATATCCTTGTCTTGTCCGGACATTTCACAAGCATAGTCAGTTATCCCTGCTTTCCAAAGAAAACAGGAAGACGAAAGAAAGAAAAAGTGACAGAACTAGATCATCAACCATTTTCACGTATAAGGTTAATAGAATGCATCTGAAATAACCTAAGAGGGAATGTGTACAGACATTTAGACAACCATGTACCATTTGAAGACTGCCTTGCACACTTTGAATCCTACAAATAGACAGACTGTCATCAACAACTACAGGATATGAAAGATAACGTAATTCCAAAACTATGTACACAAAATAGCTTGCCTGCTTTAAATGGTGAGAAAAAACTCGCTTGTGCCCGATTTTCAATCCAGGAATTTTTCCATGATGATTAGCAGTGTTGACTGAGGTAACTTCGCCTTTAGAAAGTGAATTAGAATTACTAGTAATCTCAAATTTCCCCCTCACTGTCTTTAGAAAAGAGGTCACAGCTGGATCTTTTTCCATATTAAACTGGAGTCTGCAAATACTTTCAATATTCTCAGCAGTCATATGTCCAGCAAGTGGACCATGAAGCCAGCAAAGGATAAAGGTGCATATGCATACTTCTTCTCCTGTTTCAAAAGAATGTTCTTGATGATCCACCTACAGAAACAACACCGTTGACAGTCACAAAAAGCATATTAAGCCAAAAAGTAGAGCACTAAAAACAAATCAATTCTACTACTACTAATGAATGCACAATTTTAATATATGGCAACAACTCCAACACATGCATAGTTAATCTAACAATTTGTAAATAATACCAAGCAGGCGAATATGTGAAACATACTACAGCCAAATGGTATCTATCAACTCAAATCATTTTCATTACCGTGGTTGATAACAAAGATTATTTAGTTTAGTTTGTAAACAACCCTAGCTAATTTGAGAACCTCCTCAAACAAAATAGTCACTCAACTATCCACTAACTCCACTATTTAATAGCAGTCCTAAAAAGGCTAGAGAATTTGAAATGCCCGTCCCCTTTACAACTAGACACATCCAATTTTCAAAAGCTACTTCTCCGAGCAAATACTTGAAAAAATTAAATCTCCAAACCTCCAGGCTTTAGTTTTTGCCCCTTTCTCCTATAATCTGAAACATTTTCATATTTGACAATCAGTGTAATTCCCACCAACCCCACACCTCTCCTTGCGTACCTTCATACCCATTAAGCAGAGCCACAACGTCAATCCTCATGCATTAAAGCTGAACCCCAAAAAAGCAAAATATCCACAGAAAAGCACATGAAGCTTTTATTACATCTTTCTAGAGAATGAAAGATTCCAAACATCACGTGCACATCATTTTCAACTTTTACCTCTTTTTCCTTCACCCGCAATAAACCTCATACTCGAGGTCAAATAAATTCATTTATTACGAGAATATTTAAAAAAAGAAAAGGCAGATATTAACTAATATCTGTCTATTACGTCAACATTCTGGAGAAAATTTGCTGGAAAAGAAAGAAAATTGTGGAATACAGAAAATGAGGTTAGACTGGAGATCAGTGAACCATATGTTTCATGTCAAACAAATTCATTTATTACGAGTATATTAAAAAACAAAAAATAAAAATAAAAAAGCGCCAATATTCAGTAATACTCAACATTCTCGAACAAACAAAGAAAGCTAAAAGAAGAAAAAGAAGATTGCGAAATACAGACATTGAGGTTAGGGCTGAAGATCAACGAAACGAAGAATTGACTAACCCCTTCAACAACGGCGTCGAAAAAGCGAAGATCGTCTTTCTCGAAGTAATGGGAAGCACAGACGGTCAAGCCCTCTGACATCTTGTAGCACTCGGCGTCCTGGAGCTGGAGAGAGAGCGCTCTGAACCTTGCGCCGAAGTCGTCGACCTCCTCCAGGCTACTGAAATCCTCGGAGTGGAAAACGTAGTCGTCTTGATCCTTCAAGCCGCAAAACTTCACTCTGAGTCGGCAAAACGAATCTCCCTCCCCTCCCTCAACCATCACCTGAACGTTGTACCAGGCGTCGTCGTCGCATGACCGGAACTCCATTTCCGACGACTGGCCCTTCTCCGACATTCCCTTTCCAGGTTCCACTGTCAGCCCTGTGCCCGTGGCAATTGGAATTCTATTTTGGTGGCGTGTCTAAACACTCATTCGGTTTGATATTAAGATTATAATTAATTAACCATGAAGAGTATTATATACTGGGTTTTAGATTTTTTTTTTTTTTTAACAATAAAAATGATTACGCAAAAAGAAAAAAAAAAAAAAGAAAAGGTAATTTAAGAATTAAGGTGAACAAATTTTAGCTAGATTAATCCGTAAGCTATGAAAATATAGCCAACTTTTAATAATTTATATCATGGATTAGGATAAAAAAATAAAAAAAATTAATCTATTTTTTATTGGTGAGTATATATATACATATATATGAACAAAATATTCTCTTTTTTCTTTTGGACGAAAATAAGCAAAATATTCTTGATTACATAATAAAGTGAGAAGAGAAAAGGTTGTAAAAAAAAGCAATGAAGAACAAAAGCTGCAAAATAATCCGTGAGTGTATTGTATATATCCAATCAATTTTTTTTTAATAATAATATGTATATATCCAATCAAGTGGATATTCACACATATATCAATTTCAAATAAACCCGGCTATATATTAAATCCAAAATGTAAGATAAATTAAACTTTTCCTCTTGGTGGGGCATACAATGTATATGCAAAATATATATAAAAAAAAAAAATTAATAAAACAAAACAAGTTTAGTATCTCCCATAATCATAATCCTAACTAATTAAGGAACTACAGTAATTAAACCTTTTAGACTCTGTGCTTTTTTTTTTTTCTTTTTTTTTTTTTTGGGTAAATTTTTGACTTTGTGCTTTGCATTGTATAGCTGCATGGCTTTATCCAAAGCCAACTTCTCGTGCATTCCCCGCTAAGAACAGAAAATCTCCAACCTTTTGTGCATTCCCATTGATAATAACAAATCTTTTGTATTCTCTTGTGCATTCTCTATTGATAAATACCAAATCTCAACCTCTTATGTATTGGCCGCTGATAATAATAATTCTCTTGTACTGATGGAAAAGAAAAGGAAATGACATGATTTTTTTATTTGGATTATTAAAAATGAATATAAAAGAAAAAGAATTCCTGTATTGATGAAATAGGTGGAAAAGAAAAGTAAATGATTTGATTCCCTCATTTAAATTGTTAAAACTAAATGGAAACGATAAAAAAGAATTAAATATGCGTTCTTTTTCCATTTCATTTCTATTTAAAATTGGAAGAAAAGAAAAAGGTTTAATAAATTTTTTAATATTTCAAAATTATCATTATTAATATTGCATGGAAAAAATTTATTGATTGAGAGTATTTTTATAACAACTTAAATTGATTAATTGATTTTTCACTTTTATTTTTTCTCATTTCCACTAAATAATCATCCAAACAATAATTATTTTAAATCCTATCATTTTCCTTATTCTCTGTTTCTTTTTCTCTCTTTAGTTCAATTCAAATGTACCCTTGGTTTTAATCCATAGCTGGTACCATCAATGTTGTTGGTCTGTAAAATTTCCTGCAAAATTTGAACACTCAAATCACTATTAATGGTGTCCCAAAGCAAGAAAAAAAAAGAAAAAACTTGAATATATTACAAGAAAACAAATCTGAGATTTATGAACCAAGGTTCCAATTGATACCCCTAGTGTTTGCACTAGATTTTTCTCAGCTGTCACCAATGGGGTGCAAAAAATTAACCAAATTGACTTAAAAGTACATAGATCATTAACATGGCATCTGGCAGTACATGTAAACCTTCCTCTCCAAGATACAATAATATGATTCGGATTCTCCCAAAAGCCACATAAGTTTTCAATGTTCATTTTGCTGTCCAACAGAAAATAACCTCCTGTACGGATCTCTGATGTCAAGCTCAGAAAGATAAATGCTAGACTTGAAATTGAAACTTGTTCATTTACAATATTCACTGAATCTTACAGGGGTCTAATCCTTCTCAAGGTTTCTCAACAAGTATCAAATAGTCACCAAATCCTCCATAGTCATTGTTTTGTCCAGTACTCCTTCCACGTAGTCGTTGTCAACCATCACTGCCTTCTAAGGAAAAAAGGAAGAAGAAAGTAAAGTGACATAACTAGTTCATCAAGCATTTTCAATTTATTATATAGGGTAAGAGAAGAAGCATACGTTGTGACACAGACATTTAGATGACCATCTACAGACACTATTTCAAAAACTTTGTGCACAAAATAACTTGCCTGTTCTTCTTCTTCTTTTCCTATCACCAAAAAATTTGAGTTCCATGGATATCCACCTCGAGTTAAATCTGTTCTAAATCTAACAACATGTACACACTTGATCTCCAGTTCTATTCTCATCTTCGTTTGCATCTGTTAGATTTAACGAAAACACAATCACCAAGTCTTCGTTGACGAGTGGATGGGAATGGTTATCACCCTAAGATGATTCATTACCAACATCAACATCGACCCCTCTCGTAGATTCATCTGTTGCTGGTTATCCCTATAAGAAAATCAAAATGATAACTTTCAACATATAAAATTTCATACAAAACATATGTATATCGATCTTAAAGAGAATTTCAGAGTGGTTGAATATTTTGTACTCTATTGATTATTGAAACACAATGTACAGAAATATATACTATGAGAGGTGCAAAAATAAAGCAGGTATGCTAGCCTAAAATACATCCTAGAGATATCACGGGCCTGATTTTATGTCCTAGTTAATGTGAGTAATAAAAGCACAGATATGTACAGATTGCAATTGTCAACTCCTATTATGCCCCCGTAAGATTGAGCTTCCATCAAGGACGCCAATCTTGGTCCTATGATTCTGAAATTGGAAACGGGGTAGGGGCTTGGTAAGTGAATCAGCTAACTAATCAGATGTGTGAACATGTGTGACTCGTAGCTGCTGTTTGATAACTTGATCTCGAACAAAATGGAAGTCTATAGCAATGTGCTTCATTCGAGAGTGGAAGACTGGATTTCCAGACAAGTATGTGGCACCAAGGTTATCGCAGTAGATGGTAGGAGTGGAGGTGAAACATTGTAACTCAGTGAGGAGGTTGCAAATCTAGTTAAGCTCGGCGTGTAGCTACAGCTTCGGTATTACCTTACGTAGAAGAACGGGCTACAAATTTTTGTTTCTTTGAGCACAAGCTAATGGGTGTGCTTCCGAGGAAGACCACATATGCCGTGGTGGAGGTGCGGTCATCTGGATTTCCTACCCAATCCGCATCAGTGAATGCATGCAGAGGAAGAGAAGGAGAGGATCGAATAAAAAGGCCAAAATGTTGTGTGCCTTTCAAGTAACGGAGCAGCGTTTGGCTGCTGTCCAATGTAGAGATGTTGGGTTGTGCATGAATTGAGAGAGACGGTTGACTGCGAACGAGATGTCGGGCCTTGTCAGAGATAAATATTGGAGTGAGCCAATGACTTGTCGAAATTGCGTGGCATCGGTGAGGGGAGAACCATCATAAAGCTTGAGGGTCTCAGTAGGTGTCATAGGATTTGAAACTTCCTTAGAATCATGCATGTGATGTTTTTGAAGTAAATCTGAAATGTACTTTTGCTGTGAAAGAAAAAGACCACGTGATGTGGATATGGCTTGGACCCCAAGAAAATAATGGAGCTTACCCAGATCTTTGAGAGAGAATCTGTCACTGAGACTTGAAATGAATGATTGAATAGCTTGTAAAGAGCTGCCAGTGACGATTATATCATCGACATACATTAGTAGGAAAATGCTTGTGCGTTGCTTATGATATAAAAACAGAGAAGCATCTGACTTTGAGTTGACGAGGCCGTTATTTTCCAAAAAAAGTTTTAACTCTGTATACCATGCACGCGGAGATTGTTGCAGACCATATATTACTTTCTTTAAGCGACAGACATGAGACGGGCATGACTTATCAATGAAGCCAGGGGGCTGTTGCATATATACGACATCATGTAGTGTACCTTGTAAAAAGGCATTATTCACATCTAGCTGATGGAGAGGCCACCCATTGGTGATACCAAGTGTAAGGATGATGCGTATGGTTGTGGGTTTCACCACGGGACTAAAGGTTTCATGAAAATCCACACCTGGACGTTGTTGAAATCCTTTTGCAACTAGTCGCGAGCGAGCAACTGAGCCATCACTGTTTTGCTTGATTCGATATACCCAGCGACAACCTACGACATTTTGGGAAGAGGCGACAGGAACAAGATCCCAAGTGGAGTTGCGTAGGAGAGTGTCATATTCTTCCTTCATGGCCTGCTAGTGAGGAGATTTGTGGGCCGTGTAAAACTTGTAGGCTCAAAAGATGGAGCAGAGTTAGTTTGGTTAGCAATGAAGACACGTTTGGGCTGAAAAATATTATTCTTGGAACGTGTTTGCATGGGATGTCTATTAATAGCAGTTTCAATAACTGGTGGAGGGGAAGAGGAAGAAGAGCTTACTGTGGTGAGCAGCGATGGCGATTACCGGTTAGTGGGTCCAGATGTGGCATGCTAGGAGGCAGTAAGGAAGCAGGAGGAGAAGAATCAGGAGTTATCTGAGGAGTTGGGTATGAAACGACTGAGGATGGCACACGTGGTGATAAAGGAGGATCAGAAGCATTAGAGTCAGACTCCAAGGGAATTTCAGGAACTGGGGAGGACCAGTTAGTGAAGGACTCTAGGTTTAATGGAGTTGTGGTGTGAGTGATCCATTGAAAGGGAAATGAATGCTCAATGAAGACAACATGACGTGTCACATATATTTTACGAGAGGATGGATCGAGACAACGATAAGAGTTATATTCAGTTGAATATCCGAGAAAGACACATGGTTTGGATCGGGGTTCTAATTTGTGGGTTGTATAGGGGCAGAGATAAGGAAAGCATAAACAGCCAAAGACTTTTAATTTTTGAAGATTAGGTGATTGTTGAAACAGTTTAGTGAATGGTGATTGAAATTGAAGCACTGAAGAGGGTAGGCGATTATTTAAGTAGACTGCGGTGTGAAAAGCAGCTGACCAATATTGTAAAGGTAGGGCGGAATGGTGGAGTAAGGCAAGACCTGTCTCAACGATGTGTCGATGCTTGCGCTCAGCACTGCCTATAATTTGAGGAGTGTAAGGAGGAGATTTAAGATGCTGAATTCCTGATGTAATAAGGTGAGGAGTGAGGGCTTGAAATTCACCCCCGCCATCAGAGTAGAGTGTTTTGATCTTGTGTCCAAAATAATTTTCAATCAATGTTTTGAAACGTGAAAATGTGGTTTTGACATCAGATTTATGTTGTAGGGGATAAAACCACGAGTACTTAGTGTAGTAATCAACGAAGATAATATAATATTTAAAATTATCAAATGAGACCAATGGAGCTGGACCCCAGACATCGGTGTACAAGACCTCTAAGGACGAGAAGCACGAACGTAGAGATGCCAAAGGGTAACCGATGGCTTTTACTGCACAAACTTGACTCACACATAGTTGAAGTTTTATTAGAAATAGATAGAGGAATAGAGGCAGAAGCCACAAGTTTTTGAAAGACTTGAATTGATAGATGCCCAAGGCACTTGTGCCAAACAGCGAAGTTTGCATGGGACGAATGAAATGCTGACGGTTTCACAATAGAGGAAGGGTGCAATGTTGGCCACTCATACACATGCCCATTATTTTGGCCTCAAACCAAGTATGCGTGTTCAGATCCTTCACATAAAAACAATTGGGTAAGAACTCATGAGGCATTATTTTGAGAGCAAAATTGAGATACGGAGAGAAGATTACGATTGATGGATGGAGCACATAAAACATTATTTAATTTAAAAGTGCGAGTAGATGTATGAAGAGAGGTAGAACCAGTATGAGAGATAGGTACTGTGTTACCATCACCAACAATGATTTCATCAGGGCCAAGATATTCAGAATGCAGAGACAAATTATTTAGATCCGAAGTGATATGGTTGGTGGCGCCTGAATCTACAACCCAAGAACCTGAGTGGCTTCCCGAGTCACTTGTGGCATAATGGGCTTGAGGACCATAGCTAATGGAAAAATTGAAGTATGGAGAAGGACGTGAGCGACATGTTTTGGCAGCATGTCCAAGCTTATCACAAAGTTGACAAATGATTCGCGGTGGGTTGGAAGAGGTGCAGTTGCTTTGTTGAGGATTACCGAATTCGTGGGAAAACATTGCCTTGAAGGGCGAGGACCGGTATGTTGATTTATTTGGAACCGTTGTTGACCTTGGTGCCCCTATTCTATTACTTCGATATTAGGTGCTTGGCGATTCTTGTTACTATTGTAGCGACTGGTGGTTCGTTGATGGGCGAAATGTGATTGGAGTAGACGTTTCATCTCGTTTCAAGGTGATCTCTTGGTCCAATAATTTGTCATGTAATTCCTCAAATGATATGGGTGCATCACGAGCTCTAATTGCCGCACATAACTCCTTGAAATCTGATCCTAAACCATTCAATACATGAATGATGAGTTCATCATCATTGAAAGGGTGCCCAATTAAGGCCAAGTCATCCGAGATTTGTTTAATGGTCTGCATGTATTACGCAACCGAGGAAGTTTCCTTTCGTATTTTTATCGATTTGTCGCGAAGTCCAAGCATGCGTGTGCGAGATCGATTGGCGAAGGTTTTCTCCAGCTTGATCCATGCATCACGAGATGTTGCTGAAGCTGAGACCAAGGAAGAAAGGTTGGATGATACAAATCCGATAATGCCATGCAAAATGAAACTATCCTGACGTTTCCAAACCTTGTATTCTGGGTTTGGTGTTGTGATAGATGTTTCTGTGACTCTAAGAAATGGAGGGGGGCATGGGCTGGTTCCATTGATAAATCCAACCAGATCATAACCGTAGAGGAGGTTTAGAAATTGAGCTCTCCACGCGGCATAATTCTCAGAGGTTAGTTTGGCAGGTATCAAGCTAGCATTTATGGCAACAATTGTAGGACAAATTGCTGTGATAATATTGCCAGGTGTTATGACTATGGGTGTGGAGGTGGCGGATGATTCTGTGTTCGTGGCCATTGTTGAGGGGACGAAGAAAAAGAAAAAGGAAAAGGAATAGAACTTCACTTCTTTTTTTTTCTTTTTTCTTTTTTTTTTTGTTGGTTGGAGAAAAAAAGAATCAAAAGGAACGGCCCAAGGAGTTTATTGCTTTAAGCAAAGGCTGCTCTGATACCATAAAGAGAATTTCAGAGTGGTTGAATATTTTATACTCTATTGATTATTGAAACACGATGTACAGAAATATATACTATGAGAGGTGCAAAAATAAAGCAGGTATGCTAGCCTAAAATACATCCTAGAGATATCACGTGCCTGATTTTATGTCCTAGTTAATGTGAGTAATAAAAGCACAGATATGTACAGATTGCAATTGTCAACTCTTATTAGATCTGAGCAATGATAAAATTTCATCATTTAGCATAATCTACTTGAGAATGTTTCACGGTGGTAACATGTTTTGTCAAGTCAACCAGCACACACATTGCATCAATTTTTTATTCTGACAAGCCGTCTTCGCCACTTTGTCGTCTTGCAAATTTGCACATCTACATCTTTTGATAATGTCTGTTCCACATATCAATTTGCAATGCCCTCCTTCATGAAGTCACTTTGAATTGCTAGTTTCAACCTCAAAGGTTTCTGTTAACAAGCAAATGTTATCATTTATAATATTAGAAAGAAAGTATATCGGCTTAAGTTATATTGTCCAATGCATTTACTCTAAAAAGGTACTGACTAAAAACTACATAAAACCGAACTCTTCAGTCTTTCTAAGCCCTTGATGCACATGCTTATCATGAAGCATGGAAAATAACGCTTTGTTCTCGGTGGAGAACAAAAATAAGCCTGATAGCATAAGCTAATCTTAAAAGTTGAAAAGCTTACAGAGATTGTGGTTGTTGATGCCAATTACCTCAACACCCTCCACACCCCCCACCCCCACCCAATGCTATAACTTTTGACCATGAAGGTCAAAATTGAAAGCTAGCTGCAACCTTAATTGAGGAAGAACAAATTGAAATTGACTGCAAAATAACCATTGCTAAATGAAGAAGAGAGAAGATGCGGTGTTTCCGCATATAGGAAGGAAAGGAGAAGGGACCTCTCTTATAAATACCCCATTTTCCTTTATAAAAATTATCCCAAAAATCTTCCTTAGAGAGAAATTAAAGAGGGAAAAATATAGTGTGAGTTAATTTTTCTTATTTGTATTTTCTCCTATTTGTGGGCATATTGCCAAAATACTCAAATTCGTAATCCTTCTTTGAAATTAATGGAATGGTCAGCAGTGTCCGAAAACATAGGTATAATTTATATCGAACCTCATAAATACAGGTATTCTTTTCTTGTATATGTTTTATTTTGTATTCAATAATTGTCGAGATTACTATGCATACGTATAATATTTGATATTCGACACTATTCATGTATACGGTATTATTTATCGTGTGACTGGTTTTGAATAGGAAATTACTCGATTTCTTCAACAAATGATATTAGAGCGAAAGTTTGTCCTAGACATTCATTTTTACTATTAAATACAATTTGTGCAATATGATGGAAGTATCCTCAGCAAAAAAAGAAGCATCCTCCTTTGGCAAGTCAGCAGTCTCTTCTACCATCATGGCAATGACAACTATGAATGCAATGTTTGAGGTAGAAAAGTTCGATGGTACTAGTCATTTTGGCATGTGGCAAGGCAAGGTTCTAGACGCTCTCTTTTAGCAATGTCTAGACAATACCATTGAAGAAAAGCAGCCTAATGGTGAAGAAAAGCAGCCCAATGGTGTTGATGAAAATGAGTGGAAAAAAATCAACCTCTTAGCAAGTGGTACAATTCGTTTGTGCCTCTCCAGATAATAGAAGTACACATTCATGAAGGAGACTTCTGCAAGTAAACTTTAGCAGGTGTTGGAGAATAAGTTTATGAAAAGAGCTCAGAATTGGCTTTATTTGAAAAAGAAGTTGTTCCACTTTGAATATCATATAGGTACCATTATAAACAACCACATTATTGCTTTCAATCAATTGGTAGCAGATTTACAAAATTTAGATGAAACTTTCAAAGATTAGGATTTAGCTTTGATGTTGTTGGCTTCGCTTCCAGATGAATTTGATCACTTAATTACCACCTTATTACATGGGCAAGATAAGGTGTCTTTAGATGATGTGCGTTGCTTTATATACTTATGAAACTAGAAAGAAAGCAGGTTAGTAGTAGCGAAAGCTTTAGTAGTAAGGGGTCACCAATAAGACTCAGAGAATGGAAGACGAGGGAGATCTAAATCGAGGGGTAGACCTGGTAAAGATGAATGTGCTTTTTGTCGTGAGAAAGGCCATTGGAATAAAGATTGTCCGAAATTGCAGAAAAAAAAGGCTTCAGATGGATGTGTAGCAGAGGGCACTGATGATGATGATCTTGCACTAGTTAGTTCATGTTTGATACTTTATTCAGATGAATGGCTTATGGATTCCTGATGTACATTCCATATGTGTCCTATCAAGGAGTGGTTCATCAAATTTGAGGAGCTCGATGGTGGAGTTGTTTACATGGGTGATAATAACTTATGTAAAATACTTAGGATTGGTTCAATTTGATTAAGAAATCATGATAGATCAACCAAAGTGTTGACAGATGTTCGATATGTACCGAATATGAAGAAGAATCTCATCTCTTTGAGAGCCTTAAAATAAAAGGTTTTCACTATGTCAATATAAGATGAAGTTCTAAAAGTTGCAAGCAGTGCTCTCTTGGCAATGAAAGGTGTGCAACGAAATAATTCGTACTATTATCAAGGAAGTACAATTATTGGATTGGCAGTAGTAGTTTTTAATGGAAATAATCATGGAGAAACTACCAAACTATGATATATACGCTTAGGACATCCCGGTGAAAAGGCTTTACAGATGCTGATGAAGCAAGGTTTATTAAAAGTGTAAACATTGAGAAGTTGGATTTTTACGAGCACTGTGTTCTAAGGAAGAAAATAAGAGTTGAATTTGGCATTGCAATCCAAAATATGAAAGGTATTTTGGATTACGTTCACTTTAACGTGTGGGGACCAACAAAGACTCTGTCAATGAGTGGTAAGTATTATTTTGTTAATGACTTCTCTAGGAGAGTTTGTGTGTATCTTATGAAGATGAAGGATGAAGTGTTGGGAATTTTTCTATAATGGAAAGAGATGATCGAGACGGAGACTGGCAGAAAGATCAAGTGAATCAAATCAATGGGACTGAGTACACAAATTACCTGTTTATAAAAGTCTATCATGATGAAGGTATTGTACGGAACTTCATGGTAAGAAATACACCATAGTAGAATAGGGTAGCAGAATGCATGAATCGGACTCTGGTGGAGAAGGTCCAATGTATGTTGTCCAATGCTGGGTTGGGTAGGCAATTTTTTGTTGAAGCTTTGATATATGTATATCATCTTGTTAATCAATTACCATCTGCTGAAATTAAAGGTAAGACACTTATGGAGGTATGGTCTGGAAAATATGTTAAAGATAATGACTCTTTACATGTATTTGGTTATTATATACTATCATGTAAAAGAGTCTAAGTTAGACCCTAAAGCAAAGAAAATATTTTTCATGGGTATTATTTCTGTGGTAAAGGGATACTTTCTTTGGAATCCTGAGGATATAAAAATAAGCTTTAGTAGAAATGTTACCTTTGATGAATCTGCTTTGTTAAAGAAAGTGATAGAAGAGAACAATGGAGCTCAACAGTAGGTGGAGCAAGTTTAGAAGTAGGTGGAATTTGAAAAAACTACCACTGTTCTAGTAGATGAAAACGAGAGTTCTCCAATAGCAAGGAGAGTTTTGATGAAGAGAAGGTATCATCCTAAGAACCTCATAGCAACAGAGATCAATTGCAGTTGATAGGCCGCAACGACAGAATCTTGACATACTTGCTTGCTTAAAGGGTGTGGCTGACCTACCCACCCATCTTAGAGATATAGTTGCCTATTTACTACCAATTGTAGATGATGGTGTTCCTTCTATTTGTCAAGAAGCAACCAAGGGTCCAAAGGTTGATAAGTGGAAGAAAGTCATGGATGAAGAAATGTAGTCACTTTAGAAGAATATGACTTGGAAGTTGACTCAACTACTAAAAGGTAAAAATGCAATTGGGTGCAAGTAGGTATTTGCAAAGAAAGAAAGATTTCCTGATAAGAATGAGGTTTGTTGCAAAGTAAGATTGGTCGCTAAAGGCTACACTCAAAAGGGGCATTGACTATAATGAGGTATTTTCTCTAGTTGTAAAACATGCCTCAATTAGAATTTTATTGTCTTTAGTAGAACAATTGTGAAAAAAAAAATATTCTGATTTGAAGCAAATTAATTGTACAATAGACAAGAGTATTTATAGACTCTTGTAGAGATACAATCACTAAAACCCTAGTAAGTAAAATTACACAAAAGTCCTTATTGACTTTAAACTAGGATTAACATTCCATAATCCTACTTTCCTAATTACACCTGAAAGCCTTCAACTCCCCCAGTGGCTCGAAAATGTCCTCCATGGCCAGCTTGCCAATCAAGTTTTCGAATTGTTTTTTCAGCAAACCTTTGGTAAACAAATCTGCTACTTGTTCTGAAGTTGGAAGATATGTCATACATATAATTCCACTCTCAATCTTCTCTTTAATAAAATGCTTGTCAACTTCGACATGCTTTATGCGATCATGAAGTCTTGGGTTATGTGCAATAGAAATAGCCTTATTATCACGGTAGACTTGCATAGGTAGAGAACAAGGAATTTTCAGATCTTAGAGCCTTTTTATCCACAAAATTTCACAAATACCATGAGCAACTGAACTCGCCTTACTTACAGCTACCACGGTTTGCTTTTTACTACGTAACTAGATTACCTCCAACAAATACACATACCAGAAGTAGATCTTCTATCCATAATATTACCAGCCCAATCAGCATCGGTAAAACCTCCACGTAGATGACCTTTATTTTCAAACAACAACCCTTTACGGTGTACCTTTCAAGTACCTCGAATTCTATAAACAACATCAAAATGTTACGCCGGAGAGTGCATAAATTGACTCACTACTCTAACCGAAAGGCTATATCCGGGCGAGTGTGAGACAAATAAATTAACCTTCCAACCAATCTTTGGAACCGTTCTCTATCCACCACATCTTCAGGCTTGGCGGTTAACTTCAAGTTAACTTCATAGGTGTCTTAGCTATTTTACACCCGAGCATACCTATTTCACTTAATAAATCAAGTATATATTTTCTTTGAGACACAAAAATACCTTTCTTGGATCTAGCAAACTCCATACCAAGAAAGTATTTTAAAGCTCCCAAATCTTTAATCTCAAACTCACTAGCCAGCACCTTTTTTAAATTCTCCAATTCAACACAATCATCCCCAGTAAGAATTATATCATCAACATAAACAATTAATATAGCAATCTTACCATCATCGAATGCTTGACAAACATAGACGATCGCTTGGCTTTGACAATACCCAAATCCTTTGACAGCTTTTCCAAAATGCTCAAACCAAGCTCTAGGTGATTACTTTAGACCATACAAAGATTTTTTTAATTTATACACCTTATTGTTGCCATGCTTTCCTTTAAATCCAGGCGGCAAGTCCATAAATACTTCCTCTTCAAGCTCTCCATTTAAGAACGCATTCTTTACATCCAATTGATATAAGGGCCAATTAAAATTTACAGCCAAGGAAAGAAGAACCGAATTGAATTGATCTTAGAGCAAACGCGTCTCTTCATAATCAATTCCATATGTTTGAGTGAACCCCTTTGCTACTAGCCTTGCTTTGTATCTTTCCACACTACCATCAGCCTTGCACTTCACTGTAAACACCCATTTACAATCAACAGTTTTCTTGTCTTTTGGTAATTCCACTACCTCCCAAGTACCATTCCTTTTTAGAGCATTCATTTCTTCCAACACTGCAGCACTCCAATCTGAATTTTCCAACGCTTCCTGTATGGTTCTTGGAACAAACAAGTTTGAAATTTTAGTGGTAAAAGCCCTATGACTACTAGACAATCTGTGGTAAGATACATATTTGGCAATATGGTGTTGCGTACATGCTCTAACTCCTTTTCTAAGTGCAATTGGCAAACTAAGATCCGAGAAAGTACTTTCGGATTCAATAGAAGAAGGAATAGGAATACTTGGTGAAGCATGTTCAATGGACTCAGTCGGGGAAGAAGAATGAGACTGCTCAGGAACAGTTATCAGGTCCTTATTATTTTGACAAAATTTTCTCCTAGAGTACACTTGAAGATCAGACAAATTTCCTCCCCTTGGTTCCGGCTCACTATGTATTACTCCCTGGTTGTGGCTCACGGTAAGGACTAGAGGAAGGCAACGACAAGGATGGTAGGGATGGTAGTAGTGGTGCAGCACCATCATGGGACAAAGGCAAGGGTGGTGCGGCACCATCATAGGACAAAGGTAAGGGTGGTGCTGCACTATCTATTGTGTCCCAAAGCTGGCTCTCATCTTCCTTTTCTCTCTCCCCCTGAAGATGATTAGGACAAAAAAATGGTTGATTCTCTACAAAAGATACATCCAAGCTAATAAACATTTTTTTGGTCTGAGGATTATAACACTTATACCCCTTTTGAGAGGGAGCATATCCAAGGAAAACACATTTGACAGCCCTGGGTTCTAATTTAGATCGAAGGTGATTGGGAACATGAACATACACAGTTGAACCAAACACTTTCATAGGTATATCTAAAATAGTTCTTGAGTGTGGAAAAAATTATTTGAAAGTTTGAAGTGGAGTTTGAAAATTTAGAACTTTGGTGGGGAGCCTATTAATCAAATAAGAGGCTGTTAAAATAGCATCTCCCAGATATTTAGGAACATGCATTGAAAACATTAAAGCCCGACCAACTTCTAACAAGTGGCAATTTTTCTTTCAGCAATTCCATTTTGTTGGGGTGTATCCCGATAAGAGGATTGATGCAAAACACCTTGGTCTTTTAAAAAATCCCTCAATCTTTTGTTAAAGTACTCAGTTCCATTATCAGTTCGAAGAATACAAATTTTTGTTTGAAACTGATTTTCAATCATCTTATAAAATTTTTTAAATAACTCTTCCACTTCAGATTTATCATGCATCAAATAAATCCAACATAAGCGAGTATGATGCGTCGATAAAGGTGACAAACCACCTTTTACCGGTAATGTTGTAATCTTAAAGGACCCCAAACATCACGTGATTAAATAAAATGGTTTGGATGCACGATAAGGTTTAGGAAAATAAAATGTTTTATGACTTTTTGATAAATGACAAGCTTTCCAATGAAGAGAAAAACAATCCACACTCTTGAACAAATTAGGAAACAAACGTTTTAAATAAGAAAAACTAGGGTGACCTAATCTACGATGCCATAACATAATTTGATCATGGATAGGAACTAAAGTACTCTAAAAACCACACGGCTCTTTGCTGCCTTCACGGGCTTCTTCATCAAAATAATAAAGACCATCCAACAACCTACTTAATCGTCTTTCTCGAATCCAAGTCACGAAAGACACAACAAGAATCAAAAAATAACATGACACTTAATCCTTAGAGAGTTTGCTAACCGACAAGAGATTACAAGTAAGATTAGGGACATGAAGAACCGATTGCAACTTCGATAGTGTCGAGAGTTTTACGTTTCCTTTCCAAAGATGGGAGAGAAACTTCCATCCGCAATCCTAATTTTCTTGTTACCGGGACATGGTGAGTAAGATTTGAACAAGATAGATAAAGATGTCATATGATCGGATGCACTGAATCAATGATCCAAGGTGCGGATGCTAATGAACAATAAAGAGAGCTTAGACCACTACCGATTGTGCCAAAGAACCGGTAGGAATACGAAACGAATTGGATTTCAGCAGTTTTGAAGATCCTCTAGTTGTTCCTTCTGAAAAGCTTGACTTCATTAGCTGCTGGAGTTTTTGTTGAAACCGATCCTTAGCCCCCTTCCAATTTGCTGGTTTACCATGTAATTTCCAACATGTTTCACGAGTGTGACGAGGCCGATTGCAATGATCACACCATACTCGAGGCCTATCCTCTAGCGTGGGAGTTGGGACCATTTTTCCTACGTGTGCATCGTATCACCAAGGCCGATCCTTCCAAAGGTCCTTTTGGCTCCTTTTTCCAAGCATCACACTCCTACGGGTCCTCCTCCCTAACTTCAGAAAAACTTCGTTAAGAGATGGTAGGGGTATTCGCCAATAAGTCTTCCTCTAACCTCATCAAACTCCACATTCAAACCAATAAGAAACTTGAAGATTCGATCCTTCTCCTCCTTCTTTTTGTTGTGATTGCAATCCTCCAGTGATTTCCACTCATAGTCATTATACATGTCGAGTTCTTGCCATAGTCTTTTTAAGGAATTGAAGTATTTGGTAACCGTTTCTAACCCTCGAATCCCTCCAGTTTTAGTTGTAATTCATACACTTGGGATTGATTGCCAAGGTCGAATACATGTGGCTAACATTATCCCACACTCTTTGGTATTTGCATAGCGAGAAAATTCGCTAATATCCTCTTCCATGGAATTGACAAGCTAAGACATAATCATTGAGTTTTCACATCGGACAACATATCTAGCAGCGGTGGTAGCGGGGAGCCTTTGTTTCACCGATGATATAACCAATCTTTCCTCTTCCACGAATATACAAGCGTCTATTGAGACCACCGAGAAAAATTATCTCCATTCAATTTAATATTGGTTATTTGAATGAAGTTGGTATTGGTGATCTGTAATTGATATTAGGGCTACGAGGATGTTTACGAGTAACCTCGGACATGATAGGGATCAACTAGGGTTAAGATAAAAATATAGGAAGCTGGAATAAGTCCAGAAAGAAACAAGGTTACGTAGCTAAAAACTTGGAAAAAGGGCCAAGGGAAAGCAATGAAACCTTAGAAAAAAAGCTGGAATAAGGTTTGGCGAGGAGAAGAAAATCAGGGAGCTAAAACCTAGCTCGATACCATGTGAAAAAAAAATATTCGATTTGAAACAAATTAATTGTACAATAGACAAGAGTATTTATAGACTCTTGTAGAGATACAATAACTAAAACCCTAGTAAGTAAAATTACATAAAAGTCCTTATTGACTTTAAACTAGGATTAACATTCCATAATCCTACTTTCCTAATTACAATGAAAGCCTTCTAACAACAGTTTGATTTGGAACTAGTTAAATTGGATGTGAAAACCGCATTTCCACATGGTAACTTGGAAGAAGAAATCTAAATGACTCAGCCGAAAGGATTTAAGGTTGTTGAAAAAGAATATTGTGTTTGTAAATTGAAAAAATTGCTGTATGGATTGAAACAATTCCCGAGGCAATGGTACAAGCGACTTGTTCAGTTATGTTGACAAAGAAATACATCAGAAGCAAACATGACCATTGTGTATTTTAAAAAGCTACAAGATGGTTCTTTCATTTATCTACTCTTGTATGTTGATGATATGCTGATTGTGTTAAAGAGTTTAACGAAGATTAATACACTAAAGGCTCAGTTGAATCAAGAGTTTGAGATGAAAAATTTCAGAGAGGCCAAGAAGATCCTCAGCATGAAGATAAAAAGAGATAGAAAAAAAGGCAAGGTTGCATTGCCACAAAGATAATATTTGAAGAAGACATTACAACATTTTGGTATGGATAACAACACAAAACCTATAAGTACTCCACTTACTCTTCATTTGAACCTCAGTTTTCAGTTGTCCTTAAGAATGATGCATAGCGAAAGTATATGGAAAAGGTTCCATATGCAAATGTAGTTGATAGTTTGATGTATGAAATGGTGTGCATGAGACCTGACATTTCACAAACAGTTGGAGCTGTGAGCAGTTATATGCATAATCTTGGCAAAGGACATTGGGAAGCTGTGAAATAAATTCTGCAGTATAAAATTAAGACTATAGATATCGGATTGGTGTTTGAGCAGGATGATACTATTGGTTAGAGTACAGTTGGATTTTATGATTCTGACTATGTAGGTGATTTGGATAAGCGTCGATCTACAACCAGTTATGTGTTTACATTAGCAAAAGTATCGGTGAGTTGGAAGTCTACTTTGTAGTCAATGGTATCTTTGTCCACTATAGAGGCAAAGTATATGTTAGTGACAGAAGCTGTAAAGGAAGCAATTTGGCTTCAAGAGTTACTAGAAGATTTGGGTGTTGGTCAAAAGAACATTCCAGTGTATTGTGACAGTATGAGTGCTATTCATTTAGCAAAGAATTAAGTCTATTATCGAAGGACGAAGCACATCGACATTCATTATCATTATGTTTGGGAGATCATCGAAGAAAATGAAATTCTATATCGGAAAATCAAGATGAAAGATAACCCTGTAGATATGCTGACTAAGATGGTGACAACGATTAAGTTTAAACATTGTTTGGACTTGATCAATATCCTGAAAATATGAGTTGGTCAACAGTTGCATTTTAAGGTACTACAAGAGTCATTTTCATGAAAATTGCACCAAAATGGAGATTTGTTGATATGCTGCAACTTTTGACCATGAGGGGTCAAAATTGAATGCTAGGTGTAGCCTTAATTGAAGAAGAACAAATTGAAATTGGCTACAAAGCAGCCTTTGCTGAATGGAGAATAAAAAAGACGCGATATTTTCTCGTATATAGAGGAAAGGAGGAGGGGAGCTCTCCTATAAATACCCCCTCCTCCTTTATAAAAATTATTCCAAAAATCTTCATTAAAGAGAAAAATTAGAGAGAGAAAAATTATAGTATGAGTTAGTTTTTCTCTCATTTGTATTTTCTCTATTTGTGGATATGTTGCCAAAATATCCAAATTTGTAGTACTTTTTTAAAATTAGTGCAGTGGTCAGCATGCTCGACGACGCAGGTATAATTTATTCCGAACCTAGTAAATACTAGTGTTCTTTTCTTGTGTATATTTTATTCTGTATTCAATAGTTGTTGGGGTTACTGTGCATACATATAGTATTTGGTATTCGATATTATTCACATATACGATACTATTCATCTTGTGATTGGTTTTGAGTGAGAAATTGCCCAATTTCTCCAACACCCTCCATCTTATCATATGCCTGAAAGAATACGACACTTTTATACAATAATGATAACAATAAAATAATTTTTTAAAGGACGAATATGTGAAAAATTTTCAAAGCATCATTACAATGACTCTAACATTAGAGACGTTAAGAGTTTCTTTTAAAAGCAACTTTTTGATATCTGAGAAGGATTTAGGAAGACAATATTATTTAATATGAAACAGAGGAACATGGACGTTAAACAAATTAATAGTAGGTCCACGGATATTATCAAAATGTTTGCTATGGTGGGCCCATGGTGATTTGTTGAATCAAAGGATTATAAACTGGGGTAGCCCATTTAGAATTGAGATAGCTTCGGCTTATGGTTGGCCAAGTAGAAGATTATTGTCTCCTATTAGTCGTAAGAAAAGACAAATCAAATTATCTATTTGTGGACCAGTTAGAATAAGCCGAATTCAGAAGTAAATAGGCCCATCGGATACAGATGAAGAAAGGAATTTTGAAGACCTATATGTTACTAGTAGTATCGAGAAAGTAAATCAGCACACTAGCGATAATCTAACCCCAATATCAGGAATATAAGATATTACATTGACAGATAGCAAAGAGAATTCGATAGATACTCTAGATTACTTCTACCCAGGCAAAATTAGCAATGATCGTCCTTCATATAGTTGAAGATGGTCTTGGAAGAGGGAGGCTAGAGATAGGGGAAGATTGTAAAGATTATCTACTTTTCCTTCGTCATCTCTTCATGGTGAAAATAGGAGTAGGGGAAGATCAAATCAGGATTTTCGGGTGGCCATAAAGGCTGGCCATCACATATCCCTCCCACGTTCATAAACATCATTTCATGGAATTGTGGGACTAGGAAGACCTTCTGCTGTCATCTGTCTAAAAATTTGTTAAGGAAGCATAATCCTAGTTGTATTGTCTTATCAGAGACAAATGATAATCAGGTCATGTTCAAAGCTTTACAGAGGAAGTTGGGTTTTGACAACTCCAATTGTTGATGCCATGGGGTTAATTGGTGGGTTAGCCATTCTTTGGAAAGAGGAAGTTGATTTAATTGTGAATTGGAGTTTAGATAATGTCATATGTTGTTCAGTGAAGGATGTCATAGAAGGAGAAAGTTGGAAGGCCTTTAGTTGCTATGACCCTACTCGATACATGGAAAAGAAAATTTTCTGGGAAGTCTTGGAAAAAAGCATAATGGTTGATTCGTTCCCATGGACGGTATTTAAGGATCTGAATGAGATTTTGGACAATTCAAAGAAATTATGACAACGAAAAAAGCATAATGGTTGATTTTTTTTTTTGTAGAAGCTTGAAAGTCTAATTAGAAATGAGTTGGTCAATTTTTTTTTTAGTATTTACGGTTTTATATACGAGCCTTATAGGAAAAAATTAATATTGAACTTTATTGTTTTATAGATAGACCTTATAAAAACTAATATTGAGCTCAAATATAAACCGACCAACCCATCCAACCCAACCTGTTCAATTTTAAGCCCAAAGTTAGTTTAGTTTGGGCTAAATTTTAAAAAATCGACTGTGAGCCGATTTTATTCGATGAGGCCCAAAAACCAATCCCACCCGAACCGTGCCCACCCCTATGTGTCATGTGGCGGCAACTCAGTATATATGAGCTATGTAGCTCAACAAATCACGCACACGCACACGCACGTATATATTATTTTCAAAATAAAGCTACTACAACTTTAAACAGTTCAAAGTTTTTGGTGAAACACACGCTGTATATTCAATGCCAAAACAACATACAAGTTACTTTTCCTTAATATCTCCCATAATTAATCCTAACTAACTAAGGAACTAATTAAACATTTAAACTTGGTGCTATGCATTGTATAGCTGCAAGATCTTATCCTCTTCAAAAGCCAACCTCTTGTGTAGTCCCTTATGATAATCAGAATATTCCTTGAATAAATCTCTTAGTACACTAGCCTTCATGTATTCCTTAGTTCCTGAACGCACAATCTTTAATTCATAATTTGTGCTTCCAATGTTCTCACTCCATGAAATGTCCTGCAAAATTTGTATTCTCAAATAACTATAAATGGTGTCCCAAAAGATAGAGAAAACTTGAATATAAATTACAAGAAGACTAACCTGAAATACATGATGAACTATGGTTTCCATTGATGCCCTAAGTGTGTCATGCACTGAAGTTTTCTCAGTTATCACCAACGGCCTGCAGAGAAATAATGTTAGGGACAAGTAAAATAAGAGGACCAAACTGACTTAAAGGTTGCATTTGGAAGGACATATATACCTTCCTCTTGAAGAGACGATAATATGATCCGGGTTCTCCAAAAAGCCACATAACTTTTCAAAGTTCATTTTGCTGTCCAACACAATATAACATCGTGTATAGATCTCCGATGACAAACTCGGACAGATAAATGCTTGACATGAAATTGAAACTTGTTCATGTACAAATTCCATGAGTTTTACAGAGGTCAAATCCTTGTCAAGGTTCTCAACAAGTATCAAATAGTTACCAACTCCTCCATGATCCTTGTCATGCCCAGCCCTTTCACAAGGATCATCTATCGTCACTGTAGGAAGACAAAAGAAAAGTGACAGAGAAATAGTTCATCAAGCATTCTCATATTAGTGTAAAGGGTAAGAGAAAAGGCATTTGCAAGAACTTAGGAATGCATACAGACATTTAGATGTCCGCATTTTATCATTTGAAGACAGCCTTGCACGCTTTGTTACCTAGAAATAGACAGACTTGAATCACAATGTAGTATGATTTGTACAGTAATTCAAAAGCTTTGTACACAAAATAACTTACCGGTTCTTCTTCTCCTGTCCCAGAAGAACTCAAGTTTCGTGGATGTCTATGTCGAATTAAATCATGCTCCAAATCTAACAACTCCACACTTGTATTTGCATCTATTCGATTTGATGAAGACACGATCAACATGTCTTCATTGTCTTCATTGAAATATGGATCGGAATGGTTTTCACTCTTATTAGACTCATTCACAAAATCACCATTGACACCTTTGGTAGATTCATCTACTGTATTAGTGGTTTTGGGTTCTGCCTGTATGAAAATAAAAAAGAAAACCTTCAATAAATATAGTTTCACACGAAACATATGTTGCGCAATGACCAAAATGTCATCATTTAGCATATTCTACTTGAGAATGTTTCATGGTGGTAACATGTCTTGTCAAGTCAACCAGCATTCGAATTACATCACTTTGTTGATCTTTCATTGTCTGTTGATCCACTCTGATTGCATCAATTTTTGAGTTTAACAAGCCAATCTTCATCACTATCTCTTCCTGCAAATTACAACACTTTTAATCCAAGAAAAAATTTACACAGCAAGAAAATAAACAATGAAAGTGGAAAGAACATCATACAGTATCATATGCTAATGAAGCACTGGGAGCTGTAGGAGCAGAGGTTGTAGGCGACGTATGTGAAAATACATTATCTTGAGCAGCCTCAATATCCTCGGGTTCATCATCACTAGACAAATGAGTACTAGTCTTGCCTCCATCACTGTGACTTTCAGATTCTGCAGATTCAGTCTCTGCATCACTTAAAGGAATTTGAGTATAAAAATCCCCATCCTGTGAAAAGCGAATGCCTTTATAATAATCTTGTTCTATCTCAACCTTTGTTGGACGTAAATGGCAATGCACAACAAGCTGTACAAAGTAGATAATTATAAGTATTTAATATTTCACAAATTCTATCACCAATTTATATTACAAGTATTTAATAGTGAATGAAATATAAAACTCACATTTTTTCTGCCGAACACAAAAAGATCCTTAAGGTTATTGTACTGAGGTGCACCAGTGCATTCCCAGTTCAATATCCTAGGATAGAAAGATCCTTTCTTTACTGCATATTTTAAAGCCAATCTGGGTATTACTTCAAAAGCCCACACCTGGAGAATATACCCAAGTCTCTTTTAGCATACAAAACACACTTATAACAAACAAGAATCCAACAACAACGTCCTAAATGTAATATACCTGAAAGGCATAGGGGAATCCATGAAGACTATATGTAGCAGATGCATTTTGCAGATGTGATTTCTCGTTAGTTTTCTTATTCACTGAAGGGTAATTCCTATGCTTCAATGCATTTTGAAGGGAAGTCAATGTCTTTTCATAGGACACAGAACCCCATGGGTAAGAATTGAAGATGTCCAGGCAATCCACTAGTTCTACATACAAGTTATTTACTAGTGTCTTTCGTATTTTCCCCAACAAAACAGTTTCAAGGAAATAAATCAAAGCAACCTTTACCGTATCCTCATCAGACCAAGTACTAGACTCCAAGAACCTATCTTGCAATGTCTCAGAAGTTATGCTTTGTTCCCCATTGAAACACTCATCCCGCAACCTCCTACATTGAAATCTTCTTCTTGATTCTATGTTACTAGGTGGTTCCCCAAATCTTAGACCAGCAATGAGGCAAAATTCAGTCTTACCAAATCGAGCATATTTCCCATCAAAACCAAACCACATTTCCTCAGTTTTCTGGGTCTTCAGCTGCCTCATCAACAAGTGGTGTACGATTCCACCTGAGAAATGTATGTCATGCATTTCCAGAAAGTGCCCAAAGCAGCTCTCCCTGAAAAGCTTCATTTGATTTTCGTTGAGTTTCTTCTTAATATTTTCAATGACCTTCAACGATGAAAAACGTGTCACTCTTGCTTGGAAAAATTGATCCTCAGAGAATTTTGGAACCAAATTAGGTGCCATCGTTGTCCTATAATTATACAAAACATAAACAAAATTTATATATCAGTAAGCTATATGGAAGGAAACGAACAGTTCTAAAAGCTAAAAGGGAGATGGATAGAGAGAAAAAAACAGAGAGGTAATCAGTAGTCACCCAGTAGAGCTTAGCTTGTTCCTCCTCCAATGGCTTCCAAGAGTAGTCTGTTTGTATTTCCGGGCTTCTTTCTCTTCCAAGTGACAAAATTTCATTTGGGTTTTTGTGGGTTTTGCTGCTGCTTTTTATTCAGAAGAGGAGAGCGACATAGAAGCCAATTCTCTGTCCCGGATTCTTCGTGATCTGTGTTCATTTTGACAATGTTTTTGCAAAACAAGTAGACTTACAATACTATTACCAAAAAAAAGTAGACTTACAATACTTACCAAAAAAAGAAATAGACTTGCAAAAAATTTTAGTTTTTTTAAAAAAAGAAAAAATGAAAAAAGAAAGCTTTCTTTTATAAAGAGATAACGGCAAAAATACTACCAAATTATATCCCAATTTCCACTTTCTATATAAAATTTTATTAATAAAGAAAGAGAAAGAGAAAGAAAAAAAAAAAAACTCGAAGGTTCCTTTCTTTTTCATCTTCTTTGTGCTTCTATTTATACTTTCTTTGACCTTGGAAAAGAAAAATAACAAAAAAAAAATTCTTATATGTAAAGTAGCTTCCTCATTAAAAAAAACACTGTTGCATTTGGTTGAAAAATAAAATACAGTGAAAAATGAAGTTTTTTTAACATATATATATATATATATATATTCAATTTCATTTTTTCACTGTATTTATAATTATTATTATTATTTATTTGTGATGAAAGGCTATTAAAGCAATAATATTTTTTTTATCAAAGGTTTAGAATAGGGAGTCGGAGGAAATTTCACCTAGGACTAGTCAGTAATACCCTTTTTTTTTAATAGAGAAAAACAAATTAGAACAGTTCCGTAATGAAAATTTTGCAGCACAATCTGCTAAACTGTTAGCAATCCTGGCATTCCGAAACAGGTTCAACCCCTTATGATAAAAGTTTTATTTCTGCACAAAAGAATTAGATGCCTGTGTGCCATTTGAGGGGCTCTAAAGTAGGTTTTATGTCCTTGACTATGTTTTCGGCACCAGTAGACCAAATTAAGTTTTTCCATCCTTGAACTTGAGTAGTCTCTAGCGCCCATGCCAGACCTTTCAATTCTGCTTCAGCTCGGGATGATGCTTTGTCGAACTTTGTGGCGAGAAAGATCACCTTGCCATTACAATCTCTCAGGACTAAAGCAAGAGCTGCATCTTCATCTTTAAAAGCAGCATCAGTGTTGATTTTCAGCCAATCCTTAAGAAAAAGGCTTCCATTTTTCAGTCACACCCATACTATCAAGAATCTCATGACCATTCTATAATATCACAATATCTCACAATATCACAATATCTTCAAGTCTTCTCTTTCCTGCATGTATTTTATCATTCCTGAAAGTCCACATATAATAACAGAGGCAAGCAAATAAAGCCTGATCATAATCCTTTTCCAAACTAGCTTTGCAAGCCTTGTTTTGAGACTAAGCAAAAACAAACCATCTCTTCAACATTTCACAAGTTCCATGCATCTAGAACATCTTTGTAACCTTGCATTTCACGAACGAATAAAACACACTTTTCTCTTCTTTATTGCATAAAACACAAAGACTGTTGCCTTTCCCAAATTCTTTGATAGATAATCTGATTCGTTGGAAGGGCCCCAACTGACAACCTCCGAAGGAACATCTAATTATTCCTCTCATGAAGCTTGGATCTCCACAACTTAGTCCACAAATTCCCTTCCTCAAAGATGAATCCATGCGAATTAAAGCTAAATAACTTTCCTTAACCAAGAACACGCCATTGTTTTTCCCAGTCCAAAGAAGTTTATCTTCACAAACAAAAGCAGGCCACTGGTTTTTACCAAAAAAGCAGGCCACTGGAGATTTAAGATTGCTAAAACACAAGGAAGGTTCACAAATTTCCAATAAAAGCTCCTCATTCGTCTCTTCCTTGCTTAAATCTGCTACTTTTTTTCCTTGTTTAAACCGCATAGGAGATCTCCTTAATGATTTAGTTATATTCCCATTTAATAGAACAGAGGAAGTCAACAAATTCACACAGCTGCCAATGAGGTCTCTGAACTCTGAAGAGAACCCCTAAACTTCAAGAACTCTATTATATATCCTCTAAGCCTCAAAGTGATAATCTTAGCAATTATCTTGTAAGAAAAATTGCATAAACTAATGAGTTTGAACTGATTGAAGCTGGCAGCTTTCTTTACTTTGGGGATTAGAACAATGAAGGTGTGGTTAACAGTCCCAGGTATTTTCCTCAACCTAAAGCATTCATTGGCAAAACATATAATTCCCAGGTATTTCTTCCTCTTCAGACCAAATGAGTATTGGAAGATGGTCAGATTCTTCCACCATCAAATGTTATAATGAAGTGTTTGGATTTTTTTTTAGCTCTATCTGATCTTTCTTTGATAAAACTGCTTCCTTTAATATTATTATTTCAAGTGTATTTACTATCAAAGAAGCCCAAATCCAAACCCCCGTGGGCAGGGACGATTTCAAAATTGGATGGGTTGCTTTTACCTTATAAAAAATTTCTTCCTGAAGAAAAAAACTTGACAGTACAAGTATATAAAATAGATATATATATATATATATATAATCATGGAACATAATGAGCCTTACCCTTATAATGCAAATACAATATTCTACTATATAAGGTGTGCCCTACATTTCTTTATCGAGTGAAACTCATTAATTATTAATTCATTATATATGCTATTTGCAAAGTCTTTTTCTATATGGATGAACATACAATCAGCAAAAAACTCACCCTCAATCTAGTTACGAAGTCAATTTTTAATGAATTTTATAGATAAAAAGACTCGTTCTCTCATTAATGTAGAAACAAGAAGAGTCAATACCAAACAAATCAATCTACTAATCAAGTGGAAATCATCTGCTAAGCCTGTTTCAATTAATCAGAGATATAATGTACATATGAAATTAATATTCTGGAAGTCCATTGACAACTTATAATAACTCACATATATCATCAACCTTAAATGATCTGAAAGCATGAGAAGGATCCAATGCTAAGCTAAGATAAAACAGCTCTGCTCTGTTTGGTGGAAATCTAAAATTTAACTCTACTAACTAAAAATCCATTCCATTATAAAATATATTAACTCAATTGTAATAGAATCTCTTTGTTGACAAAAACGACTTGTACCAAATTTATAAGGAGCATTCATATCGGTCATTTCAATATCATATTGTGAACAAAAAGATATCATACTTTCAAATAGATCATCCTAACCACCATCTCTCAATCTTTGAAGTTGTATTTTTGAATATGAAACTTAATTCAAAGAATTTACAATATCTTGATTTTTTTTCTAAATCATTTCTGGAAGAAAATATGTAATTCTCATAACTTGGTTCATCAAGAATGAGATTAACACAAAGTCAAAAGATGTCATGACATGATAAAGTTTGAAAACCTCATAACGAAATTGAATATTTAGTCCATTTCATCGATCTTTGAAAGAAATGATTTTATTATCCCAAATAACTAATTAAACTCCTTATAAAATGAAAGTGCGAACCTCAGTGACTTGTTCCAGGTTGTTGTAAAGTATAAGCTTGATTTGCCCATGTACCTGTCTCAAGTTCTCCACTCATTACCAACTCCTTAACTTCATATTGTAATTCATAATTTCATTCAATATTAAAAATAGATAAACAAACTTCACTTATTTAGCTACACTATTTAAAATTAATTGTAAGCAATGAGAAAATAATACACATAATATGCATATGAACAATCTCTAAAAAATAGTTCTTGTAATCCATTCCATGTACTATGCATATTGCTAACACTATCATATCCTTGACCACACAAATTTTCAATTAGAAACTCATGTTAACCAAGAATAGTGGAGATCATAATTTTTAGTGTTGAAGCAATCGTGTCAGGAGCACTCACAATATCAAAAAAATCATTCTCTAATAAATCCATAACAATCAACATATCTTAGGATAATAACCATTTGCTCTTTATTAGTTTCATCAACAAAAATATAATATTTGCTATTTTCAACTTCCTCACAAATTAACTTCCTAACTTTATTAGCAAATATATGCAATATATCCTTTTGTATCGATGATGCATTATACTTAGCATTTCTAGGAGCATTATCAAGGATAATAGTATTAATTTCACTGTTACATTTTCCAAAAACCTTAATAAGCTCAATGAAACTCCCTCGATTCGATGAATCATGAGACTAATCATTACTTCTAAAAGTCAATCATTGACTTGCTAATAATCTAACATTTTCAATTGCAATGTTTAGCCTCAATCGATTTTTTGTTATTTGTTGAGAAGATTGTGCATTCATAATTATATCAATTTGTTGAGATGTGTTCCCCAAGCCACGCCAATCTACTATAGCACATTGATGATATGAAAATACATTATGACCAAGAAAGATGCATTGTTGTCTACTAACCCTCTTCCAATTATAAAACCTATCAACAGTGAAAGTGTTTTGCACCTCATTATAGAAAAGGATGCAAGGGAAACAAAATGCATAATCTTTAACAATATAATATTCAAACAAAGAATGTTGCTTAAACAACTTATATTGAAATCTTCGAGATTGAGCTTCATCTATGTGACTAGGATACACACTTAGTTGAGGTTGATATGACTCAAGATTAATATATGATCTTTGAATATTGTTGTATTTATTAACCGGATATTCACATATTTGACAACATAATCCTGGATCACATTCAAGATTTATGGTGTCAAATTCTTGACCATGATCCTCTCTTTGACATTTAAATTCTCGTGGAACCATATTTTCATAATTAGAAGATTCAGAACACCTCCAAGGTGACCCACTTAATAATCTATCACTTATTTTCTTAAGAAATGATCTAATTCCTTTAAACTTCTTTAATTTTCAATCATTATCCGACATCATAAAAATCCTATATTATAATGCAAACAATCCAATCTCTAACATCAATTATCGAACAAAAATTATAACCAACAAACAATCCAATTGTTAAAATCAATATAATTTCCAACAAGCAATCAAATATCTAATAATCAATCAAACTTTCAAAATGCAATTCAATTATCAACAACCAATCCAAGCAATCTAAACCAATAAGATTTCAGCAATTTTTTTAAAAAAACAAAATTATAAATATCTTAATTTGAATGGGTAGAGTGAATTAATTTCCTAATTACTCTTCCCTCTAGAGTCTCTCCAATCTAGTTCTTACTGTAGAAAAGCCTATATTATAAAAATTGTCATGAATTCACTTATATAAAATGCATATTGTCATTTAGGATACAAAAAGATTGCTAAGTATTCACCAAAAACATAGAATGTAAATAAAAATGGAAACTTCTTTGATTATGAATTATTAATCACATAATGTGAATGAAAATCAAACCCTTATAGTAGTATTCAATATAATGAGCAATTTGCTAAAAGATATGTTTTTTCAGTCTTTTTTGAATTTTCTAAAACATTCTTGCATCCTCAAGCCATCAAAAGCATATGCAATAACCAACCATATTGCATATAGCATGAGATATCATGTATAGTAAGCAGTAAGAAATCTTTATATAATTTGAGTGTTTTTTATGCTACATATTAATTAAATTTACCTAGCAAAAACATATAATATAACATTATCAATCTCAAAACAAAGAAAAATATGACACTTACCAAATTTACAACAAAAACAAATTTGTTTTTTTGAGGATAAGGTAACTGACAGAATTTTATTTCAAAATTATAATAAGCAATATATAGGTAGAGTTGCACTAAACAAACCAAGAAAGATAAGAATGAAGAAGACAAGGAGAAAAAGCAAAAAATATATATTATTACAAACATTTATATCCCATTAAGCTATCTAAACTCTCAGTAAAAGCTCAAAAGTAGCGTTCAGAAATGACATGCACTATAATTCAAAATTTATCAATTATCATATTATTTTTTTGATGTAGGTGTTGTGGTTGGCAATTACGGGTTAGAAAAAAATGAAAAGGCAAAGGGTGAGAAAGATAAGGGACTAGGCTAGATTGAATGGGCTGGTGGGCTTAGGGCTGAGCTAAAATTAGGTGGGCTGAGAATATAGAAGAAAAAAATTTAAATAAAAAAAAACTGGTTGGGCTATAGCCCTGGGAATCCTATGGGCGGGTTCGTCCCTAAAGATAACTAATAGAATTTTATTTTAAAATTATAATAATGAACATATAGGTAGAGTTACAATAAACAAACCAATAGGATAAAAATGAAAAGATAAAAAGAAAAGGAAATTTATTATTGCAAAACTTTATATCAGGTGAAGCTGCATAAACTTTCAGTAAAATTTCAAAAGTAGAGTTAAAAAATGACATGCACTAGAACTTAAATTTATCAATTATCATATTATTTTTTTGATGCGGGTATTGTGTCTGACAATTAGGGGTTAATACAAATAGAAAAGGGAAAGGGTAAAGAAAGAGAGAGGACTAGGCTAGGCTGAATAGGGCTGGTGGGCTCAACTCTAAGCTCAAATTGGGTGGGCTGGTACGTTGGGCGGGCCAGGAATATAGGAAAAAAAAACTAATCAAGCTATACCCAAGTAGTCCTGTGGGTGGGTTTATCCTTGAAGTTCACTAACATAATTTTATTTTAAAATTATAATTAATAATATATAGGTAAAGTTGCAAAAGAAAACAAACCAAGAAGGATTAGAATGAAAAAGACAATAAAGAAAAGAAGAAGAAATGTATTATTGCAAATCTTTCTACCCCATGAAGTTGTCCAAACTCTCAATAAGAGCTCAAAAGTAGAGTTAAAAATGACATGCATTATAAATCAAAATTTATCAAATGTCATAATATTTTTTTAATGCGGGTGTTGTGGCTGGAAATTAGGGGTTAGGGCAAAATGAAAAGGGAAAGGAAAAGCATGAGAAAGAGAGGGGACTGAGCTAGGTTGAATTGGGGCTGGTGTGCTCAAGGCTGGGCTAAAATTGGGTGGCTGGGAATATAAAAAAAAAAACTACCGGCAATAGCTTAGGTAGCCTTGTGGGTAAGGTCATCCCTGATGATAACTGATAGAATTTAATTTTAATTATAATTAGCAACATATAGGTAAAGTTTTAGTAAATAAACCAAGAACGATAAGAATGAAAAAGACAAGGAGAAAAAGGAAAAAAATGTATTATTGCAAACCTATATATCTCGTGTGGCTGCCCAAACACTCAACAAAAGCTTAAAAGTAGAGTTCAAAAATGATCTATACTAGAATTCAAAATTTATCTATTATCATATTTTATTTTTGATGCAGGTGTTATGGTTGGAGGCTGTTATGGCAATTAGAGGTTAGGGCAAAATGAAAAGGGAAAGGGAAATGTTGAGAAAGAGAGGAAACTGGACCTACCTGAATGGGGCCTAGTGGGCTTAAGGTTGGCCTAAATTTAGGTAGGATAGGGGGCTGGGTGGGCCGGGAATTTGGAAAAAAAAATCAAATAAAAAAAACTATTCGAGCTATAGCCCAGATAGCCCTATGGGTGGGTTTGTTTATGAAGAAAATCGGTAGAATTTTATTTGAAAATTATAATTAGAAACATGTAGGTAAAGTTGTAGTAAACAAACGAAGAAGGATTAGGTTGAAAAAGATAAGGAGCAAAAGGAAAAAAAAATGTATTATAACCTCTATATCCCGTGAAATTACCCAAACTCTCAGTAAAAGGTCAAAAGTAGAGTTCAGAAATGAAGTGCACTAGAATTTAAAATTCATCAATTAGCATATTATTTTTTTGATACGGGTGTTGTGGCCGGAGACTGTTGTGGCAGGCAATTGGGGGTAGGGAAAAATAAAAAGGGAAAGGGAAAGAATGAAAAAGAGAAAGGGCATGGAGAGGTCTCAGAGTTGGGCTAAAATTGGGTGGGCTAGGAATATAGAAAATGAGCTAGCCTTGTGATAGGTTTTTCCCTAAAGATTACTAATAGAATTTTAATTTAAAATTATAACTAACAACATATAAGTAGTGTTACAGTAAACAATCCAAGAAGGATAAGAATTAAAAAGACAAAGAGAAAAAGAAAAGAAATGTATTATTGCAAACCTTTATATATTGTAAAGCTGCCCAAATTCTTAATTAAAGCTTAAAAGCAGAGTTAAAAAATGACTTGTACTAGAATTTAAAATTTATCAATTATCATATTAGTTTTTTGATGCTGGTGTTGTGGATGGCGGCTATTATGGCTGACAATTAGGGATTACGGCAAAATGACAGTGGAAAAGGAAGGGGTGAGAAAGAGACGCAATTGGACTAGGGTAAATGAGGGCTGGTGGCCTCAAGGCTGGGCTAAAATTGGATGAGTTGGTGGGCTGAAAATATAGATGAAAAAAATTTAATAAAAAAACTACCCTCGCTATAGTCATGGGTAGTCTTGTTGGTGTGTTCGTCCCCGAAGATAACTTATAGAATTTTATTTTAAAATTATAATTAACAACATATAAGTAGAGTTACAGTAAACAAACTAAGAAGGATACAAATGAAAAAGACAAGGAGAAAAAGGTAAAAAAAAATATTATTACAAACCTTTATATCTCGTGAAGCTGCTCAAACTTTCAGAAAAAGCTCAAAAGCAAAGTTAAAAAGTAACATACACTAGTATTCAAAATTTATCAATTATCATATTATTTTTTTGATGTGGGTGTTGTAGTTGGAAATTAGGGGATAAGGTAAAATGAAAAAGGAAAGGAAAATAGTGAGAAAGAGCTAAAATTGGGTGGCCTGGTGGATTGGGTGGGCTAGGAATATAGAAAAAAATTCAAATAAAAAAAAACAACCCCGACTATAGCCTGGGTAACCTTGTGGAAGGTTTGTCCCTAAAGATAACTGACAGAATTTTATTTTAAAGTTATAATTAATAACATGTAGGTAGAGTTGTAGTAATAAACTAAGAAGGATAAAAATGAAAAAGACAAGGAGAAAAAGAAATGTATTATTGCAAACCTTTTATATCTTATGAGGCTGCCCAAACTTTCAATAAAAACTCAAAAGCAAAGTTCAAAAATGACATATACTAGAACTCAAATTTATCAACTATCATATTATTTTTTTGATACGGCTGGTAAGCTTAGAGCTGGGCTAAAATTAGGTGGGTTGATGGGCTGGGTGAGCTTGAAATATAGAAGAAAATAATTTAAATAAAAAATTACCTAGTCTATAGCCTCGTGTAACCATGTAGGTGGGTTCATCTCTAAAGATAAATTACAGAATTTTATTTTAAAATTATAGTTACCAATATATAGGTAGAGTTGCAGTAAACAAACTAAGAAGAATAAGAATAAAAAAGACAAAGAGAAAAAGGAAAAGAAATGTATTATTACAAACCTGTATATCTAATGAAGGTTCTCAAATTCTCAGTAAAAGCTCAAAAGTAGAGTTAAAAAATGACCTACACTAGAATTAAAAATTTATCAATTATCATATTATTTTTTTAATTCGGGTTTTGTGATTGGCAATTGGAGGTTAGGGCAAAATGAAAAGGGAAAAGAAAACAGTGAGAAAGAGAAGAGACTGGGCTAGGCTGAATAGGGGTTGGGGGCTCAGGGTTGGACTAAAATTGGGTAGGCTGGGAATATAGAAAAAAAAATTAAAATAAAATGAGGGTGGGTTTGTCCCTGAAGATAACTGATTGAATTTATTTTAAAATTATAATTAGCAACATATAGATATAGTTGCAGTAAATAAGCCAAGAAGGATTAGAATGTAAAAGACAAGAAGAAAAAGCAAGAGAAATGAATTATTGTAAACCTTTATATCACGTGAAGTTGCCCAAACTCTCAATAAAAGCTTAAAAGCAGAGTTCAAAAATGACATGCACCATAATTCAAGATTTATTAATTATCATATTATTTTTTTGATGCGAGTGTTGTGACTAGCGGTTATTATGGCTGGCAATTAGGGGTTAGGACAAATTGAAAAGGGAAAGGGAAATGGTAAGAAAGGGAAGTGACTAAGCCAGGCTAAATGAAAGTCAATGGGTTCAGGGTGGTCTAAAATTGCATGGGCTAGGTGGGTTGGGAATATAGAAGAAAAAAATTTAATTAAAAAACTAGTCACGCTATAGCTGGGTAGCCTTGTAGGTGGGTTCGTCCTTGAAGATAATTGACAAAATTTTATTTTAAAATTATGATTAACAACATATAAGTAGACATCCAATAAACAAGCCAAGAAAGACAAAAATAAAAAAGACAAGGAGAAAAAGAAAAAGAAATGTATTAATGTAAACCTTTATATCCCATGAAGCTGCCTAAACTCTCAATAAAAGCTCAAAACAAGAGTTTAAAAATAACTTTTACTAGAATTCAAATTTTATCAATTATCATATTATTTTTTTAATGCGGGTGTTGTGGCTTACATCTATTATGTCTAGCAATTAAGAGTTAGGGCAAAATGAAAAGGAATAGAAATATGGTGAGAAAGATAAGGGACTAGGCTAGGCTGAAAAGAGCTGATGGGCTTAAAGCTGGGATAAAATTAGGTAGACTGGGTGGCCTTGGAATATAAAAGAAAAAAAATTCAAATAAAAAAAAAATTACTAGGGCTATAGCCCCGTATAGGCCTGTGTGTGGGTTCATCCCTGAAAATAACTAACATAATTTTATTTTAAAATTATAATTAGACCTAGCAATGTGTCATGTTGAAATGAATCCGTGTCATGTCGTGTTCGTGTTAGATTTTTCTCATCCAAATACAACCCCTTAAGTTAATGTGTGAAAAAATTCAAATTCAACTTCATTTGTAAAATTAACGGGTGATTCATTAACAACTCGTTAACACTTTAATATTTTGAGTTGTATATGAATTAACATATTAACATGTATTCACTTAACATTTTTTACCCATTCACCGTCTATATTTTTTTTGTTGACGTTTTTCTCCATTCTAAAAATATAATAATACTTAATAATATTAAAAATATTAAAAATAAATAAAAACTAAATATTCGACTATAATAAGAATACATAAATATTTTCTGCTAATTCTCTAAATTCTAATCATTAACAGAAATAGTATTTGACCATTGTTCGGATTTATCTTCATCAACATTCAATTTGCAGATATCTCAATAAATTTCATCCAAATTGACCTTCTCTTCATAAGAAACTATACATAAAAAAAATAAAAATTAAAGTTACACAAACATATAAAAACAAATAGTGACAAAAAAACATACATGGACATAAAAAATTTACCTCCTTTCTCAAAAAAACCTATCACGAGTACATATTAAAATTTGCACAACTTCCGGCAAAAAAGAAGTACGATATTGATCTAAAACTTTACCACCAATATTAAAAGTGGATTCAGAGGCAACCGTGAAAATAGAAATTGCTAACACATTACGGGCCAATTGAGAAATGATAGGATAATAAAATTGCTCTCATTTCCACCAATTAAGGACATCTAGTTCGTGCTTTCTATCTAACCTTTCTTCATCAAAACATTTATCCATTTCACTTTTCTTGCTTAAAGAAGTATCATCAATGTAAGTACTATCAAAGTCATATAGCACACAAACAACAATTTAATTAGACAACTTACAAAAAATATATATTTATTAAATGTAGTAAATTTTATTTTGTTAAATCCAAAATAAGCAAAATAAATAATTTGCCTAAAAAATGGTATTCTCGAATTCCAATTGGTTGGAAGTCTCATCCAAAGTATTGTTTGTCTTGACAAGATGAGAAAACTCATATATATATATATTGAATAGAGAATTAGTTATATCCCAAACATGCTTCCTCTCAAGAGAATCTTTACCATAAAGTTTTGCATAAGCCCATTCAATAAGCTGAATTTTATATTGAGGATCCAAAATCATAGCAATTGTAAGAATTAAACTATATTCAGACGAATACTTATTGAATTTCAAACTCATAAGTGTTCACACCTTTCTCAAAAGCTATCATTCCATTCCACAACTAATTTGATATTATGTTGAATGAAAAAATTTTGAGAAAAAATAGGTTTGATGTTGGGTATTTAGTTCCAGAAAATAAACAAGTGACCTCATAAAAATATCTCAGAAACTTCAATATCTTTTCTATTTTATCTCATTCTTCTAATGAATGACAATATTTAAAATTTGAATCTGACAATTGCAAATTAAGGAATGCTCGACGATGAAAGATTGCACTATCAAGTATAAAGTAGGTTGAGTTCCATCTAGTGGGCACATCTTGTCTAAACCCTTTCCTATTACCCACTATTCCTACTTGTGCAATACAATCATAAAACTTTTGTTTCCTCCCCGATGATCCCTTAATTTACTTGATGCACTCACGAAACTTCACAGCATATTCATTAATTTCTTTAAGTTCCTCTTAGACAATCAAATTCAAAATGTGTGCACAACATTTAATATGGAAAAATTTACCATTCAACAAAAGAACACCTCTAAAACTTAATTGAGTTTTCAAAAGATCAACAAAACAATCATTGACAGAAACATTGTTCAAAGTAATAGAATATAACTTCTTCTCAATCCCCAATCACTTAACAATGAATTAACTTTATCTGCCAATGCAACATGAGTATGTGAAGAGGGCATAAGATAAAAATTCAAGATCTTCTTATTCAATTTCTACTCTTTGTCAACAAAGTGAACTATGAGACTAAGATATCCATCAATGGTGATAGATGTCCATAAATTAGATATTAAACACACTCTTTCTGGAATTGAACTCAACAGAGTTTACAACTTTTGTTTTTCATTCTTAAACATCCTCATCACATATGCTTTAGCAGTATTTCTATAAGTCAACTTGAGATCAAGAGAAATATACTCAAATATGGCTCTAATACCCTCATATTCAACAAAGCTAAAAGGCAAATTATTTTTGATAATTGCCTCTATTACTAAATCACGAAATATTGTATGATCAAAAGAGGGAGAACGAGATAAAACACTATCCTTAGATGTGAACAAAAGCATTTGCTTCACATTACCATATTTATTTTTAGGACAATTTCGCATATA
Organism: Rhamnella rubrinervis; assembly: GCA_007844105.2. NCBI lineage: Eukaryota > Viridiplantae > Streptophyta > Magnoliopsida > Rosales > Rhamnaceae > Rhamnella > Rhamnella rubrinervis. The sequence goes on from CM017582.2 coordinate 788,487, forward strand.
ATTCAACATATTGCCCATCTCATGACTACTTTCACATATATATTGTATTCCACATTGATTATACTTGGCACACCTTTTTTTTTTATCTTCACCAAGATGCATCAATTCAAACAATATCCAAGCACGAGATCTTAGTTTACGATTACCCTAACCTACTTGCAAGGCATTCCTTTAGCTTTTTTCCTTGTTGGTTTAATTCCCTCATTATCTACTTTATCAACATCATCTTCAGTTGAAATGTCCATAAGGTTCTCAATAGAATTACTTGAAGCCATCTACATAGTACAAAATAATTAGTTATGACTTACAAATGCATATGTAATTGTAATAATTTTAATTATAAAAAGATTAAACAAACAATGAAATATTGTAATCTCAATAAATCATACTTATCGGTTGAGATCGACTACTACTCATTTCAACTTCATAAGTTTCTTCTAGAGTTTGGGTGTTAGAATTCTTCTACTAGCTTTGAAACTGCCAAAGTATCAATTTTATTTTGTATAGAAGAGAATAAAAAAATAGAAAATAAATAATAAGTAGTAAATGTAAATAAAAATTTGTATTCCTTAGTCACAACAAGCAGTCACAACACATCTCAGCCACAACAATACAAAATCATCCCCTTAGATCCAAATGGATTACAAATTTGAAATTATTATACCTTTCTATATAACATAGACACAAACAGATAACTTATGATGCTTCCCCTACCTCCCAACTGCCAGATACCTTATAAACCTTTAATGTATGTATTACTCAAGGAAAAAAATTATATTTAAAAATCAAGAATAAAGAATCAAAAAATGTAATAATTACTGATAAAAGGAATAACTTTATCAAGAATCGAAAACAATTATTTAAAAATAAATCATAATAAGTTAAAAGCTGCAAATAGTTTATATATGGGAAAAATGAGAACTAAGCTTTCCAAAGGATTATGGATGGTAGCCATCCCTATTCTAATTATGGGTTTGTGGCTTGACCTAACAATGAAAACAAATCTAGACAACCAAATACATATGGAGGCCATAAACTTACTTTAATATTGCCATAATTAGGTTGGTCTGGTGGGGATAGGGAACATGAGAGGACATGATATGGTAATTTCTATCTGGATCATAGAGGAATATGCATGAAGCACAAGGCATGTTCTGGTGGTTTCTATCCGAATTCGGAATCTGCTGTATATTTCAAACAAAATAATAAATCTAAAAATGTCCAACCTAGATTGAGATTTCAAATTCATAAGAGCAAGAAACAAATATAAAACACAAAGAATAGAAGATTAAGGTACCTTCGTCCCTGAAAGTTGTAGCAGATACGGCTGGCAAAGGGGAAAAACCACATACGAGAGAGAGAGATGACTGGTGAGGCAGACAGAAACAAAATTGAGGTATCTATTAAAAGTACAAAGATACCCCCACTTAACGGGTTAAATGGGTTAAAAAGAGTGAATGTTAACATAATGGGTCCTTAATTGGTTGACCTGTTATGGACCCAACACGTACTAGGTAAACCCGAACACTAATTTATTCATGTGAGTTCGTACCATGTTAACGGATCGTGTGAAAATTTATCAAGTCTAATTATAATTACCAACATATAGGTAGAGTTGCAGTAAACAAACCAAAAGGATAAGAATGAAAAAGATAAGGAGAAAAAGGAAAACAAATGTATTATTGTAATATATCCTGTGAAGCTCCCCAAACTCTCAGTAAAAGATGAAGAGCAGAATTCAAAAATGATCTGCACTAGAATTCAAAATTTATTAATTATCTTACTATTTTTTTATGCGGGTGTTGTGGCTGGCAATTAAGGGTTAAGGCAAAATGAAAAAGAATAGAGAAATGGTGAAAAAGAGAGGACATTGGGCTAGGCTAAATAGAGGCTGGTGGGCTTAAGACTGGGTTAAAATTGGGTGAGTTGGGAATATAGAAAAAAATTTAAATAAAAAGAAAAAACTACCCGGGCAATAGCTCAGGTGGCCCTGTGGGTGGGTTTGTTCTAGAAGAGAACCAAAAGAATTTTATTTTAAAATTATAATTAGTAACATATAGGTAGAGTTGCAATAAACAAACCTAGAAGAATTAGAATGAAAAAGACAAGGAGAAAAGAGAAAAGAAATGTATTATTGTAAACCTTTATGTCTCGTGAAATTGTCTAAACTCTCAAGAAAAGCTCAAAAGCAGAGTTCAAAAATGACCTATACTAGAATTCAAAATTTATCAATTATCATATTATTTTTTTGATGCGGGTGTTGTGGCTGGCGGCTATTATGGCTGATTATTAGGGGTTAAGTTAAAATGAAAAGGAAATGGTAGAAAGAGAGGGGACTGAATTAGGCTAAATGGGGCTTATGGGTTTAGGATTGTGCTAAAATTGGATGGGCTGGAAATATGGAATAAAAAAATTAAATAAAAAAAAACTACCTAGGCTATAACCCAGGTAACCCTGTGGGTAGGTTCGTTCCTGCCTATGGGACTTTGCCTAACAAAACTCTGTCTGTGGGACTTAGCCCTCCTTCATCTCTAAGTTGGAGAGAGAGAGAGCTCAAGGCTACCTACAAGTTTGCAGTCTTTGCTTGCAGTTGATCCTTGGCTAACATAAAGAAAAGAAGAAGGAAAATCCTAGGAAAGAAGATGGCAAAAGTGATTTTAGAAAAAGCTATTCAATCGCCATAAAAGGAAAAATTTCAAGTGCGTTGATTGGTTCGAAGTTGGTTCAAGGACAATGGAATATATATATATATATATATATATATGTCCACTTGTCTTTTTTATTCTTTAAGTTAAACATGAGATAAGGATAGGTGACAGCCATGTAAACCCTTTGTAAGTAATTTTTTTTTCTCAAGTAACAAAGTGAGAAACAAAGAAATACATAAATGATAAATTTTTAAAGTTGTAAAATAGCATTAAAAATACAAAGTGATTTTTGTAAAAGTTAAATGTTTGAGAGGATCAATATATAACTCAAATTTAATAAAAATGTACATGAAATTTCTAAAATTACAAGAGATACAGATATAAAGTATATAAGTAAAACATAAACTTCTCTTGTAATTTAACTTTTTTTTGTATATATTAATTAAAATTTATTTATTTCAATTCATTTTTATAAAAATGGTATAAAGTTCAGTCCAAAAGGCAAAAAAGAATATATATAAAATAGCCATAAACAACTCACATTTTCTCTGTCAAACACAACCTTCTTTAAGGTTTTTATAAGATGTAAAGTTCAATATCAAGATGATATCCAATCTGAGAATTACCTCAAAAGCCTACACCTCGATATCCAAGTCTCTTATAGCATTAAAAAAAAATTAAAAAGTTATATGTAGTGTTGGCTAATGTCAAAAATTAGAGGTCACCGAATAAGTTGACATATATAAATATATATATATATATATGTATAGTTAGAAGGGAGTCCTCTAATTCTTTAAGAGAAGTTGGAAAGAGAGAAAAATTAGTTTCTCCTCTTGTAGTATTATCTCCTTAGTTTGAGAGAAAATTATTTCTCCTTTATTCAAGAGAGAGTATCATTGTTCTCTCCTTATATCTAAAGAGAAAGTGTTGTGATCTCCATTCATTATAGTGAGATCCTCCTAAATTTGCTTTCGTGGTTTTTTACCCTAAGTTGTTTAGGGGTTTTCCATGTAAAATATTTGTGTCCATTTTATTTTTAATTTTCTCGATTTACTTTAGTTGCATATATGCTTTAACCCATTTATTTCCTAATAATGGTATCAGAGCTTTTAGGTTGCGGGGACAGTTCAAGTATATGGTACTGTTCATGTATACAGTAAGTATATGGTACTGTTCAAGTATACTGTACTGTTTACGATACATGCAGGCATGTTCACAGCAAGCGGAAGCGCTGATGGTGGTAAGAGAGAGATCAACGGAACGTGGCTTCAATGGGAGTCAAAATCATGGCAGATCGAAATCAAGAAGTAAAAAGTACATCAAATGCTACAATTGTGGCGAGAAAGGATATGTCAAAAAGGAGTATTGGCTTCTCAAGAAGGATGTAGACCTTGAGTCATCAAAAGTTCAAGGAAATATGGCAAGTGCCTCAAGTGATGGTGAAGTTCTTTACAGCGAGGCAACGACGATTGCTGAAGGCAGAAAAAGTTTTACTAATATCTGAATTTTAGACTCAGGAGCTACGTGACACATAACCTCTAAAAGAAAATGGTTTCACAACTATGAGCCTATCTTAGGAGGATCTGTATTCATGGGTGATGATCATACCTTGGAGATCGCTGGTATTAGTGCTGTCAAAATAAAGATGCATGATAATACAGTTCGCACTATTCAAGGGGTACAATATGTTAAAAGCCTAAAAAAAAAATCTATTGTCTTTAGGACAAATAGATGATCTTAGATGCAAGACCCATATTGAAAATGAGATCATAAAGGTTGTCAAAAGTGCGCTTGTGGTGATGAAGGCAGAAAAGATCGGTGCAAATCTATACATGCTTAAAGGAGAAACATTGGAGGAAGTTGATGTGTGTGTCGCATCGAGTAGCAAAGGAGAAGAGTCAACAATGATGTGGCATATCAAATTAGGCCACATGTTTGAACGTGGTTTGAAACTTCTCTTCGATCGAAGGGTACTTCCCGGACTTACAAAGGTATCTCTACCCTTTTGTGAGCATTGTGTCATAAGTAAGCAACATAGATTAAAATTTAGCAGATCTAATGCTAGAAATAAACACATTTTCGACTTGATTCATTCTGATGTTTGGGAATCACCGAAGATATCCCTACGAGGAGCAAAATATTTTATGTCTTTTGTTGATGATTACTCTGAGACTATGGGTGTATTCGATTAAGAAGAAGTTAGATGTGTTTTCAGCATTCAAAAACTTCAAAGCGCAAGTGGAATTTGAATCTAGGAAGAATATCGAGTGTTTGAGGACAAATAATGGAGGAGAGTATATAAGCAGCGAGTTTCTTACATTGTGTAAGCAAGAAGGTATTAAAAGACAATTCACTCAGGCATACACTCCACAGCAAAATAGGGTGGCAGAGCGGATGAATAGAACTATTGTAGAAAGAATGAGAGCTATGTTGAGGACTGTAGGACAACCCAATTCATTAGGCAGAAGCAGCCAATACTGTCTATTATGTGATAAATTGGTTGCCTTCAACAGCGATTGAGTTTGAAAACACCAATGTAGATGTGGACCGGCAAGCCAGCTGATTACTCTAATTTACATTCATTTGGATGTCCTGTATATGTGATGTATAACACCAAAAAACAAAGTTGGATCCAAAATTCAGAAGGTGTATATTCTTAGGGTATGCTGATGGTGTGAAGGGGTATCGCCTGTGAGATCCCACTACCCACAAGGTTATTATGAGCAGAGATGTTATCTTTGTTGAAGATCAACTACTATAGAAATATAAAAATGATAGCACGTGAAAGGAGAGCTCTAAGACGAATCCGGTATATGTGGAAAGTAATCAAGAAGAAGAAAATTCAGACTCTTCTGAAGCAGCACCAAAGCACGAGATACAAGAACAAATTGAGTCTGAGGCTCCAGAAGTTCGTCAGTTAACTTGAGAGAGAAGACTACCAGCTTGGCACTCGAAGTATGTTATGGAAAGCAACGTTGCATACTGTCTTCTAACGGAGGATGGAGAACCATTAACTTTCCATGAAGCGACAAGAAGCTCAGATGCTTCTCTGTGGATGACAGCAATGCAAGAGGAAATTGAGGCTTTACACAAGAATAAGACTTGGGAATTAGTACTGTTACCACATGGAAGAAAAGCTATTGATAACAAATGAATCTACAAGATCAAGCAAGATAGCAATGATCAAGTAAAGCGGTATTGTGACACGATTCGTGGTGAAAGGATACGCTCAGAAAGAGGACATTGATTTCAATAAGATATTTTCCCCGGTGGTTCGACTTACAACTGTAAGAATAGTCTTGGCTATGTGTGCTACGTTTAATTTACACTTGGAGCAGTTGGATGTTAAAACTATATTTCTTCATGGAGAGCTTAAAGAAGAAATTTACATGCTGAAACCAGAAGGTTTTGCTGAAACAGGCAAGAAGAACTTGGTTTACAAGTTGAACAAATATTTGTATGGTCTAAAACAAGCACCGATATGTTGGTATAAGAGATTTGATTCCTTCATAATAAGCCTTGAGTACAATAGACTCAGTTCAGACCATAGTACATATTACAAAAGGTTTGATGGCGATAATGATTTCATTATCTTGTTATTGTACATGGATGACATGTTGATGGCAGGCCCCAATAAAGATCGAGTCCAAAAATTGAAGGCAGAGTTGACTAAGGAGTTTGACATGAAGGACTTGGGACAGGCAAACAAGATTCTAGAAATGCAAATTCACTAAGACATAAATAACAGGAAGATTTGGCTTTCTTAAAAATTATCTAAGGAAGATCTTGCAATAGTTCAACATGCAAGATTGTAAGCTAATTTCTACCTGACTTCCTGTTAATTTCAAGTTATCCTCAAGTATGAGTTCTAACAGTGAAGCAAAGAGGATGGCTCTCGAGTGAATTTACATCGGCAATGGAAAGCCTAATGTTCGCTATGATATGTACAAAAGCAGACATTGCACAAACAGTGGGAGCGGTTAGTCGTTTTATGGAAAATCCTAGTAAAGAGCATTGAAATACTGTGAAGAAGATTTTGAGATACATCAAAGGAACCTCAGGTGTTGCATTATGTTATGGAGGATTAGATTTAACTGTCAGAGGTTATGTTGATTCAGATTTTGTGGGAGATCTTGACAAAAGAAAATCTACCACTGGCTATGTATTTACACTTACAGGAGGAGTTGTAAGCTGGGTTTCAAAACTACAAATAGTTGTGATTTTGTCTACAATAGAAGCAGAATACATGGCTGCTACACAAGCATGTAAGGAAGCAATTTGGATACAAAGATTATTAAAGGAGCTCGGGCACAAACAGAAGAAGATCACTTTGTTTTGTACATTACAAGGAATCCAGACTTTCATTCAAGGACGAAGCACATAGGAATTCAATATCACTTTATTCGAGAAGTAGTAGAAGATGAATATGTGGATATGCAAAAGATACACACCAGTGAGAACCTAGATGATGTGATGACCAAGCCAATCAACACTGACAAGTTTGTATGGTGCAGATCCTCATATGGTCTAGCAGAAACATAAGCAAGCATGAAAACTGGAAAATTTAGAGAAAAGTGAAAGATTACCAATTTTGACATTAAGTGGGAGAAATGTTGGCTAATGTAAAAATTTGGAGGCCATCGAATTCGATGGCCCTCCAAAGTTGACATATATATATATTTATATATATTAAAATATATACATGTATAGTTGGAAGGGGGGAGGAACACAGTAATAAATACCCCCCTATCCATTCAATTCAAGCATCCCACTCTTGAGAGATTTGAGAGAAAAAAAAATTTTCTTCTCGCTAGTTCTTTGAGAGAAGTTGAAAAGAGAGAAAAATTAGTTTCTCCTTTTGTAGTGTTGTCTCCTTAGTTTGAGAGAGAGTTATTTCTCCTTTATTCAAAAGAGAGTGTCATTATTCTCTCATTGTATTTAGAGAGAAAGTGTTCTAATCTTCATTCATTATAGTGAGATCCTCCCAAATTTATCCGTGGTTCTTTACCTCAATTTGTTTAGGAGTTTTCCGTGTAAAATTTTTGTGTCTATTTCATTTTCAATTTTCTCAATTTATTTTAGTTGCATATCTGCTTTGACCCATTTATTTCCTAACATATAGTTGATAAATTTATAATTTATAATTATATTGAAAATTTTTGGAATATAAAATACAGTTGCTAATCTAAATTTTATATTATAACTATTATAAATTTAATAATTGTTATTATTTCATTGTATTACTTGTACATTTATGGTTTTAATTTTTATTTATCATACTTTTAAAACGAGAAACATCATATTTAAATTAAGATGTTTTAACAAGGAGAAAAATAATATATATTTTTTTGGTAAAGGGACACTGCCCCAGTTCTGATTCGGGTGTATCGCAGGTTTAAAAATAGATATTTCTAATCATCCATGAAGAAGGACTACTAATAGTGGAATCGAATTTAAACTTTACAAAGCAAAGTAAACGACTAGTTATATATCACTTTGACCTCATTTTGATTTTTTTTAAAAATAACAAAAAAGAAAAATAGATTTTAAAATTCAGAAAGATATGAGATCACGATTGTGAAGGTACAAAAAAAAGTAAAAAAAAAAAAGAAAGAGGATGAAAGATATGAGACAATAATTGTGAAGGTAATCTCCTTATCGTTCTTTTTTTTCTTTTTTCTGTTTTTTTAATGAAAGAAAAAAAGAGCTTATGATATTTGTAATCTTTTTGGATTTCAAAATAACAACCAACATCGTCAAGTGTGTGAAGATAATTTTTTTTTTAAATCCAAAACAATATTTTTAATTTATAAATGTTCACTTTTTTAAAAGCTTAAAGCTTAATTATAAAGAAATGATGTGAAATGAATGATACTAATAAATCAATAAGGTTAGGCACTCCAATTGGACAACGAAGATTCTTCAAACATAGTGTATTTAACCCACCAGAAAAACGCTTCCCCTGCAAGAAAGGAGAGCATGCCCAAAGCTAACAAAAAAAAGAAAAAACTAGCCCCCTGCAAGAAAGGAGAGCATGCCCAAAGCTAACAAAAAAAGGAAAAAACTAGGCGTCTTGCACTCTTAAACTATTAGGGATTAGTTTCTTTCACTCTTTTGCTCATCTAGTTTAGCTACAACTACTAGTTTGAGTACCTAAGCTCTCACTTTTGCTCATCTTTGCGCCAGAAAAAGGGTCAAATTGGCTTTGCTGCTTTGTAATATTCCCTTACTAGCTGCTTCTTGGCTTGCCAATGCTTCCGGTATTTTTGAGCTAAAAAAGGGTGATATCTCTCTCAATCTCACCAACTGGGGTGTTTCAATTATCTCCCTTGTTCTCTGTGACGAACATGGTTCGCTAATGTTCACAAGTACTCCCCTTAATTCTCTGAATTTATTATTATATATTTGGTTTTTAAATTTTTTTTCTTTAATTTTTTACTCTATCCGTCTTCTGTGTAGCTAGGCTTTACTATAAATGCCCGACTTTTTCTCATTCTTTTTAGGTACTAATGTTGTATTTCTGGGAGTGTTTGTTGGAATTTTTAAACGTTTTTATTTAATGTTTCTGTTTTACATATTCAATTGGAAAATCAGTTTTGTTTTTAATGTATATGCATTACAACTTTACAAAAAAAAATGGTTTTTTTATTGTTTTTTGAGTTGACAACAGAGCTGTTCAAGTTTTAGTTTTTGCAATTTGGAAAACACATGGGAAATTTTTTAAAAGAGTTAGTAATATTTTAGGTCTGTATTTTGGTGATAGAACGAAAGCTATATTCAAATTCATTGTGGAAATTTCTGAAGGTACATTTGCTTAGAATTTCTTAGTGAATCGTTGTATCCTGGAAAACGAACGTTTGGTGGTCATAAGCACCGTGTGTGGAACGAATTCGTTTTAAGGAAGCTGTGATAGTACACAAGTCTCGATTTAGAATCTATTAACGTAGGAGCAACTTGTAATCAACATGTTTTCTGTTACAATTTTTTATTTCAATACTGTTTATAATCCTGTTTTGAAAACTTAAAATTGTGTTTTGTTGGTATATTGTTTTATAGCATGCGAATTACAATTGAGAATTATACCTGTTCTGTTAGATTTATATGCTATTTTTAACAGTGTTTCTTTAGGATAGCTGGCGGATGTAGTTCTTGGGTACGATTCAATCAAGGATTACATGGTTGGTTTTTCAATTTTTCAATATTATTTTATTATTGAAAAATAATATTTTTAGAATACTCTTTCACTTTCAATATTATGTTATTATTTATTTTATTTTTTATCAAGTTTATGAATTTATTATGTTTTTAAGACTATTTTAATTTAATTTATTAATATATATATACATATTGTAAGATTTAATTGTTGCGTACGAATTGTTTTAAATATTTTTATAGTGGATCGAAGATTGTATTTTTTATTCACTAGATAATAATATAATATATTTACACATATTTCAACCAAATGGCAAAACTGATTAGGAAAAAAAAATAGCCTATTAAGGGAATGTAATGTATGAATATAAATTCATCTACCATAGTTTTTAGATTTTTTGTTCACTACCATTTTTAATTATTTTGTATAAATACACAAAAAGGGATAGTTGTTGTTATATATATATACACACACATACAAATATTATTGTTAAAACACTTTATTATTTTAACCGTATTTTTTTAATGAAATGCTTAATATAAACTTGAAATTATTCTTTTGTAAAGGAGATAATTAAATTATAATTTAATAGAGTTTTTACATTATTGGACATTTATAGATATGTATAAAATGACAAGATTCCTTTTTTCGTTTGACTTATTTTTATATTAAAATGGTATAAATTTCAAGAAATAGCAGTGTTATAATTTACCATAAAATAAAAGTACGAAAAAGGGTTAGGATGCACTTTTATATTTTGGGTTAATATTATTAACCTGAAGTTTGATTTAAATATAAATAGACCCTAACAATATTATTTTTCATTTCTGACTTTCTTTACCATAGTGGATAAATATAAAAATTTATTAGATAAAGATTAAATTGGTCATTATATTCTAAACTTTTAATTAGATTAATATTATATTTTATTAGAACATATGATAGTTTGATGACTTTACACACAAAACACGTGAAAAGCTTCTCCTAGAAGTTTCCTTCCTCTTTAGTTGTGTTCAAAAAGCTACAACATTTGTACTCTCTCAAAGAAAACCAGGAGAAACATCATTTGTGTTGAAGCTCCATGTGTGCTCTTCATCTTTGTCAAATGTCAACACCAAAACCAAGTATATGTGAAACACCATAACACCTGAGAATTTCGAAGAACATACCAAATATCGCAAAACTCGGTTAGAAAATTTTTCTCCCCATGTATTTTGATTTTTTTTTTTTTTAGTTAAAATCTTTTCTATCAACTTTAAACATTTTTTGAAGATCAAACCCAAAAATATCAAACTTTAAGAAATTCAATAGAAATTAACAAGAAGCTGCCACAAGATAGTTGTTCGGTTGTTAAATAATATTATGCAGAGTGTAATAAAAACGAATTGGCTTTTCAACTACCGTGTCTTCCTTTTTGTATGTTTGAATATATACAACTCTACTTAGACTCCATGACTTGATGTATACACAGGATAATTAATGAGTTTATCATAACCACATACAGGTACAATAAATCAATTAGATGGGTGGAGGATGGAGGACCACATCTTCATATCCCTTTCTTTTCAGGTAGCTAGCATCCCCTCTCAAGCTTAATGGAGGTGTCAGGACATTAAACTTGTCTTGAAGTGTTTGAAACCGAGTCGTAGGAAGAATTTTCATGAAGATGTCGGCAACCTGGTCAACGGTAGGGACATAGCAGACATTAAAAGCCTTTTGTAAGACTTTATCCTCGTGCGGGCGTGGAATACTGGATTTGCCGCAAGAGAACCAGCGCCCATGTTGTCACACCATAATATTGGCATGGACTAAGGTGTGAAACATAACTCTTGTAGAAGGGATTGTAACCAAGATATTTCACGTGCATCTAAGATTATGCGTCACTTAATCCAAGCAACAGAAAATAGGGATGGGTCTTACTTCAGCAAAAAGAAGTTCCTCAAGCTGTGCATTTTCAGATTTGTATTCTTGAAAGTCCAGCACAAACGTAACCATTAGATGCCAAAAAAAAATAAACAAAGCATCCAACACTAGGACGTTTAACGAAAAAGCTAGTTAACGGGGCAAGCCAATGTACAAGGAAAATAAATTTTTCTCTTAAGTTTTAGCCTAAGAATGGTTGGATACGAGAGCAATTATTTACACTAATTGATCTTCATCACTTTGAGAAGCTAGCTGTTCATTTGTCTCATATCCAAGGCTAACAGGAGTTAAAAGTAATGATGTGTTTCCAAGCATCTGTTACAATACTTTTTCATTCTCAGGGAAAGCAATTGTATTGTGCCTTGAAGCACTTGGCAATGGCTGGAAACCATGATAACTTAACTTTTAAATTATCCACTATTAACAACAACAATACAAAATAAAAAGAACTCAATTTAGCTTGGTAAAGCTACATTATTATTCAGAAAAACTACCAAAAAACTACAGGACAAAGTTTACTATAATATAAAAAAAAAAATTATCAATCCAAAGGGTAACAACCAGTAGAATAAAAAAATAAAATTTATTATTAAATCAGTAAATCACATACCAGCTTGTATCAAGCGGCACCGGAGAAGAGAAAATTTTGGGTGTGCTGGCCGCTGGTTTGAAGCTCTGACTTTAACAGCCAACAACCAGAAATAGGCACGATGACTGAGGAAGATAAAAAATCACGGCCATGGAGCAAGAACCACGGCTTGGTGGCGTAGGATCTGAGAACTTCAGGTCCAAAAATGTCGGATCTGTGCGTGAACGCACGTGAACGCACTGGATTCGTTCACATCGGATTCAGAGGCGTGGAAGGGGGGCGGCGTTGATGGCAGAACGATGTTGTGGATAGGAGGCAGACTCCGGTGGTCCAATCGTCCCTCAAATTGAATGGGTGCTCGAAGGGACGTGCTGCTTCAAGCGCTCGAGCATAGGAACGAGAAATCTGAAACCTAGCTCCCTGTATATTTTATCTCTTTTTTTCTAAACAAATTTGTTTGAAAAAAAAGCAAACAAATTTGTTTCATCCAAAAATTTTATATTAAAAAAAAAAAACCTAAAAGTCTAAATCTAAGTATAAAAAATTAAAATTTAAAATGGGTTAGCGGTGGCCTGGAGTGAGATTGAGGGAGATAGAGGAGGGGGCAGCGAGAGAGGAGTTGTCGTGAGAAGCTGATTCACTTAGGTGAGTTTGTATGTGAGATTCGTGCAGTAAGTTGTCGGCCTAGACGACGTCATTTGCTAGTTTTTTTATTTAATTTTTTTCTTTTTTTTTTTTGTACCTACAATTGATTGTTGTAACTGATTCGATCTATTTACGTCATGTAAGCAAAGTTTTTGGGAGGAAAGTTGGCGCCAAAAGATATATGACGTTTTAGCTACAAAATTTAGTAACAAATGTAGATTTATAACAAATTGCATTACACGTATCCCTATTAATTACGACTTTTTTTTTCGTGTCAAAAACATATGCTTTAGTTACGAAAAAGATGAATTGTAGCTGACATTTTCGTGACTAATTCAAAATTTTCTTGTAGTGTCTGTACTCCGACTCAGTACTTGAGCGAGCCACAACTTGTTGTTTCCTGGATGACCAAGAGATCAAGTTGTCGCCAAGAAATATACAATAACCATCGGTTGAAAGATGATCATCTAGATTGGATGCCCAGTCAGCATCAGTAACACCATGCAGAGAAAGATGAGCTGAAGGCCGAATAAGAAGCCCGAGTTGGCGTTAGCCCTTTAAATACCGCAATACACGTTTGCATGTTGTCCAATGAGTTTCTATAGGCTTGTGCATGAATTGGCTTAGCTTATTGACGATAAATGAAATTTCAGGTCGAGTGACAGTCAAATATTGAAGGGCATCCAGTGTGCTTCTATAAAGATAACCATCTGAAAACGGTTTGCCGATGTCACAACCTAACTGTATGGAAGTCCTGGTAGGAGAGGGACTGCTTTTACAGTGGAGCATATTCGTCCATGCTAGGAGATCATTGATATAGCCGGTTTTAGATAGACGAAGGCCCGAAGTGGTTCTGACTACTTCAATCCCAAGAAGTATGTAAGAGTCCCAAGATCCTTCAAAGCAAAGATATTGTTGAGTTGGGAGATGAATTTATCCACAAGATTAGAATTATTCCCAATAATTAGAATGTCATCCACATATACTAGCACCCAAACAATAGCATTGTCTATGTGGAATAGAAACATAGAGGAATCCATTTTGGATTTTTGGAAGCCCCACGCACAAAGCTGTTGGCCAAGTCGATTGTACCAAGCACGCGGAGCTTGTCGAAGTCCATATAGAGAGCGATTAAGCTTGCAAACATACTCAGGTCTTTAAGGATCCATAAAGCCATCAGGTTGGGGCATGTAGACGTCTTCAGTGAGTACGCCATTCAAAAATGTATTGTTGACGTCGACTTGTCATATTTCCCTCCCGTTAGACACGGCAATGGATAGAACTTGCACTGTTGAGGGCTTGATGATAGAGCTAAACGTGTCAAAAAATTTCAGTCCAAGAGTCTGATGAAAACCTTTAGCAACCAGTCTTGCTTTATGTGGCTATACCATCACGATGTCGTTTGATTTTAAAAATTCACTTGTCCCTTACTTTTTCTGAGAGTGGTGTGGGGGAACCAAAGACCAGGTGGTGTTTAGTTGAAGGGCATTTATTTATTCTTGCATGGCCAACTTCCATTGAGGACAAAGAAAAGCTGCGGAAGATGATGTAGGTTCAACATCGGGTGATGCTTGTATACAACAACTTGAATAGGTTTTTGGTTTGAAGATGCCAGCTTTCGAACATGTTGTCATTGGATGTATGTTTTGAGAAGATTGACAAGGTTGGATAATCTCCAAATTCGTAGCCATGGGACATGTATCATCTATTGCCGTGGCTATGAAAGGTGGGGAAGATTGGATTGGGCCCACTGGAAGTTGGCTTGGATGGAACTCTTGTGTTTCACGTGAAAGTGGATATTGATGACCTAGTGATTGACTTGGAAAAGGAGACCCAGATACGACTGCTGAATTCCCTATGTGGACTGAAGAGTGTGTGGGGTCCATGATGTTGTGGATGAGGTAGGACCGATTCTTGTGCATGTGTTTGGAGAGGAAGGTTCTACAGAGGTATTGCTGGCAAGTGCTTGGAGCGGCATATGCGGCACTGGGGTCCCCGAAAGAACTTGCAGTGAGGGGTTAGATGCTAACAAGGAAAATGAAGTGCATGTAGAGTTTGTAGTGGTGTGGGACTTATTTTTTTCAGAAAGAGGAAAAGAATTTTCATTGAATACAACATTGGAGGATACATATATTTTGCCTGACGATAAACTAAGACATTTATATCCTTTATGATGAGGGCTATATCCGATAAACACACATTGTTCAAAATGGAATGAAAATTTATTTTGTCGATAAGGTCATAAAAACGGAAAACAAGCACAGCCAAAAACTTTTAACAAGTGAAAATCAAAATTTTTATTAAATAAATTTTTGACAGGAGATTGAAAATTGAGAACTTTCGTTGGCAAACGGTTAATTAAAAAAGTGGCAGTTGAGCAAGCATATCACCAGTATGAGATGGGCAAAAAACTTTGAGCAAGGTTAAGGCTATTTCAGAAATGCGGCGATGTTTTCGTTCAATTTTGTCGTTCTGATTATGGGTATGGGGACAAAGGTGCTGAAAAATAATCCCAAGGTTAGCTAAAAGTGTTTTAAGTGGCCTGTATTCACCCCTCCAATCTACTTGGAAAATCTTAATTTTTTTATTTGTTAGGTTTTCAGATTTGGTTTTCATTGGATAAATCCAACAAAAACGTGAAAAATTATCTTCAAATAATATATCAGGTGATTTTGTTGGAGCCGGACCCCATACATCAGAGTAAACGAACTCAAGTGGGCTTGAACTTTTAGACTGAGATGGGGAGGCATATAACCTGTGATTTTTTCCAAGCTGACACGTAGTGCAAAAACTATCAAAAGAAGTTGTAACGGAAAATGAATTATTGCAATATGGAGCAACTTTATTCATAATGAGGGGTGCATGATGCCCCAATCTAGAGTGCTAAAGCTTAATTGTAGAAAGATGAGAAGTAAAACACTTGAATGGTTCTGAAAATTTATTAAAACAAGCAAAAAATGAGAAGACATTAAAGTGGCCTGAACAGTTCTGGCCCACATGGGGCAACAATATACGATATAGCCCGTCTTTAAGCATTCCTTTGAGCAGCACTCTCTTCGTAACCTTGTCCTTCAGAAACACAAATTTAGAATCAAATTCCACAATGGCATTATTATCATATGTTGATCTAACAATACTAGGAAGGTTTTTGGTATTTTGAGGAACATGTAAAATTTGATTTAGGCGTAGAGTACCAAACCCAATGGGAAGTTTAGATGAACCTATATTTTGAATTTGTAAGCCCTGTCTATTTCCAACAGTTAGCTTGTCGCCACCAAGTATTCAGACTTATGTGACAAATTTAATGAGTTTGAAGTGATGTGATTTGCGGCTCCACTATCAAACAACCACTCAGAATTGCTAGTTGTTTCAAAAAATCCTCCATAGTAGGTAGTGTTATTGGTTGGACCCTGAAAATTGTGATCAAAATGATAAAAGCATTTGGACACCACATGGTCTGGCTTACCACATAACTAGCAAAAAGTCCTGTTGGTATTATTCCATCCACGGCCTCGACCACCTCTTCCCCGTCCTCTAGTGTGAGGGTCTCCACGTTGGTTTTATGATCCACGGCCAAAAGAACCAACATCTCCCTTTTTTGTGGTTTGTCTGCAAGGCTTGCAGAAGGAGGAACATCAATTGTGGCCTATTGCAAGCGTATTTCATGCTGAGAAGAAGTGATTGGACTTTTTCGATATCTAAAGTTATATGGCTGGAGTTGATAGCTGCCACAACTGCATCATATTCCAAAGGTAGACCTACTAACAACTGAAGAATAAAATCATCATTTGAAACACAATGACCAGCCAATGTCAAACTATCAGAAATTTCTTTTAATTTGAGAAATGGGATGATATAGATAAGGAATCTTTTTTGGTGGTTTGGAATTGAATTTTCAGTTGTAGAAGTTTGGCCCGAGATTGACTCCCAAATAATTTCTCCAAGGAACTCCATAGCTGTGAGGGGGTGACAGAAACAGAAACTTTTGTTACTTGGGTGTGAATATCTCTGTAGATAGAAGACAAAAACCACCCATGGAGAGCCTGATTCAAACGTCGCCATTGAAGGTATTTGGGGTTGGGCAATACAGTTTGTTATGTTTTGTCTCCAACTGTGTTAGTTCACTAATGGTTTTGGACGATAGGGTGCAAGTTCCATCAAGAAAAGCATCCATATTAGCACCTATGACGGTTGAAAGTATTTGTGAATGCCAAATAATGTAGTTGTCATGCTCCAATTTAAAAGGAAAGTTATAATTGGGTAGAGTAATTTCATTGAGTGAGGGAAAACTTTTAGAGGCAAACAAAGTTGAAGAAGAGGCTGAAGAGGAGCTAGACATGATGCTAGTCAAGGGCTCTGATACCATTAAAAATAATATTATGCAAAGTGTAATAAAAACAAATCGGCTTTTCAACGACCGTGTCTTCCTTTTCGTATGTTTGAATGTATACAACTCTATTTGACTCCATGACTTGATATATACACAGGATAATTAATGAGTTTATCATAACCACATACAGGTACAATAAGTCAATCGGATGGGTGGAGGATGGAGGACCACATCTTCATATCCCTTTATTTTCGGGTTGCTAACAGGCTGTAGGGCAACTTACAAATGGGCACATCGTCTCTAATGACTAATATCAACATCAAATACTAAATAAAAGAAGTATAAATAATCTTAAATATTTTTTAAAAAATAAATCAGAATACAATTGGCCACAAACATAGAAAATTATTATAAGAGAAAGATTCTATAAAAATCATTCAAAAATAAAATCTTAAAACTTAAGTTGGAAATATTGAAATTTTAGTTGAAAATTGTTATACCCAATCAAAAAGGAAGAAGAAATGGCCGAGTGAGTGGCAGATTGGTATGGATGTGATAAATTTGGGCGGATTGGCATGGGTTAGGGGTGGATAGGCATGGGGAGGTGGCAAGGTGGTGTGGATGGAAGAAATTACGGCATTAGCGGCATTAATGGCTGAATGAGGGGCGGTGCTGTGGATGGAGGGCGGATTTGAAAGTGGGCAGCAATCCGAGAGGGTAGTGGGCGGTGTTGTAGATCTGAGAGAGGGAGTTGCAGATAAGACAAAAAGAGTAGTGGGTGCACAAAAGAGAGGGAGTTGCAAAGAAAGTAATAGATGGCATCAATCAGGTGAGAACAAGAAGAGAAGAAAGGAGACGCGTGACATATATTTTGAACTTCTGCAACTGTATCCACGGGCAAAAACATTTCATCAATCAACAAAGTCAAAGTATTAAATTTAACACCATCATAATATTATATTATCTGTATAATTTCAATATTACTATATGCGAATTGTAATTACCTCTAACATGAGGGTAGTTTATATAATTACCCCTTTATATTTATTGGAAGTCTTGGAGAAATATTGGTTTCCTTTCTAAGCCATTAATATGCTAGAATACTATATTTATATGGCTTAACAATTAACCCTGCAAAAAATTAGAGTTAAGAGTTAGAAATTATAACTTAAGAAATTATAACTTAAGCTGTAATGCCTGCTTTATTTCTAGTCAAGGAGAAGATAAGAGTTTGACACCCTCACAGGATAAAGTTTTGGGGGTGTTCATGTTGCCACCACCCTACTACTTAAATTATTTGAAAGTTAAGTAAGTTTGAGTTCAATTGATTATATGGAGAATGAAGTAATAAAATATAGAAGGATTAATTGGCAAAATTGCATTTATGAGAGTGACACTATTGATGATTGTGACATGGTATGTACACGTCCTTTTCCCTTATATGCATGATTATTTCAACAGTTAAATGAAGAGGAATGTAACACTACGCAAAACACCACCAAGAGAGTTACTCTGAACCACCAAAATGGCCACTTCTATTTACTAATGAAAATGTTTCTCACATATAAATGATAATTAACTTTGTGATCACTGTGCTGTAAAATTTTACAACCTTTGCAGAATGATACACTATACGTTGGTTCTCTTGTTGGCCGGGCCAACCAAATCGGAGGGCTCAGTTTACATTGAATGGAACCCTTTATGAACTAGTCGCTAATGAAGGGAAAAACACCCTCCATGGTACATTTTGTGTTGAATTCTCAAACTCCAACTTTCCTCCCTCAATCAAAAGGCATGTGCTTTATCTAACTTTGATTTTCTTAACTCGGCTGATTTTGTTATCTGCATGTATGTCATCAGGTGGCAAAATAGGTTTCAGTGATGTTGTTTGGGAAGTGGCAATTCACTACAAGAAAATTTTGAATTAGTCACGAAAATGTCAGTTACAATTCATTTTTTTCGTAACTAAAGCACATGTTTTTGACACGAACAAAAATGTCGTAATTAATAAGGATACATGTACTACAATTTGTTATAAATCTACATTTGTTACTAAATTTTGTAGCTAAAACGTCATATATCTTTTGGCGCCAACTTTCCTCCCAAAAAATTTGCTTACGTGGCATAAATATATCCAATCAGCTACAACAATCAATCGTAGGTAAATAAAAAAGAAAAAAATTAAATAAAAAACTAGCAAATGACGTCGTCTAGGCACAGAACTCATCTAATCTCACATACAAACTCAGCTAAGTGAATCAGCTTCTCACGACAACTCCTCTCTCGCTACCCCCTCCTTTATCTCCCTCAATCTCATTCCATGCCACCGCTAACCCATCTTAAATTTCAATTTTTTATACTTAGATTTAAACTTTTAGGGTTTTTTTTTTATATAAAATTTTTGGATGAAACAAATTTGTTTGCTTTTGTTCAAACAAATTTGTTCAAAAAAGGATAAAATACACGGGGACCTGAGTTTCAGATTTCTCATTCCTATGCTTGAGCTCTTGAAGCAGCACATCCCTTCAAGCACCCATTCAATTTCGGGACGATTGGACCACGGATTTCGCCTCCCATCCACGACATTGTTCGCGCCATCGACGCCCCCACAATCGAATGTGTACGAATCCGGTGCATTCACACACAGATCCAGCATTTTTGGACCTGAAGTTCTCAGATCCTGCACCACCAAGCCGTGGTTCTTGCTCCATGGCCATGATTTTTTATCTTCCTCAGTCGTTGTGCCTATTTGTGGTTGTCGGCTGTCAAAGTCAGAGCTTCAAACCAGCAGCAAGCCCAAAATTTTCTCTTCATGCCGCTTGATACAAGCTGGTATTTGATTTTGATTTAATAATAAAATCTATTTTTATTCCATTGGCTGTTAGCCTTTGGATTGATTATTTTGTTTATATTATAGTAAACTTTGTCCTGTAGCATTTTGGATTCTTTTTTGGTAGTTTTTCAGAATAATAATGTAGCTTTACCAAGTTAAATTGAGTTCTTTTTAATTTTTACCTAGCTAAATTGAGTTCTTTTTATTTTGTATTGTTGTTGTTAATGGTGGATAGTTTAAAAGTTAAGTTATTTTTTTGGCATCTAATGGTTAGGTTTGTGCTGGACTTTCATCACGACTTCAAGAATACAAATCTGAAAATACACAACCGAGGAACTTCTTTTTACTAAAGTGAGACCCATCCCTATTTTCTGTTTCTTGGATTAAGTGACACATAATCTTAGATGCACGTGATATAGTCCCTTTTTTGGTTTTTAATAGAGAGCTTAGTAAATCATATGAAGCTCAAATAAAGCAGCATAAGATTTGTCAGTATCCAAAAATGAAGTGACGAGAGTAGAGTCCAATATGGCTGAGGCCTTGGCTATAAAGAATTTTGAAATTGAGGCGCTTGTCAGTGCCACTAATGGACTTAAGAAACAGGCTGCTATATATGAAGGAAATCGGCTTCATTGGTTCATTTCACTTACCTTCTCTCTCATATGTCATATTACTTTTATCCGAAAACATATATCTTATGGCCATGGTGTTAAGGCTCCGATATTGCCCTATGTTCTAAATAGATTAGTAACTTCTCTGTATTATTTGGTTCGTACTAACTAGAATGCTTTAAGAATGTTCCTTCTTGTTCCCCTTCCGTCCTTCCTCTCCTTTTTCTCCACATAAGCTGGACTAGTTTGGAATCTTTGTTTGTTTTCTTTTGGTGTTTTATGATTTCACCTCTATGACCTTTTATTCAACACTAATCCACGCTCTTCATTTTGATGAGACATGGGAACTTAAATGAGGATGATGCGGTGAGTGTTTGTTTCTTCCACGCTTGTCTATTTGCACTTCATTTTTATAATGAGATTTGAGATATGATGTTATACTTCACCGGGCTCTAAGGAGAGGCTAACTTCTAGAGCGGAGAGCAGAGGAAAAGCATGCAGACACAATGCTAGCAAAATGGTTTGTACCAAAATAGTTTTACAATGAATTTAATTGTCTTCCCAGTATAGCAATAAATTTGTAAATTAGATTAATATGTTAGTTGAATGTATCCAATCTCTAAGAAGTTTAGTTCCTTGAATTTTTTCAATGGGGATATTAATGAGTTCAAATTATCACTGGATTGAATAAATTTTCTATGTGGACATCTTGAAGTCTCAAATACTGAGATCTATTTAGTTAATTAGAAATTTTCAGTGGTCTTTTGAATTCCTTATCGTCTCTCCATTAATATTATATTAGCTTGCATCTCCATAACGACAACCTTCTGGTAAATCCTTGAAGTATAGTTCCTTGCTTGTAGAAACCTAGCAAATTAGATGTGTAATTCTAGTATTTTATGCAATCCTCATGATGGTTGTTTTGTGGTACTCTATGAATAGATGAAAGATCACCTTTTTTATGGACGTGTATATATAGAGATATGAAGTTTTACATAATAAATATTAAAGCTTGTTAAATGAACGTCTTCATATGAAATCCTGTCCAGATAAGCACCTTTTGACTAATATTATGTTCTAGAATCAGTTATTGCAGGCTTGCCACTAGGAAAAATTGATTGCATGTCCACCCTGCAAGTCCCTTTTGTTATACCCAACTGATGAGCATCTTAAGTTCACCTCTTTTATTAAAAAAAAAAAAAATGGGTATCTTGAGTTCTACTATCTTGAGGAAATACAATCAGGGATCGAGTTGAGAGGAATAGGTTGATTTTAATTGCATTTATTGCTTAAAGGCATGAGGTGTATACTGTAATTGATCAAAGGATACCCTGCTTTTACATGATTTGTAATTGTATTGTACTGTGATCTTGGAATATGTATTTTCAAGGGTTAGTGGATTGGGCTTTACATATTTTAAGAGGTTTTCTTTTTGGTCCAAATGTTAAGAAGCATATAACATCATAAATAAAAATGGGAGACAACAAACCAAGTTAATATGTTTGCAAATGATTTACGCTACTAATACTTACATTAAAGTGGTGTGTAAATAAAGTAAAATGCTTGCTCACAACTTGAAACTTTCGCATGTAATTTGCATGAGAGGAATATATATATATATATATGACGTATATATGTATCCACTATAAGTATAGTTTGACCTGATTGTAATCTAAAATGATTGTTTTTGTAAAATTCTACGTGCACACACATAGAACTTTGATGCAATGCATTTCTTCTAAGTGAGGAAAAGAACAAAAGGAATTGATATTAACCAAAAACCCACAAGAAATGCTGTTGTATGACATTTGTGATAAATGATTCCACATACATTATATATACATCATATATATGTGCATGTGGGATGAACATATATATATATATATAGAGAGAGAGAGAGGTAGAAATTACCAAAGGTGCATATCCTTGTTGGAATTTTTTTTGGGCATCTTATTATATGGGTGGCACTAAATTTGGAATTGCAGCATGGAGGAATTCTTGCATCTTTTTAATGGTTCAGCTTTAATTAACTCAGAATTGTGTTTCCTGTCCATATTCATTTGTTTTTAATCATGCAAGTAATTAGCCAACTTAATTTTGGGACTTCTCGTATCTTATCTTCCAACTTTGGCTCTCGCCATATATATCATTTTGTTTAATGTTATCAAAATTTGCGTTATTTTCTTGGCATAACCCAAAAGTGAAATTATGTATATAAAGTACTATACACATAAGCACACAAATATGCATGCATGTCCTTCTCTGTGAGCATTTCTCAAGTCCAAAGTACATTGTAATTACCTATAACTTTGAATTTATGTCTATTTAATAGAATTGGATAATAGAGTAGCAATATATATTGTTATTGTTTGTTGCAAGAGAGAAAAAGAGAGACTTAGTGTACACAATATATATTCACTGAGAGAGCAGCCCATAGAATAGAAAACTAAGCCTTGTCTCTAGTCTTTGCACTGAGCCTAAAGTCTATGGAGAGCACATACATACCAAAAAATGAAAAGCACGCATATATCACATAACACAAATCATTGTACTCTCATACATGCATGAGCTTAGAGACCCAGCTCATTTTTTTGGGACCCACCGAACATAACTTTCAGGGTCAAAATCAGCTTTTTGATGTATAGGATTGAATTTTATCTGGATATCCACTTTTTCCCTTTACTGCACATTTTGCTATATTCTTCACATCCTATCCATTGAACACCAAGTTTGAATAATTTGGATTAGCTTTTTAAAAAATAGGAAAAAAAATAGAACAATATGGTTTATGCATAGCTAGTCTCTCTCAAATGCAATATGTGGTGACTTTGATAACATAATATATACACTTATAGTGTATGTGTGCTAATTTAAAACAAAAAAGATGTGCAATTAACAAACAGAATAGGGCAGCTTGACAAACACATCATTGCTCAGGGACTCAATCATTTGCTCGTGTTTGAAATGAATTGGTGAACAATTTTGTTTAATTTATTGAAAGCATTACATTTAACATACTGTATATAAGGGCTGAAAGCATGAGATGTATACTATGTTTTTTGCAGATGAAAGAAAGCATAGAGCTTGATCGAATTGAACTTTGGTTTGAGACCCACTTCAATAAGAAGACAAAGAAATGGTGTGATAACAAATCAGAGGACATATATGTAAGCATAGTTTTGGATGTCAAAATTTAATGTATACTTGAATTTACTTACTTATTTGAACAATATATGTGGTTTTACCTGTATCTTATAGAACCAGTTTTGTGCAATGAAAGAGAATTTATTATTCTATATTTTATAGATTTAATTCAAGTATAGTGTATATTATGCATTGTCTGGTTGTCTTGTGTTCACAGGTAACTCAATATTAATTCATTAAAAAATAATTTAATGAATTAAATTGGATATTGTACAATTTCTAGAATAATAATTACAAACATAAGTGTAATTATTATTAAGCAATCATTTTTTTTTTGTAACTATAATATAAACACTAACAACATTAAGTGTTTGAACAAATGACATGTATATATGGTAATTGTAACTTTTTATATTTCAGTGACAAACAAAAATCGTTATTAAATATATGAGAGTTACAAATTACATTACCGTAACTAATCAGTTAGTTACGAAATTCATAATCGTAGCTACAATTTACACACAAATCTAAATTCGTAACTAATATGTAGTTACGAATTGTAATTTTGTAACAATTAATCAAATAACAACGAAAGAGTGGTCATAAGTAATAGAATGATTTTGTAACTAAATGGCCACTTGATCAACATTTAGGGTCCTAATTAGTTACGAAATGAATATTCAGTCACAGAAAAAATTGTCAATTAGTAACGACAATTTTCATAAGTAAATGTATTGTATAGTTACGAAACATGTGTCGTAAGTAAAGATGCTATCTTTAGTCATGAAATGACACTTTTCGTGACTTATTGATAATCTATTACGGTCATTTAGTCACGAACGATCCACGAAAAAAATTCGTTGCTATTTGATATTAAGGTACGAAAATCCGTAACTGATTAATTATTAGATACGTTTTTTGAGTTTGTGACTAATTTAAATTTTTCTTGTAGTGCAAGGTATCACAATGAAGGTCCTGGTCCTTACATTGTCTTCACATGTCGCAGCTCTGATGGAGGGTAAGAACATGATGATAGCATAGCAGAGAGTTTGATAATCTCATTTCAATAGTGAATTGTAATAAAGATGAACAATCTTGCCATGTGTATATTTGCTGTTTTATACTTAAACTAGTGACCACTGTCATGTATACCCTACAGGATTTCCCGGTGACCTGCTAGTCACAGTTAGCTACAGCCTCGTCGAAGACAATCGATTAAGTATAAAATGAAAGCTACTGCTCTAAACGAGCCCACTCCTGTTAACCTTGCTCAACACACATACTGGAACATTGAAGGCCACAACAGAGGTGATATCCTCTCCAATGAAATCCAGATGTTCGGGTCTCATATCACTCCTTTTGATAGCTAACTTTGTTCCTGCATCTTCCAAAAGGAAAAAAGATCTCTGAGAGCTGTTTCCTGGATCCGAAAGAGAGTACTTGGGTTATTCCCACTGGCGAAATTGCATCAGTAAAAGGAACACCTATGATTTCCTCCAACCTTATGTCGTTGGAAGCAAGATCAAGTAGCTCTCTAATGGCTATGAGATTAACTATGTCCTTGATGGAAGCTCGGGCAACAGATTGAAGCCGGCTGCGTTGGTATATGATAAGAAGTCAGGAAGGGTGTTGGAGCTGTCAACAGATGCTCCTGGTCTGCAGTTCTACACAGGCACCGCTATTAAGAACGTGAAGGGAAAAGGTGGATTTGTGTATGAGCCTCATGCAGCTTTATGTTTGCAGACTCAAGAGTTCCCAGATGCTGTGAATTATCCCAATTTCCCTTCTACAATTGTGAGTCCAGGAAAGCCTTACAGACGTCAGATGCTCTTTAAGTTCTCAACAAAAGCCTAATCTGCTTAAGCCGATCTGTGTTAGTTACCTTGGGAAACAAGAAAACAATTTGCTCTTTGAATTTAGAGGTCATGCAAAATTAGGCCCAAAACCAACATATAAACGTGGAAAAGATAAGAGTAACATTTTATTCGATAGCTTCAACCCAAGTTCACGAAATTACAACTTCAGTTTATTTTTAACCAATTCATGATCAGCCTGAGGTCATTATCCAATTTGGAACTGTTTATAAAAAGAAATAAATAAATAAAAATACACACATGCATATATTGGGTTGAGTTCATATCCGAGTCAGCAGGTGAAAAGCCATCAAAGCCGTTGAAACCAAGCTATTGTAGCTGAAAGACACAGGGCAATGGCTCTGCAGCCTCAGTAATCAGTTAGTTTGGTCAGAATCTACAGGAAAGTCCCTGCCTTTGCTGCCCATAAAGGTACTTCACCTTCCTCTCGGATTCCCTTTTTTCCTTTTTCCAGAGCCTGCGCTTTATGACAATTCCAATGGCTTAATTTACTTCATAATTGCAGTTTGATTCCTTCACCGAGTCATTCAGTGAAAGCTATTAATTGTGCAAAGCCAACCCATCTAGGCCACAACTTGGCCGTTGTTATGTGTACTTCTACAACGTCGTCTTTGGGGTCGTACCGGCAATCCAATAGGGTGTGGATATAGATGGAAAGAGGAAGGAACACCTTTTCTCCAGGAACTTGCAAATGATGGTCCTGTAAGCTTAGCAAAATTTTATGATAAAATAGTAATGTCATTCATGAATATCAGGATGATTTTGGTGTAATACCCTTTTAATTTATTGTATAAGCATGTACTTATGTCTACACCATACATCATAGAATTCAACTTTGTTAATTTGAATGATTAATGTGTCACAAATTTACAGGAAATGGCACAATTATTGAGGTTTCGAATCCCCAAGAATTAGAACTGCTTCAATTAGCAAGTGGGTTGGCGGAGAATGTTGTTAATTTACTAGATTGGCAGGTAACCTATTTGGCAATTTATTGCTGCATCTTAAATCTATAATTTAAAAGGATCTAATGTGGTTTAGCCTCGGTAAAATCAACCTTACGAATTGAACCTACTTGGCTACCCATGAATTAGAGTACCATCTCTTATGTGTGCTTATGGTTAGAGCATTGAGTAGATGCCTCTGCTGCAAAGTCATGGTTTCAAAACTTCCTCCCATTCATATACCAAAAGTTCCGTATGTCTCACATTTTCACCTCCATTTTTCTTAGCATGTCATAAATCTGATCAGAGTCTGGGTGAAGTTTATCATCAGCAACAAAGCTATATACCCCACTTCCAGTATCAATCACACTTTGCCCTAGCATCTTCTTCAACTTTTTTTCCTTTATCAGTGTTCTAAGTTCTGCCACACAGTCCCATTTCTCGTCCACAGCATACATATTTGATAACAGTATGTAATAACCTCCATGATTAGGATCTAACTGGAAAAGGTTCTTTGCTGCAAACTCTCCCAGCGTCACATGGTGATGAATACGACATGCACCGAGCAAGGCTCCCCAAACATGAGGTCCAGCTGGAACTGGCATTTGGTTAATAATTTCCATGGCTTTATCTAACTCTCCTCTGCGGCCAAGAAGATCAACTAACATTCCATAATGTTCAGAATTAGGCTTCAATCGGTGTTCACGCAGCATCATATTAAATACCTCTATCCCTTCTTCAACCAAACCTGAATGGCTACAAGCAGACAAAACAGCGAGAAATGTCACTTCATTAGGCCTAACAGTTGAATCCTCAATCATCTGCTGAAAAGACTTTAAAGCTTCTCCTCCTTGACCGTGAATTGCATAAGCTGCAATCATTGCACTCCATATGACAACATCTTTGTCCATCATAGCTTCAAACACTTGGATAACCTTATCTAGACTACCACATTTTGAGTACAACTCCATTAGTGAAGCTCCAACGAAGATATTATTATAAAAGCCACTCTTTTCTATGTAACCATGGAGGCAAAGAGCTTGCTGAAGGATTCCAAACTCTGAACAAGCTGCAAGAATCTTCACCATAGCAACAGCATCAGGTCGTATCTCTTCTAAGAGCATGCTGCGGAAGATTCCCATTGACTTATGTGCCATTCCATTATGAGCATACCCACTCAACAATGCAGCCCAAGAAACCACGTCCTTGTTGGGCATTCTTTCAAAGATATCAACTGCTTTCTCAGGAGTGAAGCACTTCATGTACATATCAATTAGTGCTGTAGAGACTGAAATATCTAGCTCGAAACCTTTCTTAACAGCTAGTTCATGGATCTTCCTACCCTCTTCCAAGTTACAAGCAATCGCACATGCTTGTACTGCATTAACTACAGTTACTGAATTGGGATCAATTTTCTTATCAACCATTTCATTGAAAATATCTAATGCTTCCAGTGCAGCCCCATTATGAGCATAACATGCAATCATTGTGCTCCATGAGATAACATCTTGTTCTGGCATATTTCTGAACAAGTTAGTGGCTTCTTTTGTATAGCCTGTCTTTGCATATAGATTCAAAAATGAATTCGCCAAAGGTAAATCAGCATCAAATCCCTTCTTAATAACAAAACCCAGCGTACAACATCCAAGCTTAAAGTTTGATAGCTGAGCACAAGCAGATACAACACTGACAAGCGTCACTATGTCAGGGGTAACGAACTCTGCCACAACCATTTGGGAGAAAAAAGAAAGCGCTTCTTCAGGACAACCATTTTGCTCATACCCAGTGACCATGGATGTCCATAAGAAGACATCGGGTTTAGAAAATTCCTTGAACACTTTGAAGGCGTCATCCATTTGTCCACATTTGGAATACAATTCGACAAGTGCAGAACCCACAAATACGTCCGACCAAATCTTATCAATTTTCTTTACAAACCCATGTACCATTTTGCCGCATTCTAGCGCCCTTAACCCTGCACACGCCTTTAGAGCAATGGGTATTGTGAAATTATTAGGCTTTCCATCACCAAAACTACCATTAGATAGCATGTTTTGGAAGAGGTATAAGGTCTCTTCCCATTGGTTTTCCCTACAATAGCTCCTGAGTGTAGCGTTCCACAGGTAAGCAGTTTTCTGAGGCGTTTCATCGAGCACTCTTCTGGCAAGGCCTATCGATGCGTGTTTAGCATACAAAACGATGAGCTTGGTGGCAAAGTAACTGTCGTGGGCAACACCAGCTTTGAGGGTCTGAGAGTGAAGCTGTATCACTGATTTCCAGCCGTTACATGCCTCAAACAGACTGACAAGCAGTTCCCGCCTTCTCATAAACGGAAAGACTAAAAGACCAAATACCTCACAAATTCACAATCCAAGTACACCTACATTTCCAGGTGCAGGATTTCAAAACAGGTTGGCTACCTTTACCTTACCATTAATTTCTTTTTTCCCAAAAGAAATGAGAGTATTTTCTTTGGAAAAATAAAACTGTATCAAAAATGTACAAATCAATTTACCAAATTTGCATGAGCCGACCCTAGTTCGGCGTGGTAGAAGGCGAATGCTGGGTTCGGGCGTGAGCGGGCGGCGCCGACGCTGGGTTCAGGAGAAGACGCCGAAGTCGAAGAGGGAAGGAGGAGGAAGCAGACATCGGGGGGCTGGCTTCGGGCTTCGGGCTTCGGGCTTGGTGAAAAATGAAGAATTCGTTTTTAATTGTTTAATTTGTTTTTGAATACGGTCTAGTGTGCTGGGTTGACTATACATATGTTCATTGTTTAAGGATTTTCTGACGTCATGGTCTAATGCATTTAATTTTAATTTTATTTTTTTGCCCATTTATTGTAGAATTAAAATTTTATCCAATAACGCTGATAATACCTCTCCAAATATGAAACAGCACATTTAATAAAATAGTCTGTTCAATTTTTTAATTTCTTCTATAAAATCCTCCTCTTCCTCGCTTTTTCTTCCTTCACCACATCATGGTCGCTATTAAAGTTTTGTTTTTGTTTTTATTTTCTGATTGTATGTTGGATTGTTGAATAATTTTGTTTAAATTGTTTTTATGATCTTAATCTGTACGTGAATCATACTCATCCATAATTTCATGGAACTCAAGTTCCACAAAATCATGGATCAGTATAATTCTCATAGTCATAATAAGATGTAGATTTAGAGTGTAGATCATTTGCTTTTTTTCTATTTGAATGACTCATATCTTTTTATGAATTTTTAGGTTTTGACATCTATAATTTTATGAAAAAATATGATGCACTTATAGAGAATAAGAAAATAAAATTATACCAAATCCCTTCAGTTGACATCAAGCCATATGTTTTTTACTTGTTTTAGTAATTTGGTTGTAATCAACATACGTTGATGGATACCAAAGTCTGTTAACGTGCATATCATATGAATCAATACCAATCGAACCAAATCAATCTGACACTAATGATTGTTTTATATGCAAATGACATTCTTCAATTCCAGCAAAGATTCATAGCATTTGCAGATGTAAGATTCGGGTTGTTTTGTTGGTAGGGTTGCCAATGTAAGATATTTTTTTACTAAAAAAAAAGCTTATGATTTTCTACAGCTTTACCAATGAAAGTAGTCAATCCTTTCGCTAAACCATGTTAGTGTCTTAGTTTTTAGTAATCCGATTGAGTTCATCTGCCATTGATGTTCCACCAATTTGATGTTACACTGACAAATTTTGAATGGGAATTGATAGGTTTCAATGGTTCAATTGTAGTCCTCTAGGGTTCGGATGGGAAATTGGTTGGTTTCGATGATATATCGATTGTGTTCAATGTAGGTTCGAGTCTTTGAATGAAACTAATGTGGCCCAAGTTATAGTTTGTACAAAATGTAATGTTCATCATCATTTTCACATGGTAGATTTCACAAATCCCAAACAAATCACAATAGGATCTTTCATAAATTGCAAAACTCATGATACAAAATCTCATTGAGACAGTTAGATTGTAAATCCATTCAATTGAGATGTTTACAAATTAGTTCACAAGTTTGATTTGGTGGGTGGATGTGTGGTTTAATGGTTTGTTGTTCTTCCTTGCATTTTTAATTGCCAAGGGTAGTTATAAACATTTCACAAAAAAGTTTACAAAATTTTAATTCAAATAAGAGTTGGGCAAAACAAATTCAAATTGGGATTGGGGTGGACATGACATAAAAGAACCCTATGTTAAGGGGAAAAAAAAAGAAAAAGGTTTAATAGCAATGCCCTGAATAATAATGGATTTAGGAATTAAAAACAGAGTTGGTTAAAATTTTCTACCATACTTGCTAATTGTCGATTGAAGAATATCTCAGCAGCTTTTTTGATTCACTTTTCAAGAAAAAATGAATATTCTATTTGTTTGCAAATAAAAATGTGTAAAAAAATATTAAAAATACATGAAACACTGTAGCAGTTAATTTGACTATTAAAATAAAACAAACATAATTGAGGGTGAGCGAAGACTTTAAAATGGGCTAATTTGAAGATTTTTTGATACCATAGCAAAGGTAAAAATAAAAAAATTATTATTTTGTAGAATTAAAATTTTAGTTCAAAATTATCAAAATATCCTTAAAAGTGTATTAAAAATATTAGTCACTTGGTCATTTGATTATACATCATCACCAAGAGCCACCGACCCTTTTTTTCTTTGTTTTCTTCTTGTTTGGTTGACAGTTGCCCTTCTCATTGTCATCACCGTTGCACTCCTCTTTTTCCTCTTCTTCTTCTTTCTCTTTGTTGTCATTGTTGTCGTCGTTGTCACCGCCTTGATTGTCCATATTAAAGGTTAAAGGTTGTTAATTTTGAAGGTCTGAAATTAAAAAATCAAAAGATACTGGTATGCAGCAAAATGGAATTCTACATTCTTTTTTAATTTGTCAACCATACATATAAAAAAAAATATTGAAAACAAATTAAAATCATGGACCTTAACCCAAGCCATGATCTACGACATGCAGGAAACAAACTAACTACTTCCTAAAGACTAGGAACAACATATTTTATTAAATGAAATAAAAACATAAAGGACATGTGGACGTATATTGCAGTCCTAAAACAAATATTTAACAGTACTCCTCCTTGATTTAGGAACTACAAATTCTAATTTTCTACCTTAGAAGCTCGAACTTGTTGACTGGGAGTGGTTTTGTAAACAAGTCTGCCAACTGATCTTTAAATTTGCAGTAAACTAAAGTTACTTATCCATTTCTTTGCACTTCCCTCAAAAAGAAAAGTTTAATATTGCAATGCTTCATCTTCCCATGAAACATTGGATTGTGAGAGATTGCAATTGCTGCCTGATTTTCAATAAAAATTTTGTGTTATTCATTTGTTCCATATGTAGATCACACTGATTTTTCTTCGAACATAAGACTTGATTTACTGCTGCTGTAGCTGCAATAAATTCTACCTCTGCAGTAGATTGTGCTACTATCTCCTGCTTCTTCGAACATCATGAGAAAACCCCTAATCCTAGGTTGAAATAATATCCTAAAGTGCTTTTCATGTCATCTATGGATCCAACCTAGTTAATATCTGAGAATCCAAGCAACTTGAAGTTTTGACACTTATTAAACTTAACACCATAATCAACAGTAACTCTGATATATCTTACTATTTTTTTTGCTATTTTTAAATGCATTTCACTTGCACAATGCATAAAACGAGACAAGAGACTTACAGCAAATAGAATGTCAAGACTTGTTGCAATGAGATACATTAAGCATCCAATCAAGCTTCTAAAATATCCTTCACCAACTTTGCCAGTACCATCATCCTTGCTTAGTTTCTCTTTTTGATTTATTGGTGTCTCTGTTGCTTTGCACTCCTCCATAAGAAATTTCGTTAGGATTTCCTTTACATGCTTTTTCTAGTAGATAAGGACTTCATTTTGACTTTGCTTGATTTCCATCCCAAGAAAGTAGGTCATAAGACCAAGGTCAATCATTTCGAATACCTGCATCATTTCTTGCTTGAACTCCTTGACCAGCACCTCATTGTTTCCTATTACCAAAAGATCTTCAACATAAAGAGACAATATGAGAAAGTCATTGCTCTTTTGTTAATACAAAGAGTGACCTCAGATAAGTTTTTTATAAAGCCCAAGCTTAATAAATGATCATTTATCCTACTGTAGCAAGCTATAGGTGCTTGTTTTAGGCCATAGAGAGCCTTTTTCAGCAAGTAGACCTTATCCTCTTCACCTTGCTCCACAAATCCCTCTAGCTGCTCAACATATACTTCTTCATGCAAAACACCATTTAAAAAAAGCTGATTTGACATCTAGTTGAAATACTTTCCAGCCTTTTTATGTTGCTATAGCTAGTGACAGTCTGATTATGTCTAATCTAGCAATAGAAACAAAGATGTCTGAGTAATCAACACCAAAAATCTGAGCATACCCCTTAACCATAAGCCTGGCCTTGTATTTGTTAATGGAACCATATGCATTAAGCTTTATTATGCACATTTCACTATAATGAATTTTTTATCTTTAGGTTTGTCAACCAATTCCCAGGTCTTATTTTTCTTAATCATGAACATCTCATCCTTTATTACTTTCTTCCATTTTAGGTCTTTAAAAGCTTCTTCAAAACCAATAGGTTCACATATCGCCACGTAGCTTCTCTTATAAATGTCTAAAAGCAGCCTTGTACCTCGATTGGAGAATTATCTCTCACTTCATTCTGCCACTGGTCTACTGTTTGCTCCTCGGAATTTTTAACTAAAAAATTGACTTTTAATTCTTATGCTGTTTCACCTATTTTTTGTGAATTCTTCAAGTCCCACTGCTCATCCTCGTTGAAGTGTACATCTCTAGTGATAATCATTTTTCCTATTTGTGGCTAATATACTTTGTAGGCTTTAGAGATTAAACTATAACCCACAAAGACACCTAGAATTGCTTTTTTGTCAAGTTTGTCACGCTTGACCTATGGAACATAAGCAAAACACACATCCAAACATTTTTAGAAAACTCGGTAAAGGTTTATACCCATACCAAGCCTCAAATGGAGTTTTATCTTCCAATGCCTTTGTTGGAAGTTGGTTTTGTAAAAATACTGTTGTTAACTACCTTTGCCTAAAAATTTTAGGCAACTCCTTTTCATACAATATACATCTAGTCATCTCCATTATGTATCTGTTCCTCCTTTCATTAACCCTATTTTTTGTGAAGTGTATAGAGCAGTAAGTTGGTGTTTAATATCTGTTTCCTCGTAAAATAAATTGAACTCTCCGGAGGTATACTCTTTTCCATTGTCTAACCTCAGAGCTTGAATTTTGCAGCCACTTTGATTTTCCACCATCTTCTTGAACTTCCAAAATACTTCAGCTACTTCTGATTTGAATTTAAAAAAAAAAAAATCCATCACATTCTTGTAAAATCATCAATGAAAATAACATAGTAGAGGCTACCTTTTAATGATGGTGTTCTTTGAGGTCCTGCCATATTTGAGTGTATTAGTTGTAGCTTTCATGAGGCCTTCCAAGTTGATTTAGGAAATGGTGTCCTAATTTGTGTAGCAAATTGACAAGCATTACAATTTGGTAAATGATCAGTAACAGCCGGTAAGCCCCTTATCATATCTTTCTTTTTCATGTTTAACATTCCTTGAAGATGACAATGACCAAACCTCTTGTTCCAAATTTCAGTGGTGCTGACTTCAGTGGTATAAGTTATGTTCTCCTCCTCGGTTGGATCAAATGAGAAGTTTTTACCTCTCATTTTAACATTGAAAATCTTCTATCCAGTAGCATCTTGAATGAGTCAATATCTATCTTCAAAGGACACTTTCAAACCTTTTTCCATTAGCTGATCTACACTTAGTAAATTCTTATCAATATCAGGTACATAAAGAACATATGTAATTGTTTTTGTACCTAAGCTTGTTGTGATTGCAATGGTTCTTTTTCCCTTTATAGGAATGTGGTCACCATTTCTTATCTTGATCTTCGTGATTCCAGTGGGCTTCAACTCTTTAAAGAGATTCTTGTCATGAGTCATGTAATTTGTACAACCACTGTCAATCAGCCAACATTTTGAAAAACTCCTGCTTGAAAAACATGTTGCTACAAAGAGCTGGTCTTCTTCATCTTTACTAGCAACTTGGGCATCCGCTTTCTATTTTTGAAATTTGCTTTTGCAAACCACAACTTCATGTCCAAACTGATTACACTTGCTTCATTTTACATCTAGTCTCCACCAACATTTGAATGGTCGATAACCTTTTCTTTTACAGTGTTGACAAGGAGGATAATTTCCCTTTGAGCTTCCACCCTTGCTCCAATTTTTGTTATTATTTGCAGTGTTTTCACTATTTGATGCCTGAATATTTTTGTAGGTTTTTTTTTTATTTTTTCCAGCAACCTGGTGCTTGGTTGGTAAAGCTCCTTCAGTAGTCCCACCTTGCCTCATAAGCCTTCTTTGCTTTTGAGCCTGCAAAGCATTTAACAACTCTGCCAAGGTGATCTTGGACAGATCCCTTGTGTTCTTTATAGTGGTTATTGATGCTTTATCACTGGCATACCTCTTATCTTTTCATCTCCAGCATACTCTTCCTTGAGATAATCCCAAATTACTTTTGCTATTTTGAGAGGAATAATTCTTGTGAAAATGGTGTTGAAACTGCAGCAAACAGACATGCTTTAGCTTTTAATTTCTTGATTTTTCTTTCCTAATGATTTTTTATCTGGGTCATGGTGAGATTGTTTGGCAGAGGAGGAACTTCATAATCCTTTTCCACGGCTTCCCAAAAATCTAAAGCCTCCAAATAGATCTTCATTTCACTGCACAAAGCTGGTAGTTTTCTCCATCAAATATAGGAGGAGCTATTGATAAGAAACTTGTTTCTACATTCATTCACAGATCCCTTAAGAATGAAGTCTGATACCAATTGTTAATTTTGAATGTATGAAATTAGAAAATCAAAAGATACTGGTATGCAGCAAAAAGGAATTCTGCATTCTTTTTTAATTTATCAGACATACATGTAAAAAACATTGAAAACAAACTGAAATCATGGACCTTAACCTAAGTCATGATCTACGACATGCAGGAAACAAACTAACTACTTCCTAAAGACTAGGAACAACATATTTTATTAAATGAAACAAAAACATAAAGGACACGTGGACATATATTGCAGTCCTAAAGCAAATATTTAACAAAGGTTAGTCAACTTTTATGTTTTGTACAAATTCTTCAATACTTATTGTTGGGTAACTTCATTCTCTTATTGATTCTTTTGTTCTTCATTCACTTATATGTAACACATTCATTCTCTAACTTATTTATAAACAATAAACAATAATAGCTCTTTCACTTATTTTAGTTTATTGATTTTGTAAACAATAATAGTTATTTCATCTTTTTTGGATTATAGATTTTGTAATGTTATTGTTATAGAATGCTTGAGTATTTGAAATAGAAATGGAAGATGTTGAATGAATGAAAGAAGTTAGAATATTTAAAATAAGTTAGAATGCATGCTTGAGTGAACATTAATAGTATAGATTTAAAAAATTTGGTTATGTTTTGATTAGTTTATGTGGTGTATTGTTTATAAGTTTTAAATTTTGCATAGTAGGTGTTTGAATGAATGATTTAGTGAAGCTTGGGGTGTTTAGAAAGTTGAGGTTATTTTGCATAGTAGGTATTCTTCTTTTTACTTATGTGCCCCCACCTATCCCCTTTCCCACAAGCCACTAAGGCTCCACCCTACTGCCCAACCATCGGTGCCTCACCACCACACCGACGGTTTATACCTCTCTCTTTTGTTTTTTCCTTGCATCGAAGCCCCACCACCAATCCATCAACTGTCAATGTCCCACTATCACATCGTTGATGAGACACCAATAGTTCAATACAACTTTTGATTTTTTCCCTTTCACTAAAGCCCCACCACCACCTCCTCAGCCATTGGTGCCCCATAACCACATTATTGGTGAGGCACCAATGATTCAAAATATTTTTGTTTTTTGTTCCTTGCAGCAAAGCCCTACCACCCTCACTCAACTATCATTGCCTCACCATTACAGCATCGGTGGCGCATCGATAGTTCAATATCTTTTTTTTTTCTCCTACACCGAAACCTCATCACCACCTCTCAATTGTCGATGCCCTACCACCACATCATTGGTGGGGCAACAACGATTCAACTCCCCCCCCCCCAAATTATTGCTTTATAAAATTAATTTATATATATATATATATATTTCAAGTAGTACTTTATATTATAATATCATTACTATCTCCTACAATTGGTGAATTTAATGAATTTTTCTTTGTGATTTAATTACTGGTTTAATTAGTGCTTTGAACTTCAATATTTTTTTATTTATTATTTAATCAGTACTTTCTAATTTAACAATAAGATGGTAGAACCTAAGCTTTTGAAGTACCCCGGTGCATTGGTGGTTAAAGATGGCCAACTACATGTTACTTCTAAGTCTACTATAATACAATGTATTCAAGACATTGATGAAAAATTTGTTCAAGATCCCAATAAGTCATCTAGAATAAAGGCAAGACAACAAAAGAAGTTTGAAGAAAGTTGTTTTCGACTCTCTTTATAAGAATACACAATATTGTATTAAGTGGAGGCATGGTTCATAACATAATAGCAAGGCAAGCAGAGAGTATGAGTGAGGACATCATGGTGTTCAACTTCAATGAAAATGAAGCAATCTCTACAAGAAAAAGAATTTGGTATTATAATCGGTTTAAAGATGGAAAATACATTGAATGTCCCACATCCATCACATTCCAATCCAATAAGAAACATGTATTTTGGTCATATTGACAACATAAAAAATGTAGATGTAAGGGATGTGTTTATGCATATATGGCGTAGTCAACTAGAGTACGAAGATGATATGGTGAGATTGAGTTTGATATACTTCCTTGAATGTGGTCTACTTGGTAAGGAGAGTCAAGTATATATCAATTTAGACCATTTGTCTATGGATGAGGATTTAGACTACTTCAACCAATATTCATAGGATTTGGTCTCCTACAATGCTACATTGATGTCCTTCCATAGAGTATTGAATTTCCATAATGGATAACTAAACAAGTCTTCCACTTATAGTGTAAGTGGTTTTTCTTTGGCTTTTCAGGTAATAATATAAATTACACAACTATTTAATTATATTTATTTATACAAAATTAAAAAAATTCTAATTTTTTTGTATTAGGTTTGGGGTTACAAGACAATCCGTTTAATGAGAAAAATATTTGTAAAAAAATGGATAATTCATATCCTCGAATTTGCAATTAGGAAGCTTAACACATCCACATATTTAAAAATGTGGAAAAAATTTAAAAATAACAAGACAATTAGATGTTATTGTCATTTATTACTTTGTAGATTTATAATAATTTTTCTTTTACTTATTATTTGTGACTAATTTACTATAATTGCCCATCTACTAATGTATAGTTTATGCTATTGGAAGACTTAGACCATTGAATGTAGATGAAGAATTCATATACGAATTTAATGAAGATTTTCCAATGCCACCATTGAAAAAGGTCATAAGGACGTTGACATGAAGAAAAAGAATATGCAAATTTTCACCAACAAGATACTTCTAATTTTAGCGAAACTTCATTTGAGATGTTGGTCAACCATCGCAATCGTCATACAATGTAAGTATATAAGATATTAATGTAACCATTAACTATCTATTAATATTTTTAATTTTATTTGACTAATATAATAATGTAATTAACATATACTTCTCATTTTCATATATTTTGATGAACTTAAATCACATATCCAATCATTCGATATTAAAATTGATCATGTTGCAAATGATTTGAGTAATTTTCGATTGGATTCGATTGGCTAAGGTGTTTGTGTTTCTGGTACTGGTGTTTCTATTTCTGGTACTGTGTTTCCAAATATGTTTCTGTTTTTGGCACTTGAGTTTACTAATGTGCTTCACTTTCCCTAGATACTTGAGTTTCCCAAATAGGAATGTTAGGTACTTGACTTTTCCGTAATTAAACTTCATCCACATTGGATACATCTATATGTTTTTTTATTTGTAATCTTTCCCCAATTTGAGTGGAAGAGAAAGAAAATGAGAAATAATTGATTATGCTACCATAATTAAAAGTAGCAAATCTTTCATTATTGGTTCGCTCAATAGAAAATAATTCATGAACATTTGGCAAAATCTCCACATATAATGGAGTAACCAGCACAACATCTTTCATTACACGAAGAAATATTTTGACATCTCTATCTCATCTTATTTATTATGGAGAACATGGTTGTGAAAGTACTGCATAATAATATTTCATGTTTAAGTTGAATCCTTCCCGGTTTACATTAGCAATCTTGTAAATCTCACCCATCAATTGCTTATAAGTACAATTTTTAAAAACTTAGATCACTTCCGATTTATAGTTCTTGAATTGTCAACGATCATCATCTCATTTATGCAATGTGTCACCATAAAATGCAGCAATTATAATAGTACTTTCGGATTCCATTGTACCTATACAATTAAAAATATACCATAACATTATAAATAAATAATAAAATTATAAATTTAAGTAAAATACAATAGAATACTAAAAAATGCTATACATTGTCAACCGTGGTAAGGCACCAACGCCCTGGTGGTGGAAGCACCACTAGACCATCAGTGAGCCATCACCAGGCCATTGGTGGGCCATCATTAGGCTGTCGATAGGCCACCATAAGTTTGCATTTTTCAGTGAATTTTTCTATGGCTG
Organism: Rhamnella rubrinervis; assembly: GCA_007844105.2. Taxonomy (NCBI): domain Eukaryota; kingdom Viridiplantae; phylum Streptophyta; class Magnoliopsida; order Rosales; family Rhamnaceae; genus Rhamnella; species Rhamnella rubrinervis. The sequence goes on from CM017582.2 coordinate 827,953, forward strand.
ACACAAAGCACATTTGTTTTTTTTTTGTACGAAAATTTCATATGAAATCCCAAAATCTCTCAAAATCATCTTTAAAAATATCTACCCAATTAAAAGTAATGAACAATAACCCAAAATAAAATGCATATAGTAACTTACGGAGTCCAAAAATGGTTTCTGTAGCTTGATTAGTTAAAAAAGATGGAAATGTCTTTGACAAAATGCCAGATTACATGCACAACTTTTCTCAATCGTGTTTGTTTTTTGTTTCTAAGGGATATTTGGTTGTGTAATAAGTTGAATAGATATTATACATGTTATTTGCACTTAATATGAGAAAGGATAGTTAGATAAAAGCATCTACCAAATTGGCAAAAAAATTTATTCCTCCAAAAAGTAGCTAAAAGAATTTAAAGGTACCCCACCACAGGCTATGTTATAAAAAAATCTTTAAAAAAATTCAAAAAACCAACGAGCTGCAGTTTATGCGGCCTAGAGTGTGCATCCGCCCATGCCTATGAATTTTGATTTGAGCTTTGAACTTTCATTTCAATACATTCATACTCTTTGCTGTCAATTATTTTTATCTTTTAAATTATATATAAAGTTTCAAATTACTTATAAATTATATATATAATTATAAATTGCTCCATAAACGGTACATTTTTACTTTAACCATGTTATTTTTTTAATTATTCAAAAATATTTTATTCTTAAATGATTTAAAGTAATTTCTTTTTTTACATATTTTTAATTACCTTAGTTTTTAATATACTAAAAAATATATATATCTAAACGACTAAAAGTATATTGCATTTATGAGTGAGACAATTTGTAATTATTTTTAAAATTCATAATATATGTGAATTTCTCTAACTTAAAAATATAATATAATCTTTAACATATAGATTTATTGTTTTATGTCAAAGATAGAGTAATTGGCGGTATGTGAAAAAATAAATTAATTTAAAACATTCAATAAAAAAAATAAACCATTAAAAAAATACTGTAACACTATACCTTTATAGAAAACTTGCAATTTCATAGATTTGCAACTTTGTGCATAATCTAAGGGATATTGGTGCCGAAATTTCAAGAAATAAGATAAATCTTTTTTTAAAAAAATTATTTTTACTCTCATCGTGGCAAAAACAATAAAAAATTTAACAAAGTTGACAGTAGAGGTTATTGGTGCATGTTCAAGAGGGCGATACTTCCAAAATTAAAATTCACAAAGCAATATACAATAAAGATGAAAATAAAGAGCATTGCTATCAAAAACCCAAAAAAAAAAAAAAAAAAGTCCATGGCTCCTTAACGTGGACTATTCAAAAATCAAGGCTCTTTTGTAGTTGCTTCCGGTGGTCAGAAAATTCCTTGATTGAATCTCTTGGCTCACTAGCCGGTGCTGTACTCCATGGTTTCCGAATGCACAATCTTCAATTCATATTTGTCACTTTCAATGTTGTTAGTCCCCCACATATCCTCCAAATTTTAAACACTCAAATCACCTGATGGTGACAAAAAAATTTCTTTATAATATTATATTTTTGAATAAATTGTGAGTGATCGTCTTTCAATAATCTAAACTAGCTCAAAACAAAAAATTCTGATAAATAAAATATGTACTCATAGGCTCAGCTACATATATAGTAATACAGCAATACTATGGAAAGTCACACGCTTATGTTTTAAGTTTTATCAAAATACTTAAAATGTTTCTGTTTCTAATTTGTTTGTTTATTTTTGGCCCAACTACATCATTTTAATAATTAATTGATAAAATTCTTTTGTTAAGGTATTTTGATCCATGAATGTTCCAAAAGTTGTATACCTTTCTCAACTTGGCCCTTCCTTTAAATATTAATACTAAATAAAATTAATAAATTAAGAAAATAATAATAATTCTCTTGTTAGTTAACTATTAGATAAAGTTTCTTGTAATGATTCTCCACCTCAGTTTAAAGCATTTAAACTAAAATAATAAAATTCATTTTATCTGATATTTCCATGTCAATGCCTAAAATACCCCTCATTTTATTTTGTAATTGTGATTCAATTTCGCTTAATTTAGTAAAACATCTTATTTGTTTCTTTAGGGTAAAAAGAAAAGAAAATCACAAAATATTTAAAAGTTACAAGTTGTTTTATTTCCTAGCAGATAACAGAGAAGAAGAAGAAGGAAGAGAGAGAAAGCAACATGACTAAAATGAAGCTGATGAGTTAAAAATTTGTCTACAAGTCACCCCAGTACTTGTCTACCTCCAAACATTCTATGAAACAATAAGAAGCATCACTCACTTGTTTAACAAACCCAAAATAGGCATCTCTCCAAGACTTGTTGACTATCAAACTGCCAAAAACTCCCCAAAATCCCACAATGAAACCTAGTGCCATGCTGATGAAGAAGCCAAGCTTGTCAAACGAATCCCCAACGTCACCATCTGTCTTCTTGATCTCCTTGAGTACTATTTTGCTCATTGCCTGAACAATTAGTTGGCAAAGGCTGTCCACAGAGGGCCACATTGCCTTGATACATTGAGGGGTCAAGAAGAGTTTGAAACTGGTTTGCTGTTGGGATTTTGCTGGACAAGTTATTGTAGGAGAGGTTCAAATGATTCAGGAATGTTAAAGAAGACATGGTGGGTGGAATTTGTCCAACAAGTTTGTTTCTGGAGAGATCAAGAGTTTCTAGGCTTTTCATGTTGCCAATGTCCGATGGGATATTCCCTGTCAAATGATTTATGGACATATTCAAAGACCAAAGGTTTACGAGGCTTGTTAGTTCCTCAGGAATCTCCCCTGACAGCTTATTGTTAGAGAGATCAAGGCTATCAACAGCATATTGAATGAAGTATGTATATTCCAGCGTTCTTCCTTTTGCCATTATCTTGAAATTTCCATTGTTTAACAGTGCTATGTCACCATTCATCTGCGCGCCGGATTTCATGCCACTCAAATTACCAATGCAGTGTGGAATATGACCTGACAGATCATTGTTTGAGAAATCCAAGACATGAAGATCAGAAAGGCCACAGAGCTCTGAAGGAATTTTCCCACTAAAAAGGTTGGACCGCATGCGTAAAATGGATAAAGCGGACATGTTTCTTCCTATCCAAGCAGGAAGTTCCCCTGAAAGTTTGTTATCACCAAGATCAAGAGCATTCAATTTGGAGCAGTTTCTCAAGGAAGAAGGGAGTTCACCAGAAAGGTTGTTGTTGGAGAGAAGTAAAAACTTGAGAACCTATAGTAGTAGGGATTGATCCTGAAAGATTATTGCTTGACATGTCTAAGGAATACAACTTTGGCATGTTTTCCCATGTGTGAAAAGGGATTTGACCAGAGAGTTGATTATCGGAGATTGCCAATGTTATCAGTCTGATAAGTTGCCCATGGACAAGGGAATGCTACCACTTAGAGAGTTGTAAGACATGTCTAAATCTATTAGTAAGGGCATCACATCACCAAAGTTTGGAGGAATTGAGCCGGAGAAGTGATTACCACTCAAAAGCAACGTGGTCAGGTTTGATGAGAAGAGTGGTAGCTGTTAGAAAGAAAACTCACAATCGAATAATTGTTGAACCTGAATGATGAACTTGGCACCTTACCACTTATATTATTGTAAGCGAATTCTAAATCCAATTGCCAAAACCAATTCGGACTTGTGTCCGAAATCTTAGCATTGGTAAGTGACAACCTGCTCAGCTCATTTTGGTTCTTAAGCCATGTGGGAAACTTAGGACCTAATTGACAGGAATGGATGGATAGTCGTCCGAGTTTGAAAGGAGGTAACCAATCAGAGCTGATGTTGAAAATCAAAGAAATATTGTCTGGAGATTGGTTATTAATATTGATGATTGATAATTCTTTTAAGCTAGAAAGATTCACTAGATGAGCTTCAGTTAAGACACCTTCCCATATGTTGTGTGAGATATCTAATTGAACCAAATTTGAGAGTTGTCCTAGACTTTCTGGGATAGCACTCATTTGATTACCACTCAGTAAAAATGTTTCTAAAGATGTTGAGTTTCCAATAGAGTGTGGAATTGAACCTTGCAATAAGTTGTTGGACAAGAGAAGCTTTCTCAGGCTCTTAATATATCCTAAAGTATTGGGCAGATTTCCTGTGAGTTTATTGTGTGCCAAATTCAGTATCTCTAAGCTGCAGTTATTGCGATATACATCTGGAAGTGCTCCGTGGAAATGATTGCTGCTGAGGTCAAGTTCAACTAGGCTTTCAAGATTTAATAACCAGTGAGGTATTGTTGAGTTGAATTCATTGTTTGAGAGGTCAAGCACTAAAAGAGAAGTGAGATTAACAAAAGGAACTGTGAGAGGCAGATCTGAGAGTCCACAAGAACTCAAGTGCAATTCTAGGAGATGTGGAAGCCTAATAACAGTTTGGAGCCAATATGTGGCAGCCATGGTCAAGTTCCAACCTTCCAAGCTAAGGTACTTCAAAGAAACAAGACCCGAAAGCCAATGCAGGCTACTGCTTTTACCAACAACGAAGGGATTAAAATCACGGCTGAGATCAAGATAATTCAATCTTGAGAGGTTTCCGAGATTTGGAGGAATAACTCCACCAAAAGATGCATGAGAAAGATTTAGATATCTCAAATTCCCAAGTGATCCAATGAAATAAGGAATTTGAGAACCTCTAATGAAATTCATGCTCAAGTCCAAGTATTTCAAATCTTTCAAAACATGCAAAGAAGAATTGATCCCACCATCCAACTCATGCTCTGCTCTATCAATTCCACTGTTTGGATAGGGGTTGCGAAGTTTGAGCTTGACGACGCGTCCAGTTTCGTTGTTGCAGATTACTCCTGCCCATTTACAGCAATCTTCTCCAACCCAAGATGAAAGCCTGCCTGAAGGAACTACTAGGCCATCTTTAAACTCTAGAAGAGCTTTTCTTTCAACCTCTACACAGCCCACATGCTTAAATTCACCGAGGCAGATGCAGAGTTTACTAAGGCAAAGAAGCATTCCACATACAAGCAAAAGAATTTCACCAATGGAAGTAGTAATACCACTGCTATATCCCATGCTTGTAATGGTATTGGATATGTATGTTTGTGCAATGGAATGGGATAATGTATGCTGCAAGTTCCTACCGATATTGCTAGAATTTATAAAGATTTAATTAATGTCTGGGTAGTATGTAACTTGGACGGCTAGTGATTGACCTGAACACCACTAACAAGAAATATTAAAATTTACATCTTTAAGCTCAAAAAAAATGTCGTACATGGACCTTTCTTCTCATCTTCTATTGATTTCCTGCTGTTAATGCAAAGACTTTTTCGTTTCCACTTTCCTCTGTTTTCATGTTCCTATCTGTTTTTGTTTTTGTTTGTTAGTGGTTAATGCATTGACTCGCATAGCCGACATAGAAGACCTCTGCATTGCATTGCCTCTGAGTCAGTCTGTGAATGTAGAGAAGGTGGGTTGGATACGGAAAATAGACATGTGGATGAGTTGCAGTCAAAGTTGAAGACGTAATTAATTTGGGGACTGAATTTTGGAAAAGGTGGTGGACTGATATTGTTAATTGATTGCATGCATGTGAACTTTTTAAATATTTAATAAAGTTGACAAGCGAGGTTGGTCAGAAGTATGCACCCATACATCAAAAATATAACACCCACACTTAAAAGTCGTGAGTACGAGTCATGTCCTCCTCTGTCCAATATCGACAGCAGCTCTCCTCCAGTACCACTCCGTCCAGTCCGCGAATCCACTACGTGATTTCCAAGAAGTGACAGAGAAACAAGATAGGAAAGGAGTGTAGGACTGGCATGGGTCACGCGCGGGCTGCCCAACTCCAATACCACTCAGTCCAGTCCACCGGAGAGGTTGTTGCTTGGAAGACTCAACTATCGAAGACGACTATTTTTTTTTTTTGGTTATATCGAAGACGACTATATGAACCCATAGAACTTGGGATTGTTCCAGAGACACTTTGACACGTCTATAAATTGCAAGAATGGCATATTTTCCCAGATATTAGGAATTTCACCAGACAATTCATTGCTGGAGATGACCAAGTTTGACGATTGAGTTAGATTACCTAAAGACAAGGGGATTCTTCCGTTTAGAGAGTTGTAAGAGACATCTAGAACTGATAACAATAGAATCACTTCACCAAGGTCACGAGGAATTGGCCTGGAAAAATGATTTTTACTCAGATACATGGTGGTAATTTTTTTACAAAAGAGGGGGAAGGGGCCATGAAACAGGGTTGAAAGCAGACAGGCAGATGAAGGTTTATTGAACCTCCATGAGTTCGGCACCTTAACATCTATGTTATCATAAGAAAGATCTAGCATATCCAGTTGTACATCCAATTGCAAAAACCAATTTTGAATGGTGTCTGAAATTGTAGCATTGATGAGTGACACACTTCTCATCTCATTTTGATTCATAAGCCATGTGTGAAACTAAGTACCCAATTGACATGATCGGATGAAGAGGTGTTGAGTTTAAAAGGATGTATCCAATCAGAGCTTATGTCGAAAACAAAAGGTTGGTTACAGCTAATTGAAAAATCCTTCAAGCTAGTAGATTCACCAGATGAGCTTCACCCAAGACACCTTCCCAAATGTTAATACAACCAGCTTTGAAAGTTGGCCAACACATTCTGGGATAATACTCATTCGATTATCTTCCAGTAAAAACTTTTCCAAAGATTTCAAGTTTCCAATAGATTATGGAATTGAACCTTGAAAGAGTTATTTGACAGTCACAGGTATCTAAAGCTCTTAATGTATCCCAAAGAATGGGGTAGATTTCCTTTAGTTCCGTTGTCTCCCAAATGCAATGTCTCTAAGCTGCTGTTGGAGCACTCAAACAACCATCGACATAATCAGTTATTTCACCAGAAATATTATTGTCATAAAGCTCCAAAGTACGCAAATTGCACAACTTTCCCAAGTTCCTTGACAACTGACCACCGATGGCATTCCTTGACAATTCAAGCTTTTCGAGAAAAAAACAAACTAGCAATTGCATCTGGAAGTGCCCCATGGAAATGGTTGCTGCTGAGGTCAGGCTGAACTAGGCTTTTAAGATTGAACAACCAATGAGGTATTATGGAGTTGAAACCATTCTCTGGGAATCAAGAACAAAAAGTGAGGTGAAATTAACAGGAGGAATGGTAAGAGGCAGATGAGTTAATTGACAATAGGGCAAATGCAATTCCAATAGTGATAACAGTATGGTGCCAATATGTTGCAGATAGACAGGTCCCAACCTCCCAAATCAAGGTATTTTAGTGAAGAAAGACCAGAAATCCACTGGAGGCTACTCTTGTCTGACACAACAAGTGGTTGTTCAGATCAAGATAACTTAATCTTGTGAGGTTTCCAAGATTAGGAGGAATAGTACCACCAAAAGATGCTACAGAAAAATTGAGATACCTCAAATTCCAAAATGGTCCAATGAAATAAGGAATTTGGGAATCTCCAAAGTTGTTCATGCTCAAGTCCAAGTAATTTGAATCTTTCAAAACAAGCAAAGAAGGGTCAACTTACCACCTAAACTTTGCACTGTTCCATCACCATCCAAACTGTCCGAACAAGGATTGAGAAGTTTGAGCTCAACCACACGTCTGATTCTGTGGCTGAAGTTAACTCCTTTCCATTTACAGCAATCTACTCCCACCCAAGATGAGACCTACCTGAAGGATCTGTCAGACCACCTTTGAACTGGAGGAGAGCTTTCCTCTCATCACTTATGCAGCCCACAACAACATTGCTGAGGCAGAAACAGAGTTTACTAAGGGACAGAATTCCACAAAGAATTAGAAGCAATAGAAGTTGGATTGAAGCAGTACTAGTAATATGCTGTGTCCCATGCTTGTTGTGCAATGGGATACTCTATACAGTTCTTACTGATGCTGCTCTGAATTTAAAGATAGTCACACTTTATGCTGTTCATGTGGAGTCCAGTTCCAAATTCTACCTGACCTCAATATAGACCTAACATTACGAAACAAGACTTTAAGAAAATTTGGAAGTTGAATGTTGAAAGAGTGGTTGGATGAAGGAATTTGGAGATGAGATAACATTTTTAAAAATTCAGTCAATAAAATGTAATGGAAGATTAAGAAGTTCAATCATGAGTAATTTGTGGAATTTTAACTGAGAGGCTGCTATGATTATATATAATGACTTCAATTAAACATGGTCTGCATTGTCCATATGGAGAAGTTCAAAATATGACTGAAGACTCCTATACATTTCCCCAGTAACTTTGTTTTCATGTTTTTGTTTGTTAATTTCCAAATTATAAATCTTGGTATGCTTTGCAGTCAGTTATACCTAATTACATTAACTATTAATTTAGAATGTTGGAAGGGTTTGGTTTGGCAAGGAATATTGAAAATCAAAGCTTAAAATTTTCTGAAGAGACCAACCCATCAACGGACATGAGAAAATTAATCAGATATTGAAAGAGTGGGTAGGTTAACATTTTTCATAATAATTTGGTGTAGGATGAGTATACACTGACTATGACCTTTTACTTGGTCATCCAACAAGTTAGATAGATATAAACCTACTATTAACGTTTAAATTATTCTATGCCTTTATGGACAGCTCAATTAATGACAGTATTGTCGGATCTTGGTTTGATTTATAGTTTGTATACTATTTTCAAAAGGGCAAGAGAACAAGCTTTTAAAAGATCTTGAATGAAAGGGAATGTATACTGACATTTGGATGACCATATTGTATCATTTGAAGACTTCCTTGCACACTTTGTTACCTACAAATAGGCAGACTTGAATCACAACGTATTGTTGTATGATAAAACACATAATATATATATATATATATATATATATATATATATATATATATCATAGGCTATGAACCAACCAGATTCAAAAACTTTGTACACAAACTTGTCTGTTCTTCTTCTGTCCCAAATGAACTCAAGTCCTGTTTTTTACCACCTCGAGTTAAATCATGTTATGAGTCTAGCAACATCTCCACACTTAAATCATCCATTATTTTAACTATAGCGAGGTTTGTCTGCATAGAAATCAAAATGATAACGTTCATTCGTATATAACTTCACACAAAACATATATATCAAGTACGAGCAATGATTAAAAAAGTCATCGTTTAGCATAATCTACCTGATGAGAATGTCTCATGATGGCAACAAGTTTTTTCAAGTCAACCAGCATACAAGTTATATCACCTTGTTGATCTTTCATTGCCTGTTTATCCACTCTGAATATTGCATCAATTGTCACTTGATCCATTGCATCAATTTTTTATTCTAGCACACTTACCTTTGTCTCCTGTATTAGTAAAATCATATTGATAACCTTCAACTTATATAATTTCACAGAAAACACATTTATATCGACCAAGCAATGTAAAGAAATCATCATTTAGTGTAATCTAGCTGAGAATGTTTCATGGTGATGACAAGTTTTGTCAAGTCTACTAACATATGAATTACATCACCATGTTTGAGCTTTAATTGTCTCCAGATCCACTCTGATTGCATCAATTGTCTGTTGATCCACTCTCATTGCATAAATTTTTTAGTCTAGCACAGTATTCTTTGCCACTATCTCATCCTGCAAATTACCATGAGTGCAACTTATTTCAAGAAAATTATACAACAAGACAAACAAATCTTAAAAAGCGGCCTCAGTATCCTCGGATTCATCATCACTAGACAAGGAGTACTAGTGTTGCCTCTATCAACACTGACTTCTCAACCTCTGTTGGATGTAGAAGTTCATGCACATAAAGCTGTAGAAAGTAAAGCATTACAAATATTTACGTTTTCACCAATTCTGTCACCAAAGAATATAATAGTAAATGAAGTATAAAACTCACATTTTTTCTGTCGAACACAACTCTCTTAAGATTATTGTACAAACGTGAAAAACTTTGCATTCCCAGTTCAATATCCCAGGATACATAGATCCTTTCTTTTTGCATACATTAAACCCAGTCTGGGAATTACTTCAAAAGCCCACACCTGGGGAATATATCCAAGTCACTTTTAGCTACAAAACAAAAAAATAAAAAATATAAAAGAGAAGAACACTTGGAACAAACGAGAATCCAACATCGCATCAATGTAATATACCTGAAAAGCATAGGGGAATCCATAAAGACCATATATAGCAGATGCATTTTGCAGTCTTGATTTCCCTTTAGTTTTCTTATTCACGGATTTGAATTCCCTACAATTTAATGCCCATTGAAGGGAAGTCAATGTCCTATCAATCCACTAGTACTACATATGGAAGTTATAAATTAGTGTTTTCTTATATTTTCCCAACAGAACAATTTCAAGGAAATAAAGCAAAGCAAACTTTACAGTGTCCTCATCAGACCAAGTACTCGACTTGTTCACGAACACACCTTGCAAGGAGGCAGCAGTTATGTTTCGTTTCCCATCGAAGCACTCATTTCACAACCTCATACTTAAGACTTCTTCTTGTTCATAATCCTTTGATCATTCCCAACACTTAGTCCTGTAATAAGGCATAAGTTCAGACATGCCAAACTGGGCAAACTTTCCCCCTAAACTAAACATCTCATCAGTTTTAAGGCTCTCCAACTCCCTCAACAGCATGTGGTGTGCGGTTCCACCTGAGAAATTCATGTCATACACTTTGAGAAAGTGTCCAAAGCAGCTCTCACCGAAAAGCTTCATTTGGTTTACGTTGAGTTTCTTCTTGATATTTTCAATGACCTTGAACGATGACAAAATTTCACCTAAGCTTTGAAATATTGATGCTCAGAAAACTTTTGGAATCAAGTTGGCTGTCATATTCCTTGTCCAAAAAGTAAAATCATACAAAACGCAACAAAATATCAAGTTATGGATGAAAATGAATTACAGAGAGATGGGTAGGGAGGAAGTCGTCAGTCGTCACGTTCACCCACCCGAGTTCAACGAGTTCGGCCTCCAATGGCTTCCAAGCGTAGTCAGTTCGTACTCCGTTCCTCTTCCTCCTCCTCCTCCTCCCACCACTAACATAAACACAGACGAAATGTCTTCTGGGTTTTTGTGGGTCTGCCGTTGCTTTTCGTTCAGGACAGTCAAACAGAAAGCCTACTCTGTCACTCGCCCTCCGTCGTGATCACCGTTTTTTATTTTCTTCAGCCATCTTTATTTAGGTATTTTCAAAACATTAGATTTTTTGGAAAATGGTTTCTCAGAGAGAAGCTTAAATTTTATTTTAAATTTGCTGCTACAAAAAAGAAGCTTTAATTAATGATGCTACAAATAGAGTGACCTCCAAAAATGTTATGTCATATTTATAAAATTCCCAGCACGGACTTGCTGATAGATAATATAATTTTACTTTTCCTTTACCAAAAAAAATTAATTTTACTTTTAAACAATTAATTCTAGATATAAATATAATTACAATAATAAGAATAATATTATACTTATAAACATCTTTGGAACCCACGTTTGGGTTTCACTTGGCTTCTGATTTTCAAGAATTTACGCTAGAGATTTATTAACATCTCGACTGAAGACTTGAAAGTTCATTTATTAAATTATACTACAAGCACTTTGACTGATGCAACTTATTGTCTACATTTTTATATGTAAAATGGTAAGTGTAGAGGCACAGGTAGAAAGGAAAATATACAATAAACATAATACTTATTGAAAATGAACTTTTGGTTTGAGATGGGCAGCTGCATGCATGCATAACCTTCCTAACTTGACCTCATAAAGAAATGTCTTTCCCAAATAGTTCAGCTATTCCCTTCCCGGGGTCATTCTTCTTCACAATTGACTCTCCAACCAAAACCTGAACAAGAAATTTTCCAATTTATCACCACTAATGTTAATTATACCAGTAATTAAAGAAAGAACAGAATCAGTAGTTGATTATGCCTATGATGTATGGAATTTACATCGATGCAGTAGTCAAGCAAGCATGATCACCATTTTTAGAGTGCCTAAATGTTGAAGATCTTAGATCTTACCGCTTTCACTCCGGCTTCTTGAACATAAGCAATGTCATCAGGAGTAAACAGACCAGATTCCCCGACGACCTGAAGAAGTCCAAATAAGTAGTATTTGTTACATTATCCATTTTCACCACAAAAGAAAACTAAGCATTTCAGTGAATAGTCATGAAATTGGTTAATGAGCCGAGCCACTTACCATAATATCTCTTTCACGGATCAATTTACCACGCTCTCCTTCAAGAAGCCTCTTTGTATTGCTAGTGTCAACCTCAAAGGTTTCTGTTAACAAGAAAATGTTATCAGTTATCATCTTATAAAGAAAGTTTATAGGTCTGAATTAATAATGTTCAATGCATTTCCTCCAACGAGATAATGATTATTAACTATACTAAACAGAAATCTTCAGTCTCTGCGCCTACAATCCTTGCAAAATAAGTGAATGAGACATGAGCCTGTGATTCACAGGCTGGTCATGAAGGGGGCAGAAAAACAAGTTTAATTTCTAGAAGGAGAACAAAATAAGTCTAATGGCACAAGCCAATGCTAAAAGTTGAAAAAGCTTACCGAGATTGCGGTTGTTGATGCCAATTAGCTCAACCCCCTCTATCCCAAGAACACGATCCATTTCCCTCTCATCATGCACCTGCATGAAAATGGCACTTTCATATAATAATGATATGATAAAACTAGAACGGTTAGCAATTTTGCAAAGAATAAATAAATGGTGTATACTAAAGTACTTAACCTCAAAAGAGAGAAATTATTAGCAGTACAAATGAGGAGGCTACTCAATGCTTTCAGCTATAAAAAGAGGTTTCATCTAATATCAACAAAGACATGGGTAAAGTTTGGACCTCAATTAGCGCCGCTAAACCAAGACGCTTGCAAATCTTAGTCAAATAGCTGATGTCAAGATCAGGCAAAACAGCAGCAATCAAAAGAATGGCATCTGCACCTTTAACTCGAGCATAGTAGATTTGCCATGCTTCAATAATGAACTCTTTGCACAACAGAGGGCACTGCATATTTTGCATTGTATTAGAAGCATAACTTACACTAACCTACGTAAAGCATTTCCTCAATATTACATACTAGGGAACATGGAACAAACCTTTACTCCAGCATTTCGTATTGCTTCAATATTTTCAAAACTTCCCTACAGATAAAATCAGAAGCAAATTAGAGATAGCTAAAACTTTTACCTTCAATGACTTAAAAATTCCTCACTGTAACTACTGAGAGTGCCAACAAATACTGAACTTATTCATTCACCTTAAAATACTTCTCATCTGCCAAAACACTAAGACAGGCTGCTCCACCTTTCTCATAAGCTCGGGCAATTTCAACCTTTGTGATAAAACATTAAAACAATAAGAAGATAATGGAACAATGTAAAGAAAAGAAAATTAATACTAAATCTCCAGGACTCAGGCAGTTGTTGGTCTTAAAAGCTTGTTGAGTGCAAAAGAAGGAAATTCTTTGGGACTAATCAATCGGACTACAAAACACATGAATAACTTATCATAAATTCAACTGAACATACTCGCATGGAATATCAAAATACATAATATATTATTTCATGTAGTTATACCTAAATTTAAGAAATCAATTTAGATATGTCAGAATATTTAATCCAACTCACTCCAATGATACTCTAATTTAAGCACAAAATAAAAATGAAAGCAAACTTACTGGATCAAAATCCTCCCTTAAGACTCCTCTGCTTGGAGAAGCCTTTTTCACTTCAGCTATCAGACCAGGCAGTCCAGTTCGTGAGTTAGCTTCCCTAAGAGCTCCAACAAAATCTCTAGTTGGAGGCACATTCTCCATAGCTTTCATCAATAATGAGAGAGGTTTTTTCTCTTTTAACTGGAAAATAATAGTAAATTAGTAATTAATACATATGGTAACTCACCAAAATCAGTAATGAAGATAAAGAAAACTAAAGCATATATTACATAAACCAAGCAAACAGAATTACTTTTGAAACTTCCGTATCTTTGTTCCATATAATTTCCTCTAAAATGTTACGTGGAGTGTTTCCCTCATTCTGCAAGCGAAACTCAAATGGCCCCACATAGTGCAAAGGGGGTCCTGTTGGCGGCCTTCTCCTGATTCTTATACCCTGGCTAGCAGCTACTTCATTTTGAAACATCCCCACTTCCCATTCCTTAATTTCAAGAGCACTTCGTTCAGATTTAGATTCAGATTCACGTATAGGAGCAGTTGCAGCTGAACCATCCTTTGTCTCCATCTGATAGATAATCAGAACACCCAATTTAATTCTAAAACCACCTTATTAACTGTTGGATCTCCAAATTAAACATTAAAACATCATTTTCAGAATCAAACGGAGATCAACTACCATCATTTTAAAAGTGTGCAGGGTGTATGAACTATTTTCATGTGACATTTTGTACATAATTTTGGAATTTGGCATATTGGCACCAAACCATTTAGCATGATGTAAATAAAATTAAGATGGACTTATTTTCTTAATCTCCAAAGTTCAGCAAATTAGAAAATTATGACTTTCAACAAACAAAATGCTAATCTCACCAAGACACAATGCTTACGATGACATATAATAACAGAAGCTATCGAGTCCGCCCATCACAACATGTAATAAAGATATTAAATTTACATGGCAAACTAAAAAGCCAACACATTCGAGTTGGTATTAGAGAAAGAAGCAAAAATTCCAACCCAGAAAACAGAAAAAAAAAAAGAAAAAAAAAAAAAGAAGCTGTTTTCGTCTCAAATTCAAAGTGAACACTCACAAATTGATCAACCATGAAAGGGAAATACTCAAATTTACAGAGACGCATCATTGGTAGACTCAAAACAAATACATTTCTCCAAATAATGAAAATAAATACGATTCAAAGATGGAAAAACCTGTTGGGAACGAATAGCAGGGGTAGAAGAAGAAGACAAGGACGAAGAAGCAAGGGAGAGCGAATTCCCTCTTCGGGGGTCCACGAGTGTTCCCTGAGTGGACTTCAAGAATGAGAATTTGGGTCTGCAAGTGAAGGACGAAACGGCATGGAACGAAACCAATCCTTCCATTATTTGATATGGGATATAGCAGAGGTAACACCACCTGTTCTTCTGGGTCTATGGCTGCGTCCTGGGTGCTGCAACTCGGAGAAAGCCAAGCCCAAAGTGGGTCGCCGTCAAATTTGCATCTAATTTCCCATTTTATAGAAAACTAAACAGTAATTAAAAAACAATTGTTAATTTTTTTTAGGAGAAAAAAAAAACCAAAAAGACCATAACGCCCAAAGCATATTCTGCTTTAAAACAAATACCATTTTTCATTATTCAGCTACTACCTCATAAATTAAACATTTCTTTTATATTTACTGAAAATTTGTGAGTTTGATAAACTTAAATTTTAGGTACTTTTTTAATTTTTGTGAAGGAAGAGATTTTGGATTTTTTTTTTTTTTATATATTGTTTAGGGGGTATTTCGATAATTAGGAATACTGAAAGTGCTTTTGAGTTCTGTGATTCTCAACTGATTAAACTATTTATGGGTTTTTGTTAAGAACAAATTATAGAAAAGTTAGTAAGATTTTAGTTTCTTGCAGGGGTATTTCGGACATTTCATAATTTAGCGAGTCCCCTAAAAAAATATGTTTTAGAAGTTTTTAAAAACGTTACTTAAAACCAAAAAAAAGGCCTTTTTGCTGTTATGAAACAATTCGATTGGGGGGGGTTGTGATATGGTGCTGCCAGTGCACTGCAATAAAATGGAAAATAAAACATATATAGCAAATGTCTTTATATATGGTGGTTTTTGGTGGACATTGACATATATGAAAAGTACCATTTACGTACTTTCCATAACAAGGATTTATACACTATGTGAGGGGTCAAAGTGGCATTTCACACCCTGCCAAGTTTGGTAGATATTTTTTAGATAGAAAATCTTATTAAGTAAAAATAATTAAACACAAAATATCAAGTCGAAGGTTATATAGATTTTTGCTCCTCAAAATAGTAACAATAATAAATAAAAGAAGCAAATTTTTAAAACTTGATGTGCATAGCAAAGGCATGCATTTTACACTGAACAAGAGTGGCTCTCATTTGAAAAGCTTCCGGAGGCCATCAAAGAGTCTCAGAGCTTTCAATTCCCCACTTCTCATATCCCTCAATCTCCTTCTCAGTATCTGAAACCAAAACGTGCTATGCAAGTAATTAACCAAAAACTCTGCAACTGATGTGAATGATGATATATGGTCGACCATAAAACAATACTAATCAGTCTGCAGAAAACAAAGAGGGCTGTGATGTTCTTACGTATTGTGCGCGGAAAAGTATTCTCCGCTCACTAGTACACAAGTCTACTGCTAATTGTTTGAGAAACAACCTTCGGTTCAATTGCTTCGGCGAAGTCACATCCAAATCCATTGATCCACTTTCCTGTTTATGGCAAAATGATTCAGATTCTTATTCTGGTTTTGAATTTTCTTAGCACTAATTTTGTGACGGAGACTTCACCTTTAAGAAATTGTTGTACTTTGATATGCTAGATTCACAACTATCGAGTACAAATTGTAGTGCTTCTTCCTCTAATTCAGGGTATCTTACATCTTTCTTGGTAGAAGTTTTGTTTGATGCTGCAGCAGCCATCTGGAATAAACATCTCCAAAGGTATATAGATTATACCGTGCGTTTGGAAGAATATAATTTACTAGTAGTAGGAGGCAAAAGTTATCTAACCTCTTCAAACTGTCTGCTCATATTTGGAGGGCTGACGACTAAGTAGGCGTATGCCATTAACTCCATTGGCCAACCAGTGATTCGTACAGGAAAACACTGAGATCTGCTAAAAGAATTTTAAAGGTTGGTATCCAATAATGATCAATCAAAGTTGGAGTACAATGTAAAATGAGAATATCACATACTTTGCAATCAATAAAGCAAAAAATGAAATAAAAGCTAAATAATTACTGAAACTGAAACCCAAAAAGAAAGCCTAAATACGATTAGATGAGCTAACATGAACTCACGCTGACAATCCGTGCTTTCGCAGAGCTTCCAACTTCTCCTTGTAACATTTGTCAGATTTTGCAAGTGAGAGTGGCAACTCAACTGAATCACTAGGGTTTGTGCCCTCCCTTGGAACAAATCCATAGGATAGCAATAGCTCTCCATTAGATTTATTGCCATATGAGATGAAAACCTGCAGCAAGCTATCAAAGTTAACAGAGTCCTTATATACATAGCACATACTCCTTAGAAAGGTTTGAACTCATGAAATAGGTTTATTAAAGGAGTCAAATACCAGTTTCTCAATTTTGAGAGAAATCTGTATGGGGTAGAAAAATTAAATGAAGGAACATTTCTTTTGAACCCATTTTTATAATTTGACATACTCTAAAGGGAACGTGGCAGAAAATATACTTCAGTTTCTGGATTCTCACTTGTGGTTATCTTCTTTCCTACGATAAATATCATTTAGGTTTTGGATCAGTCTAATGATTCATGTCAAATTGTTTCTTTTAGCAATTTTTCTAAGTTTTCCCAACTCCCAAGTAATCAAAGACAAGCTGCTGAATGACACATCTTTTAAGAACACAAATATAAAGTGTATCCACTTTGGTCCTTCAAGCAATTTTACTTTTGAAATTAGGTTTCCAATGATGAAAAAGTTTCATTATTTACCTGCTCACCTGGCTGGTATGGCCGATCTGTTGTAAAGACAACTCCTTGTGATGACTTATCATAATCCAAAAATGTCTCCACCTAGACAGTCAGATATAGATGTATCTATTTAGTTATATTATGCAGCTGATATTTTTATATGAAACACCCTACAAAAGAAACTAATTGACACACCTCACAACTGTGGTTCATCATATCTGCCCAAGGAACCAAGGCAAACCTTCCATCCATTGAGGGTAATCGGACCTGTACAGATGAATATATGTTTCATCAGGTTTCCATAAATGCTAGGAAGTTTGCCATTACTAATGCACTTGAAGATAACAAATTTACAATGATGTTCCGAGTTGACTTACCAACCGTGAGAAAAGAATACCAAATGACCATTTGAAGGTTTCCAAATTGAATACCTATTAATCAAATTGGACATAATCAAAAAATTACATACTGATATTCAGTCATGGTATCTACATGTGTTGAATTTGACGATGTCCATATCATGCTAAAGATTAAAACATGATCCAGAAGCCACAAAAGAAAAGAACAGCAGTTGGGCAATTTGAAATTATACCTCTTCAGGAAATAAATGAGGATGCTTGGAAAATATCCTAAGCCTTAAATCGTTGTATCTGCACAAAAAATGAAAAAAAAAATGCTCAATTTCGTTGAGAAGATCATATACTTTTCAGATTATAAGAATTTAAGTGAGAACAAATATCAATGATGGCATATGAAGAAAACCAAGCTAAGGAGAAAGATCAAATAGCAATATAAGACCGTACGTTCCAACAACATTTGTAACCCTTTCGATAGCCCGCTCTCTAATTTGTGATGCTTCCAGATATCGATCTAGTTCTTCACGTGTCCTGAAATGACATAGATAGGCTGTGGAGAAAAAAACTGAGAGTAGACCCTTCAAAGAAAAGTGAAGAAAAATAACAATAGACTTTCAGTGACTCAGTAACTGGGAAACTAATAAACAAAGAAGCTTACCAATAGAGAAGAGAGTAGGGCTGTTGAGGTAAGGCAGAAATGTAATTGCTCCATCTTGAAGATTTCATGAGACTTGCTTCACTAATCAAGTAGGTTGCTAGTAGCGGCCAATCTGGTACAGAATTCTGCTTTAATACTTCACCAGCCTCCTTACAGTTCCACTCCTAGCATTTAAAAATAACATACACACAAGAACGAGGGAGAGAGAGGGAGTGCAAGTACGAAAGATTAGAACACGCAGACAATGAAGATTAAATCAAACTACCATGTCACTTGCATGCATTTGGATTACTCAGATAAACATACGCATTGCAGCCGCTCATATTGGCAAACATATATACCAAACTCATTAACTTTTGCAACTTATACCGAAAGAATAACAATCTAATTCTAAAGAACTCAACCTAACAAACCCAGATAATGATTTGACAAATAATTGAGCATTACTCTCAAAAAGATTCAAACGGTCAATAGTAAAAGCAAATAATAAACAAAATTTCCTCAGAAAGCCTCACCGAAGTTGCAGTGATGACAAGCGAGGGTGGCACAAAAAGCAGTTTTTCCCCTTTCCTAATGTTCTTCAAAGCAACCAGTCCTCTCTCTCCCACGTCGACTCTTTCAATTGCCATCTTCTGAGGTGGAAGCCCAGAATCAGACAACCATTTCTGCAGAGCCGATGCGTTTACCAAGGAATCGATATCGCAACCCCAAGGAATGCTCTCTGTCACTCTGGTTTTGGTGCTTTCATTCGTAGAGACTGAGCAATGAATTGGGTTTCTACGGAAGGTCACTGGGTGTAGCTGAGAAAAATGAATTTTGTGAAGTGAATGGAAATTAGGAATGAGTGTGGTGTGCAAAATTCGTGAAGCTTCAGCCATGGCTACTCTCAGACTCAGAGCGAGAGAGGAAGAGAGAAGATCTTATCTTCTAAAGAGAGGTCATAAGTGGTCGGCGGTCGGTTTTTTTGGAGTTATAAAACGCGCCGTTGAAAACGAAACAAGCCATTACTCCAAAACGGCACCGTGTTATGCTGGTTGAGCTCACTATAAAAGCTAGATAGCCCATGGAACTGAGACTGGTATATCAGAAAAACAGATAAATAAAAGTTTCTCAGAAAAGATTCCATCTTTTCAGGATGGCTAATGCCAGCCTCATCTCCTGCAACTTCTCCACCTTCTCATCTTGTCCAATGAAAGACCCAAAATTCAAAACCTTACGGCAAACCCATAACCTTAAACCCAGATTAGTACATTCCAAAATAAGCTCCAGATTCTCAAATCTTATAGCAAGCAACTGTGATAGAACCGCCATTTCATTTCAGAAAAGGGGTCTTCTTCAAATTTGTAAGAGTACCTTGAAAAGTCAGAACCCAGAAGACCCGGTTCTCAGTAATGAAGGTGGCTTGGAAAGCGAGCTTGGTAAGAGTGGAAATGTTTCTGAGGGAAGGGACTGGACGACGTCAATTTTGCTCTTTGTGTTGTGGGCTGCACTGATGTACTATGTTTTCATTCTGGCTCCAAACCAGACCCCGGTACTAAGAGAACTTCTATTATTGTGACACAAGTAGTACTTCGTCTTAGTTTCGTTTCATTTGATTGAAATTTTCTATGGCATTGTTTGGTTAGTTTTTTGAAGTGGTCTCGTTACTTGTAGCAGCAAAACAAGTTATTGAATGTTGCTGATGATGTAAATTCGAGAATTTATTTCTGTTAGTGGGTCTAAAAAGGAGTTTTGAATGAGATTACATAGATGCTTTCAGAAAATGGGTAATGAGTGCTGCTAATTAATGCTTTGGTAATTTATTTTCAGTCAAGGGACATGTATTTCTTGAAAAAGCTCTTGAATTTGAAGGGAGATGATGGTTTCAGAATGAATGAAGTACTTGCGTCTCTGTGGTACATAATGGGTCTGTGGTCATTGATGTACAGCATGCTGCTGCTTCCCACAGGTAGAAGGTTAGTTCTAAGTTATAATATCATACACACCTCTTGTTTTCTTCATAATCACATGTATATATATATATATATATATATATATATATTCTCTTCCTTTATGTATGTGTTCCGAAACTGAAAAACATATTATGCAGCTCAAAAAGCAACATTCCAGTCTGGCCTTTCCTAACACTTTCATTCGGTGCTGGTGCATATGGTCTTCTTCCTTATTTCGTACTTTGGAAACCACCACCACCTCCTGTTGAAGAAACTGAGCTCAGTGGATGGCCTTTGAATTTTCTGGAATCCAAATTAACTGCCGGGGTAAGAATCTTTCTCATTCACAGTTTCTAAAAACAGCTAACAAGAAGGCTCGGACTACTGTAATACCACATGGTACAAACATAACAGTGTTGACAATGCATCTAACCATAACCAGCATTGACTAAGAGAAGACACTCCCTAGGTTTTCTATGGTAGGATGATACATTCCTGGCCGCTATGAGAATAAGAATGTACCCCATTGTCAGTAGATATCTTCTTCAAGATGAGAAATAATTTTGAACCTTTTTTTCCAGTCATTAAATCATTACGTGTACCTTTTTTCCTTTGGTGAATGAAATGACTTTAGCATAATTTTGTCAGCTTCTAAACATTGCTGCTTTGTTTAAAGTAAAACTGCTTTGTTACATTGATTTCCTTTGTATTCTACCTTTGGAAATACAAGTTAACTCCATTACACATCAGATATCATTTGCTGCAGGACTAGGTCTAATCATTTATGCAGGGTTAGCCAGTGCGGACGTTTGGAAGGAATTTTACCAGTATTTCAGGGAAAGCAGATTTGTAAGCATTGCAACCACTGACATATACTATACATACAGTAATGAATTAGATCTATAGTTAATAACTGGTCACTGTAATTTTTACCAACCGGTGTAGTTTCATTAAGTAATAAAATTTTAGTTTATTATCCTTTTTGTCCTATTTTAAGGGGAAATCAAAGAAAGTTTACTTGCATAAACCTTTGGTATTGCAGATCCATGTAATGAGCCTTGATTTCATCCTAATGTCAGCATTTGCTCCATTTTGGGTTTACAATGATATGACTTCCAGGAAAATGTAAGTTTTTTTTTGGTGTGAGGCTCTTTTTCTTATTCGAACTCTTCATTGATATATTGACCCAAAAAAAACGCAGCTTCAAAGTCTTGTTAAGTACATGGTTTTTTGTCTTAATCTTATTCTGTTTGCAGGTTTGATAAAGGCTCTTGGCTTCTACCTTTGTCACTGGTGTCACTGGTGCCGTTTCTTGGTCCTGCTTTGTATATTGTTCTACGGCCACCACTGTCAACAACGCCAGTATCTTCATCTGAGCCAAAATAAACATTTTAATACCTTATGGTGTTGCCATTTTCATGGGGACCTCATGCCTTTAGCGAAAAGCATTACGCCTTTCAGACAAGATGAATATAGAATTATAGATTACACTAGACAGGATTGCAGAATTATAGATTACACTAGATAGGGTTGCTCTGAAACATCACTGCTTAGGTTCAGCACTTATTTGTCCACAAATACATGCTGAAAGGTAATTTAATGTTCATGCTGCTGTATCTGCTGAATCTTATAGGTCTTTCTCTTCTTCTTTTTCTTTTCTTTTCTTTTGTGTTTTTGGTGACCTTTAATTTCTTTAATTAGAACGGTTACTGGTCATTTATTTAATTTGAATCCTAGTACTACTGAATATGATTTTTCCAAAATGCTGGGTAAGAATTATGTTGAAGAAAAACTTTGGTCTCCCCAATGTACTATTATTTGAATTTGCCATTGACGGAAGTCTAAAAAAGAATATAATCGGAGAACAGTATTTCGAATAAGCATTAAAATCAATTTCTGATAAAGTATTCCTCTCTCCTATTGCTTGAAAATTAGAAAATTGAGTAACAAATATCTGTTACATGGTCAATCACAAAAACCATATAATTCACAAACAAGGAAAAACATTAACACTTACGTACTTCACTGGTTTTCACTCGTATAACTTGTGGAGTTCATTTTTGAATTTATTCTTCAGTTGTTCCCTCTTAATCTTTAGAGCAGCAGTGACCAGTCCAGACTCGGGTGTCCATGGATCTGGAACCAACTTAATCTTCGCCGGAATTTCAAACTTGTCCAATTTTGCAGCTTTTGCTACCTGCATGTAAATAATTAGTGTTGGCAAGCCATTTCTTTATCAGCTCAGGGAAAACAGAAAAGAGTCCTATAACCTAGCACCATTTCCAGAAAATTTAGCAGATAAAAGATGATAGGCAGACCTTGGAGAGGGATTGCTGAACCTCATTTACTGTCTCAGTATTCTCACAGAGTTCAGGGAAATCCTTATATTTGATACCAGCTTCTTGAGCCCACTTCTCAAGTGCATGATGTACAGGAACAATAAGAGCTACACAGTAGTTCTGGAAGGGGTCTGCATATAACATCACATTGTCCACATATTTACTTGACAATAACGCAGCCTCAACCTGCACTCATAGTAGCAACGAACACAATGAACAGCCCAGAAAAATACGTCTTTGTCTTAGAAAAATATCCATCCATCAATATTACTAAATTAAGCTATAAATGTACCTTTCCAAGAGAGATATACTCTCCATGTTGAAGTTTAACAATATCTTTCTTCCGATCTATAATTTCTAGGCAACCATCAAGATGAAATTGTCCGATGTCACCAGTATAAAACCAGTGTACGCCGTTCTCATCAACCTATAGCATGTAACAGGTCATTCAGCCAGTAATTGCAGGATTTATGAATAAATTTGCAAAACACATTATATTCACGCTTAAAAACACAGACAACCAAGGAAAGTCACCTTGTACACCTCGTTAGTCTTTTCTTCATTCTTAAAGTAACCAGCAGATACAGTGTGTCCCCCAACCACAATCTCCCCTCGGGGCATTGGCTTGTCAGATGTTGTATACCCACCTTCTTCCCAAGAAACAAGCTGCATTATTTAAGATAAGAAAAGATATATTAAAATCCTAACTCTTGGCAATCCTACCACACCTGACAAAAAAGCTTATAATTTCAATGGAAGTCAGCATTTAATTGTGTTATCAGTCTTAATGCTATCCACATTAAATGTGTTGTTTGATCCCAACTTAAGCTTTTGGAGTTTGTAGCAAGCAGAGGTCAAGTTGTTTGTCTGACCTTGCCTTCAAATCCAGGTTATTAAGTAATTTAAGTGTTTTGCACATGTAAAGCACTTTGCATCTGCTTACTAAGCGTGAGCATAAATTGTCTGAGAGTAGTTGGCTTAATATACGTAGTTGGTTCGATTACATATCAGCTTAAACTTTATGGATTAGTTACTTAACCAAAATTTTATGCTTCTGATCATAAGATTGAGATGATTTGCTTGGAAAGAAGCCAGATGATATACCTTAATATAGCAACAAGGAAGGGGTGGCCCGACACGACCCACAGATGTGTCATCCCACTCAGAAAAAGCAGCTCCAGCAAATGTTTCTGTCAAGCCATATCCTTGACCGATGGGAGCCCTGTATATATAACACAAACAGAAAATCACTAGATTTTGATCAATAAGAAAAAGAAAGAAAATTACATAGCCAACAAACAAGACCCATTAGAACATCTTCAGGACTGATATGCAATGGAACTAAAACGTACCTTATTGAGTATTTGGCTGATATGAATGAATACATGCATGCATGTGATCATTATAAAATTCAATACACACTACTAATATATGTTAGACAGGAAACCATGTGTTATTCATTAACATGACTCCTTGGTAATCTTTCCCACTCTAAATGCATAGGAAATATCTTCCACTATGTACCTTTTATCCAAAGAATAGCCCATGTACACAGACTGACTTCTGACCAAACCAAGTACACTAGAGGACAATGCACTCTCACAACTAATGATTTTGCGAAAGTCTCTTCCAGTAGTAATATTTCTCTTCACTACAGCTGACAGCAAAAAACTAAGAAAATAATAATACAGAAATGCTTAAATTTAGCCATCACTAAATACACGGAGTTCATTTGCTGTTATCCTAGCTCAGAAATGTCAAACACCAGTTTTAGTCCCCGGTAAAAATACCATGACAGTTCCAGTGCAGAATTATTACCTTTAAGACAATGACCTCCTTTTTTCAGCAATTTTATTTTTCACCAATATTTAATCATTCAAGAATTTGATGCTACTCCAATGTACTTGATACGTACATGTACTTCTCTACCTCTTTAAGTTTCCAATGCAAGTAAAGTTCTCCAAATTAATTATTCATTACAAACATTGATAGGATATTGTTATTATAAAAGAAACTCTTTATCTTTTCTTACGGAAATTAAGAAGAATAATTTTTTATTTTGATACATGGTAAGAGAGAGAAATGTCAAGACTAACTACCATCCAAAGTTTAAAAAGGATGATCACTACCAAAGCAGTGGTTGTAGAAACAAAAAGTACGTAATCTTATAAACACATGCAGCTTCACATCACCCATCAGAATCATCTAGAAGACACCACTACAGCTATATGCATCAGGATTAATATTGAATTAAAAAAAAAAGGTCACTTGATCATCTATAGGATCACAAGACATGAGAATTAATACCCAATGCAGATATTGATAAACCGCTGTGAATCCCCAGATAAAGGAGCTCCACCAATGAGCATAAATCTAATGTGTCCTCCAAGTACAGCACGAACTCTTTTGAAGACAATGAAGTCCCAAAACATTTTTTCCAGTCCCCAAGCCCCAAACCAGCTTCCTTCTACAGCCGCCAGACGACGCTTATATCCAATGTTAAAAAGATTCTTCACAAAACCCCCATTTTCCTCAACCTAGAATGTGTCCAAACAATTAGCAAAAATATCATCCTTCAACAACATATATGCACCAATCATTGTGGAACCATGTAAAAGGACATGATAGTATCCAAATCACACCTTTCTCAGAACTCCATCCCGAACACGATCTAGAATAGCAGGAACTGCTGTCAGTATAGTGGGCTTCAACACAGAAACATCTCCCTTGGTTCCTTTCTTAATTTTATTTGAAGTATCTGTTAAAGTCAATGCTGAGCCATAACCCATTGGAAGACCTGCAGCCAATACAACAGACTAGAAATCCACAAAAACATTAGAAATAACTTAGGACCAAATGTATACAAGCAAAGCATAAAAAATGAAGCTACCTCAGCTGCCAGTTCAAACACATGAGCCAGGGGCAAGTACGCCAAGTATACATCTTTGTTATCCAGTTTTGGAATCACTGTCATTACGGCTGCACAAGTAGCTACAATGTTGCCATGTGTTATCATGACTCCCTAGATACCCCATTAAATAATGTTAGAGAAAAATATCCAAATGATCCAATGTTAAGAAGAAAATATACAAGCTTTGCTATTGATTAGATAATATCTCTCAAATTATGATATGGAACATTATTGAACTTGTTAGCCAAGAATGAATACTCAAGGAAATAAACAATTAAAAACACAAATTTTAGTCGACATTCTGTTTAGGCATTCACAGTCAAGGAAAGAAAACCAATGGTATATGCATATTATCTTCCACGGAATTCCCAGTGGCAATATAGAAAGAAAATATGAATCTTGATTAACTATTGTTCAAGTACATAATATGTATATGCAAATAGGAAACATGTTCAGAGAAAAGAAGCAGCAGGACAAACCTTTGGTAGACCCGTACTGCCACTTGTGTACATGACAACAGCAACACCATCCTTGGAAGGTAGGCTTGGCTGAACAGGAGTTTTCTTACCAAGTTTCTCTACTTCAGAAAAGGCAGCAACCTTCCAACTGCTCATACTTGCTGAGAAGTTGGTATCGATTGGACTTCCATCATCTTCAAAATAAATAACATTTTCGATCGTTTTCAGGCTTGAGCTTATTGCAGCCACCTTCTTCAACTGCTTGGCATCGCATATCAGGGTTGACACTGAGGTCTGTGAAAATGTTAGATTGACAAGTGAGTATTCATTATCGGCATCTTATTTTGTAACAAAAGTACATCACTATTTGAAAGCTGTAAGTTTTCCATACTCTAGTCTGTACAATAATTTTGTAAGTCTTAACATATGCAGGAACAGTGATTATGACACCCACCTCATTGAGTGAATGGACCAGCGCATCCTCACCTAGAGAAGCATAAATGGTAACAACAGTAATATTCTGTCGGAAGCATCCCTGAAATCCAAGACAACCATTGCAATTTCTGTGAGTTATCGACTTTTTAGAAGAAAAAAGGCAAAAAGCACCTAAATCAACAAGAAAACCAAATAGTAAAAATGTATGAATTTGTAGAAAAGTAACCTGAAATGCAATAAGCCACTCTGCCCGGGTTTCAGAAAAAAGTGCAGCACGGGTATCCATGTTGTGGCCCAATTGAACAAGCCCAGATGCAAAGTTGCAAGCACGGTTAAATACCTCACCATAATTTTCCCATTCATAATCCCCCAAATGAAGCTTCTCAAACCTCCTGCCATCACTAGCTGTGACAAATTCTCTGTTGATCAGCTTCCTTGTTCCAAGAAATCGGTTCTGTGAATGCTTTTTACAAGATTGCTCAAATAGAGCTGCCATGGTCGTAGCCCCTTTCCAGGGAACTTCAATCAATTCAGTAAATCGAGCATTGCGTACTGCATAACCAGCCTCACCACCAACTTCCACTGAAACTCCTCTTTGTTTCCCCCTTTTCTTTCCCATCAATATGGTGGAACATAGTATGGGTATAAGTATGCCAACAATAACAGCACCCACAATCCCATATTCCCCAAAACTTTTCCACACTGACAAGTAATCACCAGCAAGAATGTTTTCCACCATCGGTAAGTTCACGAAACCTCCCTTGGAGTCCCCCATTACTGAATCCTTGTATGTTAGGTTATTACCTCCTCTTATAAAAAGACCAAGTATTTATCTAAAATGGGAAAACTGATTAGAAATGAACATCTTATCACACTATAAACTGAAAAAAAGGAAAAATCAATTAGTAAAAGAACTGTAGACTTCCATAAGCTATCCATTCAGAAAACATACTAGAGGTCTAATATAAAGTAGAGTACCAGTTCTTCCAAAACTAGATCTCCAACAGGCAAAAAAAGGAATATTAGACCAAGCTTCACAATGCCGCATTCATATAAATACAGTTAAAATAGACAACTTTTACTTTTTCCTAAGAAATCTCAAAGTAGATATTTTGTAGCTCTTAGCTCCAAAAGAAACAATGAAACAATAAATTAAATTATTTAAAAAAAAATTAGAACTTTAAGCTTGCAAGTTTTTTTTTTTTTTTGGTTCTTTATGCTATTCTGTAGATTCCACCCAAAAACACCCAATCTCTTAAAAGGAAACTGAAAGATACATAAACAGACAATGAATATGAGTAATATATAGTCAAATTTAACCTCCAGTTATCGTGTATATTTAAAAATTAAAAATTAAAAATGCTTTGCTGACAAAAAATTATAGTTGGCACTTTATCCATTTTTTTTATGTAGTTTTCACTTTCATACTCACAAACAATGGTAGTCCAAAACAAAAGAAATCCAGAACCCAGATGCAAGATTACACCTAATGACAGCTAGCTTTATATCAATCCAAGACCACCAGCAAAACACTTCCAATCCCTTCAGAATTTTTCAACAAACACCACAATCAAATTACTAAAATCACAAAGAAACCCAGAAATCATATTCTTCTACGAGAAAGGAATCCACCTGAAAATTAAATCAATCCTTAACAAGAACCAGACAACCAGAACCCCGAAGAACCCCAATAAAAAATAGAAACAGCAGATTGATTCGTCGCCATGGAAACAGTGGGAGTGAAAAACAAAATTCATATTAAAAAATTCCAAAAAAAAAAAAGAAAAGAAAAGAAAAAAAACCTGTTGCAGTCTTGTAGAGAAAACAGAAGGAAAGGCTGAAAGCTGGATGTTCTTTGTGGTGAACTTGAAAAGGTAGAGTAGCCTTCGAGTATTAATATGAAAGATGGCAGCGAGTCGTAACCAAAAAAAAAAAAAGAAAAGTAAAATGGGAAAAAAAATATACGTACAATACATATGCACGATCGAATAAATATTATATAATGCCGAAATTATTAAAATGATCTCTCAGAGTTATCATACTTAGGAACACTGCCCAAATTAACTGAGGGGTACTTTTGGGTTTTCGTTGACCAATCGCATCTGTGACCAGCCGAATCAATCCAAATGCCGCGCTTCTTGCAAAGGGAGCGTGATGGCCTGCTGACACCTGTGACCATCTGGGGAATGGCAAGTGTGCTACCGACGTGCAACCTTTGACCCCCTTTTTTAATTTGAAGGAAGGCACGCACCCCCAAAAATTTCCTAATGCAATAAATTGGACTCGACGCCGTCGTTTTAGAAGCAAAATTGCAATTAACGTCCATAACGCGACTTATCCCTTCATTCATCCATTTGGCTACAAGTCGTTGGAGTTGAAGATTTCAAAAGCAATTGGCTACGGCAACGATTTTTCCAAGAGAACAAACCAGAAACTTCTCTTTCGAACCATTTTTCAAAAGAATCACACTGTTTTAAAACATATCCTGTAGAAGCGAGAAATGATGCCTAATACAACTAATTGAATACAATTGTGATAATATTTTCCATTTGTACTGCTTTGCATTGTTATTGTTTTCATACAAGCCTATTATTATTTCTTTTTCTTTTTCTTCTTCTTCTTCTGGATTGACTGTGATAAGATACAATTGTAATTGGGACCACCCTGAGCACAAGAATTTCAGTGACCTATAATGGGCACAAGCGATGAACAACCAGCGCTAACAGCTAATTATTGATGGTCTGAGCTTTGTAAAAACTAAATTGAATAGCTTTCGGCTTAATTAAAATAGTAAAAGGAAAACTAATTGGTATTCATAGCAACAGGTATCTAACTTCACAAAATATAGAAGAAGCCTATAAATATCTAGAATGGCTTGTATGTAGTATGACCAAAAGCTCTAAGTCGATGAGTGCTTGATCTAACTTCGATTATCTAAACAATCCAGGCAAACTAATGATTCATCTGATCTTCTAAGATTGTGCCCACTTGAAGAAGTGCCTAGCTAGGACACCTTAATGGGAAACCTGCACGAGACTTCTATAGAGGGTACAAGCTTAGTGTAAAACATTTAATCTACCTTGCATAAGGATGGTAGCGACTACTGCCACCATAACCTGCCCTACCACCATACAAGCCTCCACCTCCTGGTCCACCATAACTAGCAACAGGGCCTGAATCATAATCACCACCTGAGCCTGAGCCAACATAACTTCCATATCCCCCACCACTTCCGCGCCCATATGCACCTAAACCACTGCTACCATATCCCCCACCAATCCCTCCTGAATAGGAACCAAACCGACTAGAATAGCCAAATGATGATTCTCCACGAAAACCATAAAAACCACCAATGCCACCGCTACCAAAACCTCCATAACCACCTCCATAATCACTATCATTGCCATACCCACTGTAATCACCAAGCCTATTGGCATAACCTCCAGATGACCTATACGGCGCAGGGTCAATAGCACCTCTGCCAAAACCACTAAAAGAGTCACCATATCCACTGAAACTATCATTGTAAGGACGTGCCCTAGAGTCACTACCAAATGCAGGAACAGGTGCTCGGTTTGAGGCCTTCTTTGGTTCAGCCTTCTTGATCTCAACCTACAACAAAGTAAGTTAGTTAACCTAGTCTTTTCAACAGAAAATTATTCTGGAGAACCTGTCTCGCAAGGAGAATTTCTGTAATGAACTCCACTTGATTGAAGGTCAGATATATAAATGATAAACGAGGAACAAGTTGACAGGAATTGATATGAAATTAGCCAACAGAAAAACATAGCTACATTGCTATTTCCATTGCACTTTAAAGTAAAACATTGTTTTGATTCCCTATCTAGATTAGAATCATGTCCATCAACACCCAAATTCATGACCCACTGTACATAGCTTACCTGAGTGCCACCCATATCAATCATATTTCCATCTGCCAGCAAATTATCTACAACCTTTTCATTGTCAAAAACAATGAAGCCAAAGCCTCTAGATCGTTTGGTTGCATGATCGCGTATGAGCTCATGTTCCACCACCTTTCCATACTTCGAGAAGAAACTCTTGAATTCATCTAAATATTCAAATCACCATTTTGAGAAGGAGAAAGAAGTTTTAGTTTCATATAACAAACTATACATCAATAGCAGTCATAAAATTTCCAATGTTTAAAAAAAAAAAAAAAAAAAAATCATTAACCATACCTTCTGTGACAGTGGTTGGAATCCCTCCAACAAAAATTTTCTTTGTTTTGAAGTCATTAGCTTGAGCAGTACCTTTTGGGATGGTTCTTTTTATCTCAACCTATGTGGAGAGTTATTACACAAACCAAAATCAGACACACTTTAGTTGCTATCCACATAAACTAAAGGTTAAAGAACACCTAAAATTATAATTAAGATCCAACAAAATATAGGAAACAAGATTAGCAGTGACACATTGCAGAAAACACATTAGCATTGAAAAGTTATGATCATGATTTATCCTTGAAGGTTAATTGGAAGCTATAGAATGGGAAGTAAGCCCTCCCCTAGGTACTCTGCCATGAGGAAAACCCAAGACTTCACTTGTTAAAGAGGGAAAGGATCGAGTGTAACCACTTAACTACAAAGACTAGTGAAAACATGAAGTAAATTGTGTCTAAGCTTGATCCTGTACTACAATATTTAAGTACTTCAAAGCAACCATATTCTACCTTACAAGAAAACTTATTGCCTAGTGTGATTGAACATACAAAGGATAAGCAAGCACTATGAAAACACAATAGTATTCATTGATCCCAAACGAAAACCCAACCACCACACAATAGTTTATACAACTAAATGAACTATAAAATTACCTAAAATAATAATAACCATAGAACCATATCAAGTCAAAATATATGTTTCTTTTATTTTTATTTAAAAAAAAAAAACCTAAATGCAAATATATGTTATACTTCACTATTACTTGCAAAAATTTTCCTCAATTTTTTCTTCAGCAAAGCCTTAAGACGCACAATTAGATATGAAACGTTTACATAATAAAACAATAAGAAAGCATAGGATGGTGACCTGCTTGCCATTGATGACATGGGTCTCCTGGATAAGCTGGTCGACAACAATAGGATCTGCATAGGTGATGAACCCGAATCCCCTAGGTCGACCCGTGTGCCTGTCTTTCATTATCACAGAGTCTGTAATCTCCCCATACTTCTCGAAGTACTTGACGAAGGTATCTGTAATCCAATCAACGAAAACCGTATAAAATATCACGAACCCATCAAAGTTTCAGGCAAAATTGAACAAAACATGCAACAAACTTTTCAAAGAATTCCTATGAAATTAATATTAACCAAAATAAAGGAGTTGACAAAGCTCTCTCTCACCTATGGTAGTGTCTTTGGCTAAGCCTCCGATGAAGATCTTCCTGCATCAACACCCAAAAATAAATAAAAAATCAGTCTTTGACTTTACCGAGAACGATTACACAATTCCGAAACAGAGAAGAGAGAAGGAACGGACCCAGGGCTAGCACCATCGCCGGCGAGGGGGTTGCGGTCGCCTCTCTTCGAAGCCATGTCGTTTTGGTCCGAGAGCGCATCAGATTTCAGACCTAAATAGCTGCTTTCGTGCGTAATTTAACGATTAAATTAGAATGAAAACGATGTCGTATACAAGTTTTCCCTTTTCTTAATTAATAAAAAATCTCAGACTAATATTTCCTACCCAAAAAAAAAAAATTTCATAGCTTCATTTTTTTTTTTTTTCATTAAATTTTTTCACAAACCAACAAAATATAATATTCCGATTAATTGTATTATTTTGTTGAATATATAATTCTTGGCATTTTATTTTATTTCAATCTAATTTGAAATTTGAAATTTTAATTTCTTTCTATGCTTGTTGCATGAGAAATATTTCAATATTAAAATAAATGATAGAATGATAATTTTTAAAATTACTCAACGAAAACAATGAAAAATGAGCTAATAATAGAAGGATGTTGAACATAAATTTGTTTCAAATTTGTCCATAATAAATATGATTTCTCTATAATAATAATAATAATAACAACAACAACGATAACAATAAAAATAAAATAAACTGTCTTCAATTTAAGTGTAAAGTGTATACCAGTGAATGATTTCATGGTGCAAACAAATTGAAACATGCTTGTGTTGTGTGCTCCAACTCCAAGAAGGAGAAAGAATGTGAATGTACATATTCATCACCCCCCCCCCAAAACCAAGAATAACTATCACAAAACAAAATCAATGAGCAAAAAATATATTTAAAAAAATATACATATATATCAGAGATCAGAACCAAAAATGCCTTTTGTCAACGAAATCCCAACTGGATATGACTTGTATATTCTCGTTTTTAGCATGATCCGGGGACCTTTTTCCACATCAAACTTCTTGTCGAGGCCATCTTTGTTCGAGCTTAGCGTCGTATTCTCGATCAGACTCGACTCTTCAGCTTCAGTAATGAATTGGAGGCCCTGTCAAATTCAGCTTCATCTTGTCAGATTCGGCGAATTTGTAATGGGATTATTGAAAAAGAATGAGCTCTACAAGTACCTTGACTGATTTCTCCTCAAATTTTACTGTTGAATAATGTTTTGCTATACTTGCAGGCACATCCTACCAATACAGAACACAAACAAACCAAAACTAAATTACCCGAACAACTTTGAAAGAGAAAGATAATCAGTCCCATGACAAAACAAGTAGCGAAACAAGGATCAGATTCTGGAGTTGAAATAACCAGAAAACATCGACCATGTTGGAGTTTTGGTATTGCATGCGGATAGAAATCTTGTCAAGTGTGAGCCATATGCACACAGATAGCATGCAGATTGACTTCCTGTAAATCATATTTATTGGAATGTAAAGAACTAAATGAGCACAGAAACTCTAACCTGAAAAGGTTTGGTGTCCACCCCATCTTTTAAATCTTCAGCTAATTGGCATAGATGCCAAATACCAGAGTTAGTCATATCCTGTATGATGGAAAAATACAAAACAACGTAAAAAGATATAAGTGGCTGCAAGCACTTCAAAAATTTACACAATGGGGAAGGGACTCTATTTGATTGCATAACCAGAAAATCACCTGTTTGCTCTCAATGAGCTCAATTTTTCCTTCCTGGTCAGTCGATTGAAACAGTAGAAAATAAGGATCATTAGAACTTATTTAGCATGTGAGAATTGAAATATCAAAATAGAGAACAAAAAATTAAAATTAAGCAACTCACCAACCCTGATACCATTTGATGGATTATTTCCACATCAAAATCAATCTGAGAAAGGCCCGACTTCACTTCATTTACCTGCATGCAGAAGAAGTTTCTAAGACACAAGCATAAATCAATAGGAAGCGACACACAGAGATGTGCCTTCAGTATTATTTCTTCTTTCCTCGTGTACCTTTTACCCAACAAAAGTCAAATAGCATTATATATGCTAATAAAAAGGCATATTTTAATTCAAACAATCCAAACATGGATTATTATAAGAGAAATAGATCTACTTTGATATGATAAGATGAAACATTTGCAAGAGTTAAATGTACTTTGATCCTGTATTAGTCCTAATGTTCAGTCAAGTGAAGGTCTTAAAAAGATGGTAATCCCAATTCCAATTTTCAGTAGCACCTTTTATGTTTCTAAGATATTGAAAAGAAAATGGTTGTTCCATACATCATCTGCTATTAGCTGAGTTGTTTCCTTCTGCTCCTCCATCTTCCAATCCAAGTTTTCCAGCCTCTTTGTCAGATGCCTTTTGGTAGACTGCATGAAGTAATAGTCAAAAGAGAGGTGTTCTAACACAAGTTACACATTGTTAAGAAAATTTCCATCTGGAAAAGGCCAACTAACACTTACAGCTAAAGCTGCATGTACATGCTCTAATTGTTTTGACATGGTTTCGACGGCGGTCGCCATATT
The DNA here is from genome assembly GCA_007844105.2 of Rhamnella rubrinervis. Lineage (NCBI taxonomy): Eukaryota > Viridiplantae > Streptophyta > Magnoliopsida > Rosales > Rhamnaceae > Rhamnella > Rhamnella rubrinervis. Next base: position 862,580 of record CM017582.2, read on the forward strand.
ATGCTTTGTTACGAACATTACATCAGAGAAAGACCAGCCCTGCACATGTCACAAACATACCTGTAAATCAGCAAGCAAATATTTAATGCAATTTCAGTACCGAAAATGCATTTTGAATAGCAAGAGCACATCTATGCATGAGGGTCATGAATAAAGGAATTTACCTTCCACCACATGTAACAATATCCCATAACACCAAGTGCAGCAGCTGGCATTATGTAAGAAGCATAGCTCCCTAAAGTGACATGAAATGTGTGAAACTGTAAATGTCTCTATATGATTAAGGTCTACCAAAAATTGCATGCTGTTTCTTGGAAGTAAAATCATACACTGGAAATGCTGATTAAATCTTAAACTGTAAACTATATCTGGTAGGAGCCCAAATACTCCGAAAGTTTAGGCACTTGGATGTGAGTCTGACAATCTGTAAATCATACAAAACTGACCAAAGTCTCAATGAAACCATCACCCATCTTATTTGTACCTAAACATGATTGTGTATTCGTATGTCAAATTCCTTGTTGAGGCTCGATTTGGAATAAACTATATATTTTTTTATCAATAAACAAGTAATATTAATCCTTCACTGGTTAAAAGAAAAAGCTTAAAACTTCATCCTTGAACCATTTACCATGAAGGCAACACGAATTTAAAGGACACCTACAATTAAAAAGAAAAAATGGAAATGATTGGATCTTAACAAAGAATATGAAACAGAACTAAATGCCCATACCACTTGAGGTCGAATTGCCATTGAAGATGGTTACAGGGCCAGATAGGGTTAACTCCCTGATTTCTTGTGCCAGTTGCCGAACCTGAGGTTAAGGATACAAAAAAGTAAGTGCATTTACTAATGCAGGACTTGTAAGATCATACGTAGATAACTAACTACCAAATAACATTTAGTTAAGAAGGTTTTGAGAGGGAAGAAGTGAGGGCTCAGTAATGGACTAGGCATCCAACTCTACATTGTAGTCTTCAGTCTTGATCCAATGGCACAATGCTTCTTTCAAAGCTTACATATACGGTATGCATTTGGTATTTGAAGTACTCAAAGCCATTTGTCAAAACATTGGGTTAAACCAAGACAAGAGGCCTAGCCGGTAACTTACCTCTGCCTAAGTCAAAGGCCATGTACCAAAAAAAGCCATGGTTAAAATAAAAGTGATCATATAACCAGGAAAAGCTTATAACACTCAATCCTTGGGAGTTTAAACAGAAAATCAAGTTATGAACGAGTCAACTATTGGTTGAATTAAAAGTCATAATATAACACTCCCGGCTAGAACCCTTTAAGAATTTAAATAGAAAATGAAGCTAGTTGTTCGCAATCAGTTAGTTATGAAAAGTGTTTAAACAACTTTGAAAATCTTATAACACTCCCAGCCAGAACCTTCAGAAGTTTGAACAGAAAATCCAGCTCCTTGTTTGCTATCAAATAGTTTCAGAATTGAGTCGGTGCTAATTCATTGACCATTAATACTGCTTATGATATACATATAAATTAAATTAATACCACTTGCAGGACTTCAAAATTTAATGAATTATCAATATTTCAATGTACAATGTCTATCCTAAACTTAATAATTCTATTCCATAAGAACTACTAAAGCATTCAGGAACAATACCTGCGCTGCAATAAGTGCACCATCATATTTGTTGGTTAATATCTCGGTTTCATTTACGCCTTTCAGTAATTCTTGAAGCTGCACAAGAAGATCAGACAGTCTTCCACTCCTTAAAACAACCGAACCAGTCAAGCCTAATTTGCATAATAAAACACAAAAAGCAAAAGCAATTATAGTCAAACAGTGATAGATGGCAAAGAACACAAGAGGTAGAGTACAACCTAACTAGTTTTAATGGACGAAGAAGATTCTACATAGACCCTTTTATCATGACAAATGAACTATTTCATAACATGACAAGTGAAAATATTGTTTTAAACTGCTTGTTTCTGTTTCCCCGACATTAGTATTGATCTTGTTTTGTCTTATATCTGCTTTTCTTTGATGAAAAAATACAAAGTAACTACAAAGTTCCTGACTTTATGAGCAAGAGCAATTAGTATTGTTTTGTTTTGTCTTATATCAGTTTTTGGTTGATGAAAAAATACAAGTATAAAGCTCCTGACTTTATGAGCGATCACTCCCCCTCAAGCCTCTCCCCCAGTAGATAACGAAACATTGACACCAAAAAGACCAAACAAGAAAATTATTGAACAAAAACCCACACGCTTAAATTTTTTATCTTTGAACACTAACAGTTATCCGTGATATTTGAAACCCAAAGTTGCCCTGTTACTTATAATCGAAATTTCAAGGATCTATACGAAAGTGCGAATTTTAAAAGCAATCAAATATGATGAAGATGAAAATAAGAGACCCATACGATGAAGATAAAGGAAAAAAAGGACCTGCTCCGACGAGGATGAGAACCTTGGAAGAGGCAACCCCAGCTTGCAATGCCATTTTCGCTTTGGCCTCCTCTTCTGCACAACTTGCACCAGACACAGACGCAGAGAATTATACTGAATTTCAAAAAAATATATAAAAAAATAAAAAACTCATTATTCTATGGGTATTATTGACATTTCACTAGAGTATTGCTTTTTAACTTTTTAAAGCCTTTGAAATTCTCATTTTAGTTCTTGTACGTGCCAGTACGGCTACTACAGTTTTTTTCTGCAAAAAACCAACGACCATTTTCATGATGAAGAAGTGAGTGCAAATTTTCAATTTTATGTGATATTAAATCGTATTTAAGTAATTATATATTTGTATTATTATTTTAATTAATAAATAATTTATCACTTAATAATAATATTTTTTTTACTATCAATGAGTACTATAAGTCTGACAAATTTAATTTTCACTCAATATTTTTTAATTTTTAAAGTTAATATTGTGTTTGATAACACAATTATTTTTTATTTTTCATTTTTATTTTTTATTTTTTTTTACAAACTGAAAATGAAAATATGTTTAATAAATATTTTTTTTCATAAATGTTTTTAAAATTAGTAATAAAAAAACAAAAACACTCGTAGCCTCGTTTTTCATTCGAACATAGACCCATGTCCAATCCAGTGACCTCCCTAGTTATCTCTTGACCTCCATTTTTGTGATGTATGGTCCCCATTATTCCTCTTTAAGGTTACAGGAGCTGCAGTTTATTCATTATTCTTGACCTCTTTTGCTTTCATCGGATGAGAGTGTGTTTTCATTTAGGAAAACTAAGCAACAAAGTAGCAGATCGATGTTCACTTTTTTTATGCATGCTTACTAGGAAAACATCTGGTGACCAAAAAATTCAGCTGGTTTAGGAATGAAACAAAAAAATTGGAAGGGAACCACTAGAATATATCCACTTTTTTTATGCATGTACAATTGGTGCATTTCTTATGCTTGCATGAAAGTGTGTCAAAGTGATTGGTAGTGTCAATTAAACTTGTATATGTATCACACTCTTTAGTTTATTATGTGGACCGAACTGATTTGATGCTTTCTATATGGTTTTTGTTAACCGTTGTAGGCACCGAAGAATATTGAAAAAAGGAAGAAGCAATTCCTTTGCAACGAGCAACTTCTGCATCAACAGACATGAGACATTTATATGACAACTAAGTTCATCTAGGGATGGCAAAAAGCCTCGCCCCTATCCTGTCCCACCGAGTCCTGACCTAAATGGGGCAGGAATTCCCTGCTTAATCGGGGTGGCAGGAATGGGCAAACTAAATTGCCCCGAGGTGGGGCCGGGGGATTATCTCCGCCCCGAATATGTCCCGTTATATATTATTAATATATATTTATATTATATATTAAATCCTTATTATATTTTTTAAAAGTTAAAGTATGTGCTCTTTTCCTAACTCTCTGTCTCCATTTTTCCTTCACAGCAGACCTTAACCCCTTTGTCTCCATCTCATCTCACTCACCCTTTATAATTTTTCTATCACTTTCTAAACGATCATAACCCTATATCTCCATCTCTAACTCATAGTCAGTCATCTCACTCATCTCTCAATCATCTCACTTATGACACCATATCAAAAGTAAGATTGATGACGGCGATTATAAGTTGCTCTTATTTATGTACTATTTTTTTTTAATAGGCATATTTATGTTCTATTATGAATATGTAAAACCATAACACGAAACATACAACATCAATATTTACTACCCATTTGAAACCAATCATTACCTTCTAAACAGGTGATAATTGATGTTAAACCCAAACTCATCTTCTTCAATGAAAGTTTGTCAAATAATAATGCAAGTAATCAGACGAGAGCTTTAAGTTAATATTTATGAACTATATAGAAAGAAAAATGAAGAATGAAGAAAGAGAAGTAAAAGAGGTTGGCAGCTGTGGGTTTCAAAGAGAAGGGGGTTATTTTTAGTAGTTCAGTTAGATTTTGAAAGAGTTAAAAAGTGAGGTGAGAGTATTTTTCTAATTTGTACTATCAATTAGAGCATTTTATCTAAAAACCTTTAAGATTTGTCAGAAAATTAAGCACAATCAGTGGCTGGAAAGAGCTTTCTTGATCATTTGGGCTTAGACCCATATAATCATGTTAAAGTGCACCTGTTGGGCCTACCCATCATGTAAGCCCTTCTATTTGGTACGGTTACTTGTCTTAGAAGGATGGGCTTTTCCCAATCTTCTTTATTTTCTTTTTTTTTTTTTTTGATAAATTTGCAGTAATTAACACCCAAAAAGAGAGAGAGAAGAAATTGTAGTATCGAAGTTTTAAGTCATGGCCAAGAATATCTACTTAGATTATTTTAACTTACGAGCATGATCATTTGGAAGAGAGGTGGCAAGAATTTAACATATGCCAACAAGTAAATTAATTATAAATATTAAAATTATGAAAATTTTATTAGCATTCAGATGGAATATGGTTGGTAACCAATGGAATAATACATGTTTCAACTTCCCATAATAGTATAATATATATTTATGTAAAGGAACTTAAAAACAAAGGTACTACTTTATCTTAAAAAATTATATTAATCCAATTTGAATCTTCTTATAACTATATTATATAATAATTATATATGACTTCCAATTATACATTGTGGACTGTGGAGGAGACTGATTATCACGTAAATTGACTATATGTGTATTATCAGATTCTAGATGCGTATATCTACCCTAATTAATTAGCTTGAGTTTCAGGCGCCTTTAATAGTACTCAACCATGGATTTTTAGACAAAGACCAAAGTTGTTTATGTATAACAAAATCAACTTTGAGGTGAAATGAAAAGTGAGCTTCATTGTGGAAAAATTGATTTTAGTGGGAAAAGATTGACTTTGATAATAAAATGAACTTTGATGTGAATAAATCAACTTAAATATGAGGAAAACAACAATTGACTTTAAAGATAACGAAGAAAATAAACTTTGATACAGATAAATTGGTATTTGAGATGTAAAAATAAACTTTAACATCAAAAATTGACTTTTTAAAGTAATGATTTTGAGGGGAAAAATCGATTTTCATGTAAAAAAAATCACCTCTAAACAAAAAATCAACAACTTTAAAGTGAAAAATTTACTCAAGAAATGGAAAAAAAAACAATATTGAAAGAAACAATGAACACAAAAAATTAAAATATTGAAAGAAAAAAAAAAGCACCATATAGCATATGAAAATTGAAATTATTATAAAAAAATAAGATGATTAAATATTTATCAAGTATTTTATATAAGATTACATGGAATAACAATTATTGTAATAAAATAAGATGATTAATATTTATCAAGTATAATAATATAATTTGTTAGGTAGATTTTTTGTCATCTCTATCACCATCAAGATCTGAATCCTTTAGAATTAATTTAAGAGTCTTCATTCACAATTACACACTTGTTCTTCCAAATTTCCACGCTGCAACCATAAGCAAACGGGTTAGAAGCACAATGTGTATGAGTAAAAGTTGCAGAAAATATTTAAAGAAAATAACTTTTAAGAGAGAAAAAGATTAAAGAGAGAGAGGTATTGTTTCTTGACTACATCTTCCTTTTTTCTTTAGTCCTTTTATACACTTTATAGTTTTGTTGACATTTGTGGTTCTTTGGATGAGCTACATATGTAAATATTGAAAGGATAATATTTCTTCTCATTTATGAGTCAAGTGACATGTGTCATGAGTTAAGAGGTGAATTTAGTATTAATATGTTTATGTGGTCCTAAGTCATGAGAAAATGTCGTATAGCAAGGCTCATATGTTCATATAATGGATGAGAGTAAAAAAAATTTTTTAGGGATTTTATTCAATATGGCTATATGTCCTGTAAGCTAAACTCATATCCTTTTAAAACCATAGAGATATCTTGATCCAATGGTGGGTAAAATATCTATAACATAATTAAATATTCAATTACTTATATTGGACTTCCCTAAGGTATATCTTGATCCAATAATAGATAAAATTTCTGTGTTAATTTCTTCATAATTTGGTCATAATTTTCATAGAAATTTTTATGAAAATTTTAAAAATATTCATTAAATTTTTTTATATAGAATTTTAAAAATCTTATGTATTTTTATGAAATATAAAAAATATAATATTTTTAATTACTTATAAAAACATATAAAATGATATGTTGAGTTAGAATTTGAGCTGTAGGAAAATACTATACACCAAGATACAATAGAAATGCCACAGTAAGAAAATAAATCTTTTTCTACAAATTATGGATTAATGAGAGTTGTAGGTGAATATAATTTTTATTCAATAAATGTTTATGGAATGTCATTGAACAGTAACTCATAGGTACATGCTTAAGCTCAACCATTAAAAGACAGTAGTTATGCACATAGCCAATTAATAATATATTCATATCATGACTATCAACAAAGACAATCACATGCAATATTAGATCCATATGGTTGATATATTAACAACTACATGTAAAATTATTAAGAAGATTCGTATTTTGATCAATATTTCTCTCAATACACTATCGATGATGAAGAAGTGAGTGAAAATTTTCAACCACCAAGAAATTTTATGTGATATTAAGTCATATTTAAGTAATTATATACTTGTATTATTATTCTAATTAATGAATAATTTATCACTTAATAATAGCATTTTTGTTACTATCAACGAGTGCTATAAGTCTGAGAAATTTGATTTCCACCCAATATTTTTCAATTTTTAAAGTTAAGGTTGTGTTTGGTAACACAACTATTTTTTATTTTCCATTTTTATTTTTTATTTTTTTTTACAAACTGAAAACGAAAACATGTTTAATAAATATTTTTTTTCATAAATTTTTTTAAAATTAGTAATAAAAAAACAAAAACACTAAATTTACGTTTTCATTTTTTTTTTTCACGGACACAATCTTTTGCGTTCTACGTGTTTTCTCATAGTCGTCCTTCACCCACACCTTAAACTCTTAGATCCACCCTCCTCAGCCACTATCCACGCCTCCCCAAACTCAAAGTGAAAAACTCATCTAAAGCTCACAAGTTTTTTGTATGGTCCCTGGAGTCGCTGTCGACGATGTTGTCGGAGTTGTTGTTGGTAATTCTCGAAATACCTCTTTTGTGTTTAAATAATTTCTCTCAACCCGTGTATTGATCTGCTAGAATTTTGTTATCTCTTGTGATTTTTTTGTCTGGATTTATGAGATTCTGAGTCAATTTGCATGATATGTGACTCACCAATTGTCCAAACCGCATTGAGCCAGTAAGGATTTATTATCGTTCTCATAGCATTTCTTTATTGATCTTACCTCTGAGCTCTTCATTCATTTTTTTTTATCGAATATTCACATGAGCAATTCCCTCTGTAAATGTCCTCATTTTGGTGAGATTTATAACTTAAAAGTCCAGCAGACTGTCAGAGAACTTCAGAGCGATGACTCATCCTCAGAGGTAGAAAGTGGTGGGCTTATCAAGTGGACTATTTTGAGTCTAAAGAAAATAATAAAAGACTTTCATTCAAAATCTTATTTCAGCTTGATGATATTTGCTTTATGTCCTTCCTCTGCCATTTCTCCTTCTCCTCCTCTTCCACTTTGGACATTTCATCAATCAGCCTCATAGGTGAAGTAGATGTATTATGTTTGTGATTATCATTACAGTAAGGGGTTATTCATTTAATTAATTTTTTGAAAATCTTAATCAATTATGTAAATTTGGAACGATGAAAGTATTTAGTATAATTTTAATAGTAGAGATTTTGGTGAAGATATTCTAAATGTGGAGAAAAGGTTGTTTCTATTACACATTTACAAAACTTGATGCTTATTGCTGCTTGTATTTGTCAAGATAGACTTATTATGGAAGGTGTATTTGTTGATTGTTTAATTTCTAGGTGGGCTATTTTAGAAAAGGTACTACAAGACCTTGGTTGTATATTAAAAGCAATAATTCTTGTCTATACAGATTCCAACTTGAACACGATGTAAGCTTTTCCCTACCTAGAAAACACATTCAATTGTTTTCTTTGTAATCTTCTATTTACTTTGTATCCTCCTCAGATTCTATGTGAAAAGCCTAAAACAGCATGCAAAAACTGGTTGCAATAGCAAAATATAACTTATAGAGAAGCATAAAAATTTCAATTAATACATGAATTAATAACTGACATTCTGATAGTATGATATAACCGTCGTAAGAGACAACGCTCTGAATATCTGTATGTTTTTTCGATACTTTAATCTCATGTAAAGCTAACTTCTTGTTATACCTTCAATTTTTTTATCAGTTCTTATCTCCTAAATTTTTGTTTAATGTATGTGTTTATACCAAATATGCATGTATTTTCAATAAACTGTGTTTATACCATATTGCTAATTCCTTCTGTTGGTTGAACTGGGTATAATGCTACAATTTCAATTGATCTGTAAAATTTTGAATGGAAAATGTATCCATAGTTTAACTTGTAACAACATGAGTGTTAGAAAAGTGTAGCTAATCTTGGGCTTGGAAGCTTAAAAAAATTAAGGCTGGTTTTTATTGAATAAATTGGTTATCTTATAATTTTTGAAGATCTCAATTGATGATATTCAATAAGGTATTTGTTGGTTTGGATTCCTAAGAGTATGGTCCATAATCTGTGATTTATAAAACCTAAAGAATACTTCTCTATTTATGCTGTAATTCAATGCCCATATAAAATTTTCAAACTTAATTGATGATAGAGGTGTATATGTGCATGTTTGGTTCAGCCTTAATCACCTAAAATATGTGGAGTTCTGGGTCTATTTTTAACAATACAATTTGTAAGCAGTAATTGCTTTCGTGAATATTTCACTGCCATTAATTTTGTTGTATGAAGTTATTATCAATTGTTACATAATATGTGATTTTCCTTCTAAGTTGTTTAATTGGATTTTTGCTCACAAATTATTGTTATTTGTTTTATGCATCATTATTAGCTTTTATGATCTATCTAGTCAGGCCTTAAGCTAAAAGAATCTCAAGATAAGGAAAAATTATGTAACTATTGCATTCATCACTGCGGAATGTCATTGAATGATGTTTTGGAGTGCTAATAACTAGATTTTTAATTTTAAAATAAATGCCTCTATATCTGATGCGCACTCAAACATATACTTATAACATATTGTACTATACACAACTTCATCAAACTACATGCTCATTAAGATCTTTTGTTTAATATATTTAATGATAAATTATTGATTACTGATGACGATATTGTACGAAATGAGGGAAGCAGTATTCAAATGTCAATCAATGTTAGCCAAAATGATACTATGCTCATGGCTTAAGTGAGGGATCGAATTGCAGATCGACTTTGGACCACCTTTCAACATTAGATTATATATTATTTTTGTATATGATGCTTTAGAATGATTGTAAAGTTGAAATTTTATGTGTTTGACATATATTTTTATTTGGTTATTGATGTTTTTATCTTTTATTTATGATCTGAAATATATATATATATATATATATTAAAATTAAGATTTGTATTTGGCATTTTAGATATAAGTTTTGGATTTATATCGTGGATTTTATATATAAATTTTGATTCTGAATTGTTAGTGTTAGTTTGGCTTTTATATATAAAATGTTAAAAGAAATACAAAGTTGAAAAAAAAAACAAAAATGATTTCAAAACGAGTTTTTGTTTTTTTTCAAAATTCAAAAACAAAGATGGTTACCAAATAGGTTTTTTTTTTCTAAATAAAAACTAAAAACAAAAATTAAAAACAAAAAATAAAAAATGACTGTGTTATCAAACAAAATCTAAATTGATAAAGTATTTAATAAATAAGTATATTATGAAGTTTCATTAAAAAAATTTATACTTTCTTATAAATTTCTGCATTTTTTTTGAATTTTTATTCATATCAATATTTTTATCGGTATTTTCACTGATATTTATATTTTAACTTATAATATTTTCATTGATACCGATATTTTCATCTTTAATATTTTTATTGATACCGATATTTTCATCTTTGTATTCATTCCCTACATTTAACAGTCAACTATTAGTTAACTAATATCCTAATATGCATACTGAATAGAAATTTTTACCCTTTTAAAATTTTAAATTTACAAAACAAAAAAATAAAAGTATTCTTTCTCATCTCTTCTCTCTTCTCTGGGTAGATCTCCCTCTCTTTCTTATTTACCACAACTTACCAATTAGTTGCACTAATTTGGTTTGCACAATCATCTATAATTTTTCGGAAAAGAGAAACCAAGAACCTCAAATTTCATTTTCTCATCAACCAATGAGAGAATGCAAGAAAAAAAAAAAAAAAAAAGAATAATTATATTAAACATTAAATTTTGCCACATGTCATTTTAAGAAATATTCACGTATTTATATTATATTTTATACGTTTTACTCTTCAAAAATTATAAGTTTATTAAAATTTAATCAAACATTAAGGAGTTATATATTAATATCCCTTAAATATTTATTAAATATTTTATTTAAAATCTTACATATTTGACTATATATTATATATGAGGATATATCAATTGGTATTAACTTTTCATTATTCCAAAAAATTCTAAATGAAAATTAAATAAAAAATATTGGTCTTACTTTTTTTTTTTTCCATCTCTTTTGACCTTTTTACTTTTTGATTATTTTTTATATTTTAATAAAAGGCAATAATATTTTTTTCGTCCCTTTCATTATTTCCTCTTTCTTTCTCCCCAAGTTTCTTGGGTTCCAAACAAAACATAAAACCATTTGATTTGATGTGAACCGGTTGGGTGTATTGTGAATTGGGAATCCAATAAATATTGGGTAACAGCAACGGATGGGTCGGGTAGGCTGAGGTCAGGGTATACAACTATACATGCAATGCACGAGCCTTGGTTAGGATCTCAAGCCTCAGCTGCGGTATTATTTTATTTTTACAAAACTAGTAATAATAATGATGAATATGGACATGTGGTAGGCATGAGTGTATTAAATTAATACCCATGTTTTTATATTTAAATTTATAGATTTATACATCTGTTTTTATTAATACACTAATAGTATAAGTTATATTAAGACATGTATGAAAATTTTATATTCATAAAATATATATATATGAAAAGCATATTTTGATCAAAAAATTTAAAAGACAATGGCAACCAACTTATTTCATCCCGAATTTTTCATAATCTCACGTCATAATATCTAATAAAATAAGGATTAAAGTAATTTATTAGTTAGAAATGAGAACTAAAAATAAAATTGAATCCCATAATAGCTAATAAAATAAGGATTAATGTGATCTCTTAGGTATAAATGAGAATTAAAAGATAAACAAAATTTGAATCTCTACATATCCTTTTATTGTTTATAATAGAATACGATAACAATTAAGATAAAATATAATTTAATGTCTCAAAGCGATTCAAAATTAACAAATCATACCCTCTATCACATTTTAATATACATATTAAATTTATTTTTTAATATATAGCTTAAGTTTTTTAGAATTTCGGCTAATAAAATAGGGATTAAGGTGACTTTACAGGTGGAAATGAAAATTAAAAAAAAAAATCAAATATCAATGTAACACGTTGTTGTTTATTATACAATACTATAGCATCTAAGAGATATTATAATTTAATACGTCAAAGAGGTTGAAAGCTAACAAATCACCCTATCTATCACATGTATATTAAACTTAATTTATAATAACTTAAATTTTTAAAAATAGTGTTCATTTAACAGTAACGACTATTAAGATAAGAATTAATGTCACTATGTGGCAGGAAATGAGAATTAAGACAAAAAAAAAAAAAAGGAATCTCACTGTATTGCTTTGTCATTGTAATATAATATTTAAAAAGTTTAATGCCTCAAAAAGTTAAAAATCAATAAATTTTGCACGTATTAATATGGAGGTGTTATAGTTTTAAAATCTGTCTCAGACCCACCTTGATCATTTTATTACCTCTAAAGAAACACCAGTCGTTCAAGTAACATTTATTATTTTCGAAACATTGTACCTTGTCCCATTAAATAATTTTTCAACACTAATCTACACCATATCCTCCATTTCAAATTTTCAAGTAATAACTACACCAAAAAATAAATAAATTCAATTAATAAAGTGCTTTTCAATTAGGCCTACCGATTTATGACTGGTTTATATATATATATATATATATATATATATATATGTAGAGTTGATTTAAGGGGTTTACCAACATAGAATAAAGTTTGAAGCATAATTTGTATTTGATTAATACAAAAATAAAGGGATGAGGCAATAGCACGTGAAGTCATAAACTATTATTTGTATTTTTTTGTCATATTATTCGATGGAGTCATTTGTTTGGCATAACATTGCTAATTATGAAAGAGGCACTCTTTCAAAGGTCAAGTCAATGAGCAAATTGAGAAGATTAGTCAAACTAAAACATATATATATATATATATATACACACACACACACACACACACATTAAACTAATTTATACACGTACAAAAAGTCCCATTTCATTTGTTTCCATAATTTTATACTAGATCAATATTTATTAGTCATATCCACCACTCATTTAGGATTTTGATTACTATAGGCAGAAAACAATCAAATTAATAGTACAATAATAAAGAAGATGGTAAGGGTCCTGAATTATAGATCTCAAATGCATCCATAATCACAATGCAAATGTTTTATCACAAATTAGCTTAATTAAATAATATTTAAATTTTTATACTAAAAATTTTATTTGGAAAAAGTGAATATTATAGAATTAATATCAACAAATATCTTTTATATGACCCATTGTTAATGTAATAATTACTATTATTTTCATCTTTTTTCATTTAGTTTGAGTTGGAAAGTATATCACCATGTGATACGGTATACAAGACAATCAGAAGTTTTTTTTTTATTTTTAAATTTAATAGTATTGATGCTAATTTTATAATTTATAAGGTAATTTATAATTTATGTTAATTTTATAATTTTAAAACAATTTACAATTTATGTTAATTTTATAATTTATAAGGTAATTTACAACTTATGCTAATTTTATAATTTATAAGGTAATTTATAACTTTATGCATGATATTAATAAATAAAAAAATCCTAATAGTATTTTTATCCAATTGTTATAAGAATATACCGACTATAACAATTTACCCAATTTCGTCTTCATAAATTATTTTATTATTATTTTTTCTTGGTTGTGTAAGTTAACCTAGATCATACTATATTATAACAAACCCATGATATTGTCATCATTTTATTATTATTATTATTTTTGCAAAACACCCATTTGTAATTCCTTAATTAAGAGAGGTGTTTCGTTCTCTTTAACACCAACACATACACAACAAAAAGCAAATAACATGTTCTCATTCAACTTTAACAAAAAAACAAACATGTTCTCATTCAACACAATTTTTTCATAAATATAAACAAATTCGTAATGGTTCAAACAATTCTGATATATATATATATATAAATATTTTTCAAAAAAACAAATGAAGTTTAAAGGGTCAATGGGCAAGAAGTAAACAGTTGGAAGTTGAAATTACATTTTTCATTTTTTTGTACAAATGTAATTATAAAGTTGGGTGTTTTGCTTATACAAACATGTGTATACATTAACACACACACATATATATATATATATGTATATAAGTGCATTATGTATCTGTATAGTTTAAGGATCCACTAGGTCTATGAAAGGTTACGAAATTCATTATTTTTGGTGGAAAAGGTTAATAAAATTCATGGTGCTGACAAAGCGTACAAGTTTAGCACATGCACTACTATAGCTGGTTGCATACCATATGCAGATATGAAAAGAAGAAAGAAAAAAAAAAAAGGCCAAAAAGCCCTACACTACCAAAAAAAAAACACTTCGTTTTGCTCCCTCCCTCCTTTCTCTCTCTCTTTCTCTCTCTATATTTCTTTCTCTATCTCTCTCCCTATTCTTCTTCTTGTTCTGTGTTGTGTAGCTGGATCAATTCAAATACCCATCACAAAGATCACTATTTGTGTTGAATTTATTGGTAGTATATGTATGCTTAGTGTAATCTAGGCCCAATCCCTCAACCCCCTCTACATATTTCAGCATCGCTGTCTCTGTTTCCTTCTTCCATTTTTACGTAGTCTGTCGGTCGTTTTTCGTGGCTTGTGAGGATGAGTTCTGGTGGGTTTAGGGTTTCAATCCCAAGCAGTGTGAGGAAAATTATTCAGGACATTGAGGAGATCACAGGAAATCATAGTGAAGAGGAAATCTATGCAATGCTCAAAGACTGCTTTATGGATCCCAACGAGACAACCCAGAAGCTACTTCTTCAGGGTACAAATGTTTTTGTTTTGCTCCCCTGTTGTTTTTTTTGCCCCTCTCCACTGTATGGTTTTCGTGGGCTTTATCCTGATCGTGTTTTTTCATGTGCTGTGATCCATGTCTCGAACTTTATTTTTTTACTCTGGTTCCGTTTCTTTTCCCGTGCTTTCTTGTGTGTTGGATTTGATTTTGATTTAGGTTTTGTTATATGTGAGGTGGAAATTAAGTTGAGTATTTGGTTTGCTATGATTGATTTTTCACTGTTTATTCACTTTTTTTTTTTGGTTAATTTAAATAAGTTAGATTCTGATGCTGTCTTTATGTCTGTGAAACCTAGCGTTCAGATTCTGGTTTTGGGTAGCTAAGGTTTTGTTGGTTGTTTCTCAGAGTGCTTCTGCAGCACTGAACTTCGTGTGATTTCTTGTCACTTGGAGTTAACTCTAAGAAGAGGTTTTGAGTTTAAGCTAATTTTAAGGTCATTGCTCGTGTTCTTGTATGATTGCATATTAAATTCTCTCAACTCCAAATTGAAAAAAAAAAAAAAACTTTATGTGGTCAGAAACCTAAGTTAAAAAACAAATAAATTTAGAATTGATGATTGATTGAACTCGACATTAATCATCCCGAAATCATCTTATTAGCAATATTGGATAATATTGTACAATCTATGATTACATGTGATGCATCTGTGGAGCAGGTGATTGTTAGGCGTTCTTGTGATGATAGATGGAGGAACTTGCTTGTAAGCCATTTTTATATAACAGTAGGTAGTGTGGGAGGGTACATACATGCAGTGGGAGCGCATGAGTATTTTGTTCCAATTTTAATTATCAGTTTTCTGATTGTAATTGTTTTGCTGTGCTAATACTAGATTTACATGTTTAGTCATATTAGCTTATGAAACTGTAGAACTATAATGCAGGTTTATCATCTTTACTAAGCTTTGCAACTTCCCATCTTTCCTACCCCAGTCCATTCTTTATCTAACGGGGCCGAGGAACTAAAAATAAAAATGTACTTGTCTTAGTTTTCAAATGGTTTTTCCTTGTAATTCTTGAAGTCAATGTTTTTTTCTGTATTACCTGACTGAGGAAATATTTAAAATGTAATATAATCAGAGCCATGGTAGCATTCAAGGCTTTTTCCACAAAATTTTAGTACCACTTTTAGTGTTCAGAGGAAGCTGGTTATATGCAGGGCACCTGCAAAAGGGATAGCAGGGATGTCTGTAGGAAGCTGATTAGTACTACTATTTAGTCATCAGTTCAAGCGTAGGATTGAATATCTTGTTCTCTATCACGTGGTTCCTGCTTCATTTAATTAAAAATTTGTCCTAAAATTGTTACTAATTGATTTTTATGTTGAGGTTTCAAAGTGGTTTTCACATTAGGTTCCATATAATAACTCAATAAAGCTGTATGTTGGAGTTAAAATATAATTTTTTCAGTTGTTGTGAGTTGTTGGCATGGGCAAGATTTAACTGCCTCTTTAAAATGCATCTGTATTTGTCTGTTTGCATGTATATTGGGATCCTTTTGTAGTCTTTCTATGATTGTTGCTCAACCTATTAATTATTTACTCTTTTTTTTTTTTGAAGATTTAATATTTACTTTTTAATTCCTGTATTGCTTCACAGATACATTCCATGAGGTGAAAAGGAAACGTGATAGGAGAAAAGAGGTAAGATTGCGAGATGAAGATTTTCCTTGGCATTCACTTCATACATATTTTTTACTCCAGAAGTTTTGCATGGGTATTCAAGGTTCCTCTTTGTTACGTTTTATTTTGTTAGATTGGTGTAGCATGTTGTCACATTGAGATATAAGTTAGTTGGATTTATGATGCTAAAATTGCTTATTATAATGCTGAAGTTAAATGTGTACTTGCAATAAAATTTGATAATTATAGGGGAGGCCTTAAAATTGTGCCCCAGTATTCATTTACATATTTTTCTGTCCTACTTTTTGCTAGTAATTTTGTTGGTGGCTTGAGGTTAAAGCAGCAGGAGGCTTCTTTCTCTATGTTTGGGGTGGGTCTGGGGAATAGCCTTATGTTGTGTTGCCCTGTAGTTTGTATGCTTGTGGTTCTTTTTCCAGCTCAGTAAATTGTTATTGTTTACTCTTAATTGTCATCTTGTATCTCAATTTATGTTTTCAACTGTGCTTTTTCAAAAAAGTATTTCATTTTCTTCTTGCAGAATCTGAATAACAGAGAGTCTGCGGAGACACGGTGGAGATCTGGAACACAGGGGCGGGGGGGTAGGGGTGGTCGGGTGAATTTTTCACCTCGTTTTACATCCCATGGTACACAACAAGTTCCCACAGAACTTATATTGGGGTTATTGCAGTTCAAGTGCTGTTTTCGATCCATCCATTTTAAGTTTTTGGGTTAATTGTGTTTGTTTATTGTCTATCAAGATGCGTAACTTTGGTCAGACTAATATAGCATAACAATATAACAGATTTATAACAGGTTTCTAATTTTCTTGAGTGGCTTTCCTTTTCTTTTGTTGGGGGTGGTGGGTGGGATCAATGGCCTTGCATGGGTTTGTGCGGCACTCCCTCTTTGACTCCTTTCTTTGTGTAACTCCTAAAGTTGAATGATTTGACAATATTGACTTAAATACAGATTGTTTAATAGTATGGTCTCTATTATGTAATTTGGGTCATTTATACATAGCTTGTTTAATATTCTCAAGTATTTCCTCTTGTCAGATGCTGGTCGTGGCAGGAATTCAGGTCCTGGAAAGGAGAACGGACTCAATCAAGGTGCAGAGAAGGATGTTGCGCCTCCTTTACCAACCTCTCATGAGAACAAGAATAAGGAAAGAAGTTCTGTAACAAGGTGGCTACAGTTTTCAAATCCATTGGTCTTTTAATCTGTACTTTTTAGTCTTTTCCATCCTGTAGGATGGTACAATTTGTACAAGTTACATGATTATATCTTTTTGCAGCTCTGCAACTGTCATTGCCAATGGTCCTACTAATATAGCTTCTGGAAGCACTAGTCTTGTGCATGCCTCCAATGTATCAGCAGGAAGTGTTCATGAGCTCAGCTTGTCATCTGTTGGCACTGATAACTCTAGCAATACACTACATCCTGTTGAAGCAGAAAAGAATCCCATTATTGCAATTGGAACTGAGGACTCGTGTAAGCAGTCTGCACCAAGCACCAGTAATTTGTCCATGACACCAACACCAACACCTTCATTAGCAGTTTGTTTCTCATCTTCAGATCCTGTTCTTGAGCCATGTAATGATTCAAGAGTCCCAGGTGCAGTGGGCACAATTAAACGTGAAGTAGGGAGCCATCGTCCCCCTGGTGAGCCAAATGCAACTCATTATGTTGAGAACAAATTATCCTCTGGTAAGGCACTTCAATACATTATGTCTTATATTGAAATATATTAATGTTGAATTACTGAGATTAGCTTTTGTTGATGATTGATGTAGCAGCTTCTGAGATTGGTAGCTTGTCTGCACAAGAAAAGATGCCAAGCAATTTGCAGGCAGTTGGAAAAAGTCAATTTACTGAGTTTTCACAACCTTCTTCCGCATCGACTCAAGTTGGTTCTTCAGTTAGTCGGCCATCATCTAATTACAGTAGCCGGTCACAACAAATTATTGGCGGTCAAAAGGGTAGGAATTTGGTTGATCATATCTTATCTTTAATTCCAGTTTTTGTGTAGCATAGGGGTTTGCATGAAAAATGTTAAGAGGAGGGGTGGGCTTGTGACATATACTAGTAGAAGCACAGTCCATTTGTGTTTTATTCTATAATTGGTTTTATGTTAGTTTGATGACTTGCTCATGAGTTGTGTATAATATTTTAAGTTCTTTTTTCAACAGTTGGTTCTAATAAGGAGTGGAAACCAAAGCCAACGAATTCTACTGTTCAAGCTCCTGAAACAACTGGTACATCTGAGGTTCTAACAGCTACTGTTGAAGCCATTGCCCAGTCACAGCCAGCTTCTAATATACTTGATTCAGAAGAAGCTACTTTGAAACTGCAGAGGAAGCTGGAGGAATTACACCTTCCACAGCGTCAACATGTTATTTTGCCAAACCATATCCATGTCCCTGAATCTGAAAGGACCAAGTTGAGCTTTGGAAGCTTCGGTGTTAGTTTTGGAGTGCTTACAAACAATGCAAGTGGTCATGAGAGTGATAAGTGCTCTACACCTGTCTCTGAAGCATCGCAGGGTATTGAAGAAGCTGTTGAGGAACAGTCCTCAAGGTCTGTACTATTTGTTTGACTTTGTGATGCTTCGTATTATAGTGATAGGGTTACTTACATTTTTCTTTTTTACTTAATTTTGGAAGAAAAGAGATTTCATAAAAGACACTGGCGGCAAGTATATGGTAACCATAATATTGATATTAGTCTGGTAGAAGTAGTAGCTGTGAGCTGTTGCAACAGTCATTCAATTATTAGATTGTTTAATAAATCTGCAATAGTGTATTCAAAGTACTGCTGAGTCTATGTGGAAGAATGAGTAGTGGCCCGGATTGGTGGAACATGTTTGTGCAACCAAAAAGAATGTCTTTTTCACGAGCGTGCATTCATTTCATGTATTGGAAGCAGGCCAATCTTCATCTCATTGTCCAGACTATGGTAGATTTAGCAATTAGTTTATACTGTTTGTATGTTTTGATTAACAGACTCCTTTGCTAGTTTGAGTTTCTACCTTTTATGTATGGTTGTATATTCTCCCTGAATTTTCTTTTAACGAACTCTGTAGCAGTAACTTAATTGTATTTTCTTATCACATGTTATACTTATTTTTTAATCCAGCAATCAAAATGCATTGGCAACTACCGATGAGGGAGATTATCCTGATCATCCAGGCTCACCAACACATGTACCTGAAAATTTATCATCTGCTGAGGGTGATATCTCATCAAGTGCAAACATTGGACATAATGAATCCAAGCAAGACACTGCATTGCCGTCTGGAGGCCATCAATACTCGGTTGTTCATACATCTCCTAACTACAGTTTTGGGTTTGTCCCTCCAATCCTGGGAAGTCAGCTTGCACCAGTAGAAAACCCCGAGTCTCAAGCTCGCGATGTTTCTCGCCTTCCCAGCTTTGTAGTGAGTCCTCAAGCCTCAATTTTTATTGTGTTGTTAGACCTCTCTATGTAGCAAGTATTAATTTTTTTTCATTTGAGGCTCTAATATTCACAATTAGTTGCGTCTGTTTAATCCATTGAGTATGAATATAACTTTTTGATAACGTGTCAAATATTTGTTGATTAGTTTTGGCTTCTGATTTTGGACCCTGGTGCTAATATTATAATTTATAAGAGACTCTTTGGCTTTATACTGATAAGTTGTGGTCACTGACTTCTGTGTTCGTAGGTTCAACAACCCTTTGATCCAGCTAGTTATTATGCCCAATTTTATCGCTCAGGTGCTGATATTGATGGTCGGCTTTCTCCTTTTGCATCTTCTGGTGTTGCAACCAAGTATAACGGAAATGTTGCATTATTGCCTCCGCCAAGTTCGCAGTCTCCACAAGAGGTCTGGATTTATATAGCACTCTTTTCTTTATATATGCTTCTGGAATTTCATAATAGTTATCATGTATTTTGTGTGACTGAAGTTTTCATATGCTCATTTGCAGGGTGGGGTCCTGTCTACAGCTGGTCCGACCCCACTGGTGACACAAGCTGCTGGCCTTATGCAAAGCTCAATAGCCGTAACTCAGCAACCAGTTCCTGTCTTCCGGCCACCAACTGGGGTTCATATCTCCCACTATCCTCCAAACTACTTTCCTTATGGCCACTATTTTTCCCCATTTTATGTTCCACCCCCAGCCATCCACCAATTTTTGGGCAATGGTGCATTTCCCCAGCAACCTCAGGCTGGCAGTGTATATCCAGGTCCCCCAGCTGCAGCAGCCACAGGAGTGAAATATTCACTTCCACAGTACAAACCAGGGACTAATACAGGAAATTCAACTCATATTGGGATGGCCAGCGGTTATGGACCATATGGCACCTCCCCAACCGGTTATAATCCCAGCTCAGCTGCAGCAGCTGGAAATTCTACTGCTAATGAGGATCTTGGTGCATCCCAGTTCAAGGAAAGTGATGTATATATTGCTGGACAACAGGTTTGTGGTTCCCTTTAATTCTTTTGCGTTGCTTGCTTTGTTATTCTTGTTAATTCCTTAATTTTGTTTCAATGCTGCTATATTGACACCACTGCACGCAATTCATGATATGCTTACAGCAGAATGAAGGTTCAGCGGTTTGGCTTGCTGCATCTGGCCGAGACATATCCAGCCTGCCTACAGGTTCCTTCTACAACCTTCCTCCACAGGGTCAACATGTGACTTTCACCCCGACACAAGCTGGCCATGGCACCTTTGCTGGTATCTACCACCCTGCACAAGCTGTATCAGCAGCAGCCCTTCACCCACTTTTGCAACAGTCTCAGACCATGGCCGGGGCTGTTGATATGGTTGGACCTGGCGGTAGTGTTTATCAGCAACCTCAGCATGCACAGGTCAACTGGCCAAGTAACTACTGAAACAAGGATGGACTTTTTGTAAACAACAAAACAAGAAATCCAAGCCCTATATTAGGAATTTTTTTGGGAAACTCCGACAAAGTAGATGGGGGAGAAACAGAAAGAAGATACGGTGTTGGTTAGGTTGCGTGTAAATCTATAAAAGGCTGAAAACCCTTGCCAGTAGTGTCTTCTGATTGCTTGGGTGAGGACATAAAAAGGTGCAGATCACCTGTAACTCATATTGACCATTGTTAGTTAGTCAAGCTAGGTATGTGCGGGTTTTCACTTTCTTGCTCCTGCTGCTATATGGTGCTTACCATTTCCCCCTTTTTTTTTCCATAGTTTCAAGCTCCCCTCCTCTGTGCCATCTATTGCTTTTTCAAGTTTTGGGACTTTCTTAGAATTTACTGTTGAGTGGTGAGAATCTCTTTCATTCTTTTTCTCCTTAATATTTTCAGGTTTTTATAGGATTTTGGTAAGTTAAGATATAGGCTGGTGAAAGAATTTTTCAGTTCCTTTGTTTTATTATTATTTTTGTTCCGTCTTTCCGCTGGCTTACCTGTAAAGTGAATTTTGATAGCGAGGAGAGAATGTACTGAACTGTTGTAATGGTATAAGCAAAAAAGCGAACTCAGTCAATTGTTTTTATGTCTTAATACATTAACAATAGGAGAAGTTTTATGAGAACTTTTTTCTTAACTTGTAAATTCCATTGTGATTCCGAGAATTGAAATGTCTCTCTTCTGAGAATTATTTTTAGTTGCAGGCTTATCCGTTTAGTCAATTAACCTCTAGATTCACATCCATGCCGCCAACTTTGCTGCAAAAAGGGTTGCTTGGCTTACAAGTTTCTTAATAGTTGGTGTGTGTGTGAATAAAACACCGTTCTTATTAATCTTGTAAATTGAAGTTGGCATCATACTTTCTGTACTTCTCATGTAATCTTTTTCTTGGAGGAATATATTTTTGTCCAAGTATATACCGACATATATTACAAAAGCAAAACTAAGGCCAACCTCGGAGTCTTCTTTTGAATGCCTGCTTGCCTAGATATTGCCCTTTGCTCTTTCAACTCTTCTTAAGCCCTAACCATAAGTGGCCCAACCAGAGCTCATTCGGACACTCAAACTATAGAGGACCTCTTAGGACTTATCGATGTGCCTAATATAAAAGAGGGTCTCAATTCTTGTACTTTGCTAATGTTTTCAAGTGCAAAACACAGCCATTCATCATGCTCAACAGGCTGCTCAAAGTCCGTAAGCTTAAACCATTATCATTCATTGTTCCTTCTCTTAAGCCATCATCCATGGCTCTGCCGGAGGAGACCATGCCGGCCTTGAAGATTGTTCACGCCGGTGGTTTTGTCGAGAGCTACTACACGGCTGTATCTGCAGCTAAGGTCATGGAGAAGTATCCGTCTTTCTTGTTGACTAAGCCAGAAGTATTCAGGAGGCCATGGGACTCGGTGGTCCGGCCTGATGAGATCCTCACTCCCGGTGAAAAGTATTTCGTAGTTCCTTGCCGTACTGTCAAGAAGCTGCGGCGGAGGATACAAAAACCCAACAAAGAAGAATCCAAAACCTCCAAGGATTTTTCGAAGAGAAATGAGGTTGAGCCAAGTGAAACCAGAGGGCCAAGTAATAACGCCTCGTGGACTGTTAGTAGAATGAGAAATGCTTCAAAGAAGCGTGTGAGATTCGCTGGCATTGGTGTCAAGCACAAGATTGATCGAATGGACGTATCAAGGAAGAGCTCAAATCCTGATCAGTCTCATGGAGGGAGGAGGAGGGTTCGAAATCATGTGACGTGGCACCCAACGCTTACATCAATCACTGAAAGTCGAGACACCAATTTCTGAATGATAGTTATTTAATTTAATTTTTCCATTTTATGATTTTGATCTAATTTTAAACACCACATATATATATTTTTAAAAAATCTAAATCTGAATATATTGACCATGTATCTTCATATAGAGAATGAAATAAGAAGTGGGTATTTTATTTTTCTTTTAATTCTGATTTTCAGTTACAATGGAGTATAATTATTTTCAAGTTTTAACCAAAGTTACCTAGGAAAAGAGATCAAGAACAGTACGATGCTTATTTTTTAAGGCTAAAATCTAAATTATTCATTTCATTCGAGATTAGACTTTAGAGCAAGGGAGCAGCTAAAGTTTATGATGTTTCTCTATAGTTTTCCATTTGTAAAATAATAATAATAATATTTTTCAGACATAATTTTATTAGTATTGCAGCTCAAATTTTAATATCTTACATCCTTCATTATATGGTTTAAGATAAATGTTTTATATAATTTATTAATTACCATTTTTCTATACAGTTATTAATTAATAATTTACATTATCGACACAATACCAAAATTGAAAGGAAAATCAATGAGGGACCAAATTAACACAATGTCAAAGTTGAGGGGGATTCCTAAAAAATAAAAGAGTTGAGTGGGCCAATCCTAGAAACAAAACGTCGAGGGGGATAATTTGTAGTTTTAGTGACTTTTCATTCCAACTGTATTTCCACTGTGAACAAGAAGACTGAAGAAAACAAGTATTGGCCATGGCAACAGAGAGCGAAATCAACATTGGGTGGTGGGGTTGAAGTGGACATTGGTGATGTGGGGTGCTGGGGAAATCGGGTAATTTCCCATTCAAATTCGATCACATGATGAATAGTACTGTATACGTAAATAGTACCATATATGTGAATAGTATTGAATACTAAATACTGTACGTATGAACAGTACCAACAATAATTAAATACAGAATAAAACACACAAAAGAAAAGAACACCGGTATTTATGAGGTTCGGTATAAATTATACCTACGTCCTCAGGCACTGCTGACAACTCCACTAATTTCAAAGAGAAATTATAAATTTGAGTATTTTGGCAATATACCCACAAATAGAATAAAATACAAATGAGAGAAAAATCAACTCACACTATAATTTTTTCTCTCTCTAAGAAGGACTTTTGGGATGCAATTTTACAAATGAGGAGGGGAGTATTTATAGGAGAGCTCCCCCCTCCTTTCCTCTCTAATCGCGTAAACACCACGTAATCAATTTCAGCAAAGGCTGCTTCACAGCCAATTATCTTTTCCTTTTTCAATTAAAGATGCAGCCACCAATTTAAACCTTTCGTGGTCAAATATTGCAACACACCAACAAATCTCCACCTTGATGCAATTTTAACAAAAGTGAATTTCGCAGTGTCTTCAAATGTGCCTGTTGGCACCAATTCAAATTTGCAGGATATTGATCAAGTCCAAACAATATTTAAACTTGATCGTTGCCACCACCTTAGTTAGCATATTTGTAGGATTATCTTCCGTCTTAATTTTCTGAAGTAGAATTTCACTTTCTTTGAAGATCTCCGGCATAAAATAATAACGAACGTCGATGTGCTTCGTCTTTCCATGATAGACTTGGTTCTTTACTAAATAAATAACACTCATACTATCACAATACACAGGAATGTGCTTTTGACCAACACCCAAATCTTCAAGTAACTCTTGAAGCCAAATTGCTTCCTTTACAGCCTCTGTCATTGCTATATACTTTGCCTTCGTAGTGGACAAAGCTACCGTTGACTGTAAAGTCGACTTCCAACTCACTGGTGCTTTTGCTAATGTAAACATATAACCAGTTGTAGATCGATGCTTATCCAAATCACCTGCATAATCAGAATCACAATATCCAATTATACTCTGACTAATAGTATCATCCTGCTCAAACACCAATCCAACATCTACAATCTTAATTATATACCACAGAATCCATTTCACAGCTTCCCAATGTCCTTTACCAAGATTATGCATATACCTGCTCACAGCTTCAATTGCTTGTGAAATGTTAGGTCTCGTGCACACTATTGCATACATCAAGTTACCAACTGTATTTGCATATAGAACCCTTTCCATATACTTTTGCTCTCCATCATTCTTAGGAGATAATTGCAAACTGAGTTTTAAATGTGGAGGAAGTGGAGTACTTACAGGTTTTGTCTTGTTATCCATGCCAAAATGTTGTAGTACCTTCTTCAAATATTGTCTTTGTGACAATGTAATCTTACCTCCTTTTCTATCTCTACTTATCTCCATGTCGAGAATCTTCTTGGCTTCTCCCAAATCTTTCATCTCGAACTCTTGATTCAATTGAGCATTCAGTGTATTGATTTTTACCAGACTCTTTAATGTAATCAACATATCATCAACATACAGTAGTAGATAAATGAAAGAACCATCTTGTAGCTTTTTAAAATACACACAATGGTCATGTTTGCTTCTGGTGTATTTCTTTGTCAATATTTTTTTTTGGTGAATTATTTCTTTGTCAACATAAACTGATCAAATCACTTGTACCATTGCCTCAAGATTGTTTTAATCCTTACAATGATTTTTCCAATTTACAAACCCAATTTTCTTTTCCAGCAACCTTGAATCAGTCCAGCTGAGTCATGTAGATTTTCTCTTCCAAGTTACTGTGTAGAAATGCGGTTTTCACATCCAATTGAACTAGTTCCAAATCAAAATGCGCTACCAAAGCCAACAAAATTCTAATATAGGAATATTTAACAACTGAAGAAAATACCTCATTATAGTCAATGCCCTCATTTTGATTAGCTACCAACCTTACTTTGTAGCGAACCTCATTCTTGTTAGGAAATTCTTCTTTCTTTGCAAATACCCAGTTGCACCCAATTGGCTTTTTACCTTTTGGTAGTTGAGCCAGCTTCCACATCTTATTCTTCTGAAGCGACTGCATGTCTTCATTTATGGCTTTCTTTCACTTATCGATCTCTGGACCTCTGATTACTTCTTGATAAGTAGAAAGAACACCATCATCTACAATTGGTAGTGCATAGGCCACCGTATTTCTGAGATGGGTAGGTAGGTTAGCCATACCCTTCAAATTAGCATGTATGTCAATATTCTATCATCGTGGCCTATCAACTGCAATTGATCTCTATTGCTGTGGAGGTTCTTGGGTTGATACCTCCTCTTTATCAGAACTCTCCTTTGCTATTGGAGAACTCTCGTATTCATACTGGACAGTGGTAGTCTTCTCAAACTCCACCTGCTTCTGAGCTTGCTTCACCTGCTGTTGACCTCAATTGGTTTTTTCTGTCACATTCTTTAACATAGCAGACTCATTAAAGGTAACATCTCTATTAAAGATTATTTTTCTATCATTAGGACTCCAAAGACAGTATCCCTTTACCCCAGAAGTATTACCCATGAAAAGTACTTTCTTTGCTCTAGGGTCTAACTTAGACTCTCTTATATAATAATATACAGTATAACCAAATACATGTAAAGAATTATAATCTTTAGTAGGTTTTCCATACCATACCTCCACAGGTGTCTTACCTTTAATTCCAGCAGATGACAATCGATTAACGAGATAACACGTATACATCAAAGCCTCAGTCCAAAATTGCCTACCCAACCCAGCATTGGACAACATACATCGGACCTTCTCTACCAGAGTCCGATTCCCGCCACCCCATTCTGCTGTGGTATATTTTTTTATCGTGAAGTGCCTTATAATACTTTCATCATGACAAACTTTCATATATGGGTCATTTGTGTACTCAGTCCCGTTGTTTGATCTAATTCGCTTTATCTTTCTGCCAGTCTGCGTTTCAATCATCTTTTTCCACTATAAAAAAATTCCAACACTTCATCCTTTGTCTTCATAAAATACACTCAAACTCTCCTGGAGAAGTCATCAACAAAAGTAACAAAATAATGCTTACCACTCATTGACGAAGTCTTTTCGGTCCACACACGTCATAGTGAACGTAGTCCAAAATACCTTTCGTATTGTGGATTGCAGTGCCAAACTCAACTCTTGTTTTCTTTCCTAAAATACAATGCTCATAAAAATCCAATTTCCCAGTTTTTGTACCTTTTAACAAGCATTGCTTCACCAGCGTTTACAAAGCCTTTTCACCAGGATGTCCCAAGCGCATATGCCATAACTTGGTAGTTTCTCCATGATTATTCCAGCTAGAAACTACTGCTGCTGGTCCAGTAATTGTACTTCCTTGATAATAGTACAAATTATTTCATCGCACGCCTTTCATTGCCAAGAGAGCACCACTTGTAACTTTTAGAATTCCATCTTGTATTGACATAGTGAAACCTTTTGATTCCAAGGCTCCCAAAGAGATGATATTCTTCTTCATATTTGGTACATACCGAACGTTTGTCAACACTTTAGTTGATCCATTATGATTTCTCAGCCAGATTAAACCGATCCCAAGTATTTTACATGAGCTATCATCGCCTATGTAAACAACTCCACTATCGAGTTCCTCGAATTTGATGAACCACTCCTTGATGGGACACATATGGAATGTACATCCGGAATCCATAAGCCATTCGTCTGAATGAAATGTCAAATATGAACCAACTAGTGCAATATCATCACTCTCTGCTATACATGCATCTGAAGCAGCTTTTTCCTTTTTCTGCAATGTCGAACAATCTTTCTTCCAATGGCCTTTCTCACGACAAAATGCACATTCATATTTACTAAGTCTTCCTCTTGACTTAGATCTCCCTCATCTTCCCTTTTTTGAGTCTTGTTGGTTACCCATTGCTGCTGAATCTTCCGCTGCTACTAACTTGCTTTCTTTTTTTAATCTTTTTTTCTAGTTTCATAACTATACAAAGTAGTACACACATCATCAAAAGAATCTTATCGTGGCCATGTAATAAAGTGGTAATTAAATAATCAAATTCATTCGGAAGCGAAGCCAACAACATCAAAGCTAAATCCTCATCTTTGAAAGTTTCATCTAAATTTTACAAATCTCCTACCAATTGATTGAAAGCAGTAATATGGTTGTTTATAATGGTACTTGTATGATATTCAAAGGGTAACAACTTCTTTTTCAAATAGAGCCGATTCTGACTGCTTTTCTTCATAAACTTGTTCTCCAACGCCTTTCAGAGTTTGATTGTAGAAGTCTCTTTTGTGAATGTATACTTCTGCTGTCTGGAGAGACATGAACGGATTGTACCACATGCTAAGCGGTTGATATTTTTCCATTTATTTTCATCAACACCATCAGGTTTCTTTTCTTTAATGGCAATGTCTAGACCTTGCTGAAAGAGAGCATCTAGAACCTCTACTTGACACATGCCAAAATGACAGGTACCATCGAACTTCTCCACCTCGAACATTACATTCACAATTTTTTCTTACCATGATGGTTGAAGGGACTGCCGACTTGCCAAAGGAGGATGCTTCTTCTTTGGCCGATGATACTTCTGTCATATTACATAAACTGTATTCAATAGTGA
Organism: Rhamnella rubrinervis; assembly: GCA_007844105.2. Taxonomy (NCBI): domain Eukaryota; kingdom Viridiplantae; phylum Streptophyta; class Magnoliopsida; order Rosales; family Rhamnaceae; genus Rhamnella; species Rhamnella rubrinervis. The sequence goes on from CM017582.2 coordinate 891,198, forward strand.
AACAAACGCCTAGGACAAATCTTCAGCTCTGATACCATTTAGTGGGGAAATCGGGTAATTTTCCATTCAAATTCGGTCACATGATAAATAGTACCGTATACATGAATAGTGCTGAATACCAAATACTATACGTATGAAAAGTACCCCCTCTTTTACATGAGAGATCCCCCTTCTTTTCCTTTCTAACCGCGTAAACACCACGTAGCCAATTTCAGCAAAGGCTGATTTGCAGCCAAATCTCTTTTCCTTTTTCAATTAAAGCTGCAGCCACCAATTTAGACCTTTCCTGGTCAAATATTACAGCACACCAACACAGGGGTGGAAGATATTTCTATTGTAGGCGCCTGAGGATCACAAAAAGATGCTGGCGGTGGAAGAGAAATATCAAATCCCCGAGGAATTTGTAAGCGGCTTGGTTTAAACCCTTTTTGAATTTTTAAGCGTCAAGCTATTTCTGTTTGGCTCCTCCTAATGGGTGGTTCTAACAATTCATGTCTAAGTACCTAACCGCTGGCGGTGGAAGAGAAATATCTCCTTCTACAAGTCAGCATTTAGTATTAAGCGGTGTGTTTATAAAATTGTTAAGGATTTTGTATACACTAATTGTTAGGAAGTTGTATGGGACATACAATTACATTTTGTTAGTACACATGATAAAGTCAGTTCATATGATACGTGGTTGGTTTAGTTATATTTCTTATCTCTTCGTCTCTGTATCTTTATCATTGTGATAATTTTGTATACTGATGGGTCTTATCTCTTACACTATACATGGCTTTAGTTTATAGCCACACAATTGTATATATACACTATGATACAATCAATACAGTAAGACTTCCAACTCTATTTTGTCTTTTACACTTTTCCCTGCTTTTTTAAAGTTTTCACATGGTATCAGAGCCACTTGACTCACATCATCGCAAGTTCCTCCTCTAATCAAACAACTTTTTTCAAACTTCTAGAATTCTCTGAAATTGCCTTTCCTAATTACAATTTTCCTTTCAAGCATGAACAAGACAACTATGTCATTTGAAAGTCTCAAATATTGCCAGTTATCATTGGTTGCAACATGGAAAGCTTTGTCGATGGAACTCGTGTTACATCACCAATTACCAAAATTGAAAGCATCACTGAAGGAGGTCAAACTGTGCAGAAAACGATCTCCAATCCTGAGTACTACCAATGGCAATGACTTGACCAAGCTTTACTTGGGTGGATACTCTCTTCAATTTCCAGAGATATTTACACCCAAGTTAGCAATATTTCTATGACCTTTACTTTGCACTAGTTTTGGAGCTCATTGGAAAGACTTTTTGGCAGCCAATCAAAGGTAAAACTTATACAATTAAGGATCCAGTTCCAAATAACTAAGAAGGACTCCATGTTTATATCTTCTTACTTTTGTAAAATGAAAGAAATAGCTTATTCATTAACCTTGGCAAGTTCTCTCATTTTCGATAATGACTTTATCATGCAGCTCCTCATAGGCTTGCCTTTGGAATATGATGCTGTTGTTGCTAATATAAACTCTAGTCGCCTCACAATGGGGATAGAGGAGGTTCAGTCCCTTTTGTTAAATCAGGAAATGCGCATTCAACATGCAACACCAACAGAAGTTATCTCTGCCTAAGTTGCCGAAAAGCCAAAAAAATCAGCTTTCATCGTTATTGAGTATGACTATAACTTTGGGAACTCTAACAATAACCATGGTGGTAGTAGTTTTTGGGGTCGTGGCATAGGACGTGGCCGAGGTTGGAATAACAATCGACCATATTGTCAGTTATGTGGTAAGCCAGGACATGTTGCCTTAAAATGCTTTCACAGATTTGATCAATCTCTTCAAGCAACAAATAATACCAATGCTGCTTTGTTTGCTTCACTTGATGGTTCTGTTGCCTTTGAGTGGTTGTTTCATAATGGAGCCACTAATCATATCACTGCCAACTCATCCAACATTGTTCATAGAATGCTTATAATGGCGGTGAAAAATTGATCATAAGCAATGGTCAAGGTTTGCCAATTTTTCATACTAGTTTTTCCAATCTTAAAATATCATCAGACAATATTCACCTAAATAATATTTTACATGTGCCTTAAATCGCTAAAAATTTATTGAGCATTGCAAAAGTTACATCTAATAATAATGCAATTGTTGAGTTTAATTCTCATTTTGTTTTTGTGATAGACAAGGATACGAACAAGGTCCTATTACAACACTTAAAGATGGCCTCTACAAAGTATTGTTACCCAGTGATTTTTTGGCTTCTCATAGGAATTCCAATAATGTTTCTCGTCTTGCTTTGCTTAGCAATATTTCATATCAATTTAGTTGTTTTTCTTCTTCTGCAAATAAATTATGGCATCTTAGGTTGGGTCATCCTACTCCACTTATTATGAACAAAGTGGCCAAACAGTTTAATAATTTATTCTCTTTGATTCTTTTTGTAGTTCTTCCATTGATTCTTTTTGCAGTTCTTGTCAATTAGGTAAAAGTCATCGTTTGTTTGCTCCTTCTTCAATATCTAAAAGTACTGAACCTCTTGAATTAGTATTTTCAGGTGTATGGGGACCAGCTCCTGTTGCGACTCTAGAATGATACAAATATTACATTTTGTTTGAAGTTATTTTCTCTTGATATTGTTGGATTTATCCAATGAAAATAAAATCTGAGGCTACTCAAATATTTTTACATTTTAAGAAAATAGCTGAAAACTTAAAAAATAAAAAAATAAAATTTTTCCAATCTGATTGGGGTGGTGAGTACTGTCCGTTAAAATCTATTTTAGCTAATTTTGGGATTATTTTTCAACACCCTTGCCCACACACTCATAATCAAAATGGTAAAATCGAAAGGAAATATAGGCATGTAATTGAAACCACTTTAGCTCAAAGTTCTTTACCTATGATACATTGGTGGAATGCATGCTCAATTGCAACCTTTTTAATCAATTGCCTTCCATCAAAAGTTTTTAATTTTGCTTCACCAGTTCAAATATTATTTAATAAAGATTTTAATTTTTCTTTCCTTAAGGTTTTTGGCTGTGAATGCTATCATTTTTTAAGACCTTATAATAATAGGAAATTTTCCTACCATTCTAAGCATTGTGTTTTCATAGGCTACAACCATTTTCACAAAGGTTATAAATGTTTAAGCCTTCGTACTGGGAGAGTTTATATTTCACCCAATGTCATTTTTAATGACACCAATTTCCCATTCTCTACGATAGTTGGTTTCCCTGATATCTCAAATACTAATAATAATTCTTATCCTCTAGTGTCCTTGTTTCCACGCAATTCTATCTTACAGGAAAATCAACACTGGATACCAATACATTCACAGCCAATAATAAGGCCCTTGAGTACTCCTTATATCCGGTCTCCAACAACTTCAACTGAGCAAGTTTTTAAGGACTCTCCCTTAACTCCATTAACATAACTATCACCTCACAATTCAAACAGACAGGTGACTCAATCTTCTCCAATTCAGTCTTTGCACAGTACACACCATGTTGGCATTGACCAACGTACCCCTATGCCTATGTCAACTGATTATGTCACTAGAGCACTACACATTCTTCAAAGAACAGGATCTCCACTCACTATTCCCAATCTCTCTCCTTTACCAGTTGATTTACCTGTTCATCAAATGGCTTCCATAGATCCTATGACTACCCGTTCAAAATCTGGTATATTTAAACCCAGAATCTTTTTAGTAAAAATTGAAGACACCTCGGCTGACATTGAGCCATCAACAATTTCATCTGCCTTATTATGTCCTCAATGGAAGTTGGATATGCAAGATGAATATCATGCTCTTGTGAAGAATCATACGTGGTCTTTGGTCTCGCCTTCACCTTCTCAAAAAATTATTGGCAACAAATAGGTATTCAAGATAAAGCGGAATCCTGATGGGTCTGTTGAACAGCATAAAGAGCGACTCATCGTGAAAGGCTTTCACCAAACTCTAGGCATCGATTTCTCAGAGATATTTAGTCCTGTTGTTAAACCATCCACTATCAGGGTAGTGCTCTCCATTGTCGTCTCTCGTAATTGGGATGTGTAAAAAATCGATGTTAATAATGCTTTTTTGAATGGTGTTCTTGCTGAAGATGTGTTTATGGTGCATCTAGGGGGATTTGTTGATCCAAAGCAACTTGATGCTGTTTATAAACTCCATCGTTTCCTATATGGTCTTTGACAAGCCTCGCGAGCCTGGTATGACCGTTTAAAACATACTCTTTGTGCTTGGGATTTCAAAAATTCCAAAATGGATTCTTCATTGTTTATTTTACATACATCCTTTGGAATTGTCTAGGTATTAGTATATGTCGACGATATTGTGATAACAGGGAATAATAAAAAGATGCTTGATGGTTTTATTGTATGGTTGCATAAGTCGTTCTCTTTGAAAGACTTAGGATCTCTCTCTTACTTTCTTGGGGTGGAAGTTGTACGCACTAAGGTTTGTTTGCATCTTTCTCAAACTGGCTATACCAATGATCTCCTTCTTCGGACTAATATGTTACATTGCAAAGCCAGTCCCTCTCCAGCTAGTACTTTGGTTCAATTGGGCATAGATATTGGTAATTCCTTTCTGGATACTTTTCTAAATAGAAGTACAATAGGAGCCCTACAGTACCTCACCCTCACTCACTTAGAAATTCCCTTCAACTTGAATAAACTTAGCCAATATATGCATAAACCATCTGTTGTCCATTAGGCTGCCTGTAAAAGAATATTTTATTATTTAAAAGATATACGACATCTTGGCCTCTTATTCGGCCCTCAGCTAATCTTACTTTACATGGATTCACGGATGCTAATTGGGCATCTAATATTGATGCTCAACCCTCCATTGGTGGCTACTGTATTTATCTTAGAGATACATTGGTTTCTTGGCCTTCTAAGAAGCGACATGTTCTTGCTCATGGTGCTGCTGAAGTCTTTTGGTTGCAATCCCTCATTCATGAATTACAGCTTCCTTCTGCTTTTATACCTATTTTGTGGTGTGATAATCTGGGTGCTGGGTCTCTTTCTGCTAATCCCGTATTCCGTGTGAAGACCAAGCACATCGAAATTGATGTCCACTTTGTACATGACAGAGTTTTACAGCAGTCTTTAGATGTTCGTTATGTTCCCACATCCGACCAGGTTGCTAACATTCTTACAAAGGTCCTTTCTACTTCTTGGTTTACTCATCTACGTGACAGGCTCAACATGTGTTCTCCCCCATTTCGCTTGAAGGGGGATGTTAGCACACATGATAGAGTCAGTTCATATGATACATGATTGGTTTAGTTATCTTTCTTATCTCTTCGTCTCTGTATCTTTATCATTGTGATAATTTTGTATACTGATGGGTCTTATCTCTTCTGTTGTACATGGCTTTAGTTTATAGCCACACACTTGTATATATACACTGTGATACAATCAATACAGTAAGACTTCCAACTATGTTTTGTCTTTTACGCTTTTCACTGCTTTTTTAAAGTTCTCACACATTTTAAGTAGAAATGAACAATTAAAAAATAAATGCACACAACAACTGTTAGAATTTTTATTTTCCAAAAAACAAATTACAAAAAGACTTTCTCTCTATAATAAGAAGAGCACAATGATGACAATCTCTCTCTTATAATAAAAGAAATATACACTCACAAAAACTACAAATATATTAGGAGAAACTTTTATTTTTTCCTCTTTCTAATACTCTGTCTACTCTCTCTTTTACAATTAGACATATCTATAAAAATATAAGAGGTGATATATTTGTGAAAAACTAATTCCACCACCTCATATATTACATCTAGATAAGAGTTGGCTAAAGTTGTACCTAACTGTACATTATATCTTAATAAAGCTAGTTTTTTATCAACTTCATTTAATGAAGTTGCAATCTTTGACTTAGTAAAAAACTTCCTAATTAAGTAAGACAAAAATGGATTTATTATCAACATTTCTCCCACTTAAAGTCATTTTTGTTGTAATCCTTTTTATTCTCTACAATTTTCATTTCCATGCCCATGTTGCTTACTTTCTGCTATGCCAATAAAGGATCTGCACCAAGTAAACTTGTCATTGTTGATCGACTTTGTTAACATATCAACTAGGTTGTCTTTAGTATGGAACTTTTGTATATCTACACTTCCTTCTTCCACTTTCTCATGAACTAAGTGATATTGGACTCATATGTGCTTTGTCTTCGAGTAAAATGCTGAATTCTTTGCCAAGTGCAAAGTACTCTAACTGTCATTAAATAGAGCAATCTTCTTTTGTTTGTGTCCGAGCTCTTCCAGTAAAATTTGCAACCGTATCGTCTCTTTGCTAGCTTGCATAGTTGTAACGTATTCTACCTCTATCGTAAAAGTAGCCATAATAGACTACAGTTTCAAAACCCAGTTTGCAATGACTCCAGCAAGAGTAAACACATAACGTATGGTGGACTTGCTTTTGTCAAGATCACTTGCATAATTTGAATCAATATACATTCTGACAGTAAAGTTTAATCCTCTATAACATAATGCAACATTTGAGGTCTTGACATATCTTAGAATCCTCTTTACAACATTTCAATGCTCTTTACCAAGATTCACCATGTATTGACTAACCGCTTCCATTACTTGTGCAATATTTGGTCTTGTGCAAACCATAATGAACATTAAGCTATCCTGTGCTGATGGTACTTCAGATATGTCCATCATTTTTACTTTATTGCGAGGACTTATACTTGAGGATAACTTGAAATTAGTAGGAAGATGAGTAGAGATTGACTTATAATCTTGCATGTTGAAATGCTGTAAGATTATCTGTAAGTAGTTCTTTTGAGAAAGCTAAATCTTCTTATTATTTCTGTCTTAGTAAATTTACATCCTTAAAATCTTGTTTCCTGGTCTCAAGTTTTCATTTCAAACTCCCTAACAAACTGTGCCTTCAAGTCCTTAATACAATATTTGTTAGGCCTGCTACCAACATATCGTCAACATACAACAACAAAATAATGAAATCACCATCACCAAATCTCTTGTAGTAAGCACAAGGATCTGGATTAAGTTTGTTGTATCCAAGGCTCATGACGAAGGAATCAAATCTTTTATATCAACATCTTGGCGCCTGCTTGAGACTATATAGAGATTTGTTCAACCTGTAAACCAAGTTTTCTTTTCCTTTTTCTTCAAAACCCCTTGGTTGGAGCATAAATCTTTTCTTCAAGTTTTCCTTAAAAAACTTAGTTTTCACATCCAACTGTTCTAAATACAAGTCAAATGTAGCACACATCACCAAGATTATTATTATCCATATCTAGAGAAATTATCAATAAAATATTATAATCCCTAAGAGCAGTTGATGTAAAAGGACTGCAAATATCGACGTGTATTAAATTCAAAGTACTTTCACACCTATCAATCTTATTCTTTCTTGTCTTTGCAGTCATTTTTTCATTAATACAATCAACACAAGTTTTAAAAAGGTTTCACTATGTTCAACTTTCAAGTCATTGGCCTTATTTCAATAATGCTTCATCTTAACGATGTGATCATGCATTCCATTCACACCATCATTAACAGTGTTGGTCAAAAGCTTTAGAAAAGTAGCAATCTTAGACTTATCAATTTTGGTGTAGTTTGACTTCACACTCTCCAAGAGCTTCTTAGCATTCTCAGGCACACATTTTTTGATGATGTAAAAGGATTGCAAATATCGATGTGTATTAAATCCAAAGTACTTTCACACCTATCAATCTTATTCTTTCTTGTCTTTGCAATCATCTTTTCATCAATACAATCAACACAACTTTTAAAAAGGTTTCACTAAGTCCAACTTTCAAGTCATTGGCCTTATTCCAATAATACTTCACCTTAATGATGTGATCACGCACTCCATTCACACCATCATTAACAGTGTTGGTCACAAGTTTTAAAAAAGTAGCAATCTTAGACTTATCATTTTTGGTATTTTGACTTCATAATCTCCAAGAACTTCTTAGCATTCTCAGCCTTTGGCACACATTCTTTGATAGACTTTTCTATGGTGTAAGTCATCACCATAATACAACTTTTATTAGAGTGATGCCACTTCTCACAAAAGATTTTATCCTCTGTAGTACTCTCATCAGTAAGAGTTTTGGGTTCTTCAACCCTCAAAGCCAAATCCAAGTTTTGTAAGACTATATGCACATTAAAGGATTCATATCATTCCCCAAAGTTGTTCTCATTCAGTTGCTTGATGGCAGATAATTGAAGATTAATACCAGGATTGCTCATATGAAATTAGTAACAACAAATACTATGCATGTTAAACAATATCATGCTATTTGTTAATTTCAATATTTCTCAATAATAACAATAGTTTAGAGTTTATAAAACTCCCATGATAGTGAGGATAATTAACTAAATATTTCATCAAAATTATCAATTTATTATCGATAGGATAAAAAAATTAATAAGCATATTTAATCAATTTCCTCCACCCTTCTAAGCATCCTTTTAAGTGTCCTAATCATCGATAAGACAATTATTACACCCGTTTAGATCTTAGTAATAATTCTTCAAAATAAAAATCTAATACGCTTAAGGATCACAAAAGGTAACCACACAAGTGCTCATAATTGTTATAATATAATCACTAAAATACTATCATTAATAAAATAAAACAAAATGACACAAAAGAGGCTTAATTAAATGAAATTTAAGTTCTTAAAGCAAAAAAAAAAAGAAAAGTGAAAAATAATAATAAAAATAAAAATTTTAGGTCTTTTTATTAAATGATGTCATTACCTCAGATGATGACGTCATTGTCTTCAAGTTTTAGCTGGGACAACCCATTTCACTATAAATGGGTTGCGCGATCCGAATTCAAAACAACTGGGTTTTGGATGATTCCAGTAGCGAAAAACTCCGATCAAGTATGGGTTTTTCTCTTCTCTTTAAGACTTATACATTCATAGTTTTTAATTTGGCTAAAAATGCCCATAACAAAGCTCAATATGAGAAAAAAAAAACTGAAAATTTGAAAAATCCAAAAATTCCTTGTATAATTGGACTCCAATCTCGACGATTCTTGAGGAGTTTTAATCCTCAATTCATCCTCTATCAATTTGCAATGTCAATTTAAGTAAAATATTTGTTTAAACTTGAACAAAAAATCCCAAATTTTTGTCCAAAACACTCTATTTGTTTTAATACTTTTTTAGCTCAAATTGGCATAACAAAACTTAATGGAGTTCAAAACCTTCACAGCAAATATGATGCCATGCTTCAACACAGCTCAAATAAAGATTATTTTTTGTAAAAAAAAAACAAAAATTCATTCTCAGTGCAGCAAAGACAGAATTTTTTTAGCATTTAATGCTAAATGGTTCGGCTTTGATACTAAATATTGACATATTGAGAGCTTATATACAATAAAACATCACATACTCTTAAAATTTTCCAAATGATCATATTTAGTATTAAAATATAAATTAGTACAGAACCATGCCTTGATAATTGTTTGAGCTTGCAGAAGCCATGATCAATCTTATCTACCTCCTTTTCTACTGTAAAATTGAAGAACAACAATGGAAGAAGAAAAACTGCAAGAGACTTGATATATGCTATCCTCTGTTTTCATAAACTCCAAAACCCACTGTATTGTGATTTGTTTTTTTTTTGTTCTTTTTTTTTCCAAAACCAAAAGGGAAAGATATTCTGTATTTCCAAAACCATGTCTTTTATTATACACCAGCACAAACACAAATTTTATTACCAAAAAAAAAAAAAAGCACATACACAAATTTCTTTAATCCACTTTTATTTATTATAATCAATAAAAAATAAGTAATAGTAATAATAATAACAAAGTCATATGGTATAAAAATAGACTTTATTACAAAAATATGGACTTCATAAAATTAAAATGAATTTTTCAAAATAGGTAATTTAATTTAATGGGTCAACTAAATCTAAATAGTATAGCACATAAATCTCAAATAATAAAATGTAATATACTTATTAAATCAAACAATAATAATCAATATAATTGGCACATTGATTATGTAAAGTCTATAAAATTCCAACATTACTTACATATGGGATGAATTTGTGCAAATAGTGATTTTGGGCTCTAATCTGGTGCTATTTTATTTATTATGACTTTATATAAGAGACTCTTTTGGTGGTCACTAGCGCGTGCGTTTGGAGGTTCAACAATACTTTCGTCCGACAAGTTCGTTTGGATTTACAAAGCATTAGCATTTAGCACCCTTTCTTTTATATATGCTTATGGAATCCCTTAATAGTTATTACCTGTAATCTCAATTTTGATGGCAAGGCCAAGCAGAAAAGTGTACCCAATCAACTGTTGTATTGGTGCAAAATCATTATTCACAGACAAAATAAATAAATAAATAATAAAATGATTTTTGTTTGTTTGGTATAAAATTTTGAATGTCTTGTGATTGTCGTGACTCTAACTTGTTTGTCTTTCCTATCTGTATCTTTCAAACACCAGAATCTAAATTATTCCAATTCAGTTTCTCTATTATATAGTATTCTCTTCTTTTTTTTTTTTCTTTTTCTTTTTAATGCATTTTCGTTTTCTTTTTTAAAAGAATTAGGCAAGTTTAGTAAATAAGAATTTGTTGTTATATTAAAACGGTCATGGAATAAGATACAAATTTTATTTTATTTTTTTCTAAATGAAAAAATTGAGACAATATTATAAATATTTTTTAAAAACAAAAAAATCAACTTTTATATTTTTATTTATTTTTTGGTTGGGTTGTTATATATATAAAAAAAAAACATAAAGGTGAAAATTAAGATATTAAAAAAATTAAGGTGACTGATTATTTTAACTTTAACCGAAGTTTTAAAAAAATTAATTTAAAAAAAATTAAAATTTTTTTTCTTTATTTTCCCGATTGAAAGAATTGGAGAGAAAATTCCCGGAGAGCAGGGAGAGATGGGGCAGGAGGGGGAGGAGGAGGTGGAGGTGGCAGTTGCAGAAGAAGAGGAAGCCGCCATGAAGGAAACCAAGGATGAGGAGTCATGGAACCAGAAGAAGCAGAGCCTCATAGTGGAGATTTCATCCAAGCTTATCCATGGTGATCTCGATGCCAAGATACAAGCTGCAAGAGATATCAGGAAGCTCGTCAGAAGGCCTTCTTCATCTTCATCATCAGCTTCTTCTTCTTCTTCTTCGTCTTCGTCTTCGTCTTCGTCGGTGAAGACCCGCTCGAAGTTGGGGGCGGCTGGTGTAATTCAGCCCCTGGTGTTGATGCTCGTCTCTCATAACCCAGATGCTCGCGAATCCTCTCTCCTCGCTCTCCTCAATCTCGCAGCCCGCAACGAACGGTGTGTGTCTCTCTGTTTGCTTCCTCACTGCTTTACTTTGTTTTTTTTCTCTTTGTAGATTTCTGTGCTTCTTATACATGCACTGTGAAACGCCTGCTCAAATAATTTGTTAAAAAAAAAATCATTTATTATGAAATGGAAGGAAAGGAAGAGAATTTGGTATCTTTTTATGTTCTGGATTTGTTTTCTATTTGGGTCATTGTGTTTTGTTCTGATTTTAGTTATATGGGTAACCAAAATCAATGGAAAATATAGTGGTTCTATAAACAAAAATAAATATGTTCCTCACAAGTTTTTTGATACAATTGTATTCATCTTAGTCCAAATTAAGTGGAAAATTTCCCTTTTTAAATTGGTGCTCTTATTATGATATTGAGATTTTCAGAAAATTAATAGCTTTAATATTAGAATCAACCTTGATTGAGATGGAAATATAAGCTCCTCATCCAAAATGGTGAAGATGTTATGATTTGTTTGGTTGTTTGGAAATTTGAGGGAAAGGAAAGAGATGTGCTTCAGCCCACTTAGTTCTATTTAAGAACGTTTGTTTTCTTTAACCATTTCCTTTTTTCCTCGTCATGGCTCATTCTTATGGAAACACCATGGAGCTTAATTATCATCATTTCCCCAGGACTGTAAAAGGTAGAGGTTTTGATTGGATAACTGTTTTGTACACTGTAAGCTAAGAATTGAGATGGAATCCACAGTAAATTGGTTAGTGACTTACTAAATGGCTTCGGTTGAATCTCACTCTATGGTGATGGTCACTGGAAATACTTGTTCTTTGATAAAGAGAGGGTTGTTGATATTCGATGTATTTCTAATTTTTTGGGAACAAGTGGCTGAATTGAGGATAACACTCTACTTTTCCCCTCCTAATGCTTCAAAATAATTCTGGTAACACAGAATTCCCTTCATTTCCTTTGTCCCTTTCTACTAAAGTATTCTTATGCACCGTAGGACATGTGATTTAGTAGTGTGTTTACTGGTTAATACAAGTATTGAGAAGAATTTGGGTTATCATACATGGTCTCCTTATGTATGTGCTTATCATGGTTTTTCCATTGCTTTTGTTCTTCATTAACATTACTTGATCTAAGGCTTTCTTAGGTAGTTTTAGAAATTACCATTTGTGTCTATTGTCAGTGTATCACATTTGGTTGTTATCTGATGTTTATCAGAAACAAGGTCAAGATTGTGACAGAGGGAGCCATTCCGCACCTTGTAGAGCTTCTGAAGTTCCAAAACAGTAGTTTAAGGGAATTGGCTACAGCAGCAATCTTAACTCTATCAACTGCTGCATCCAACAAGCCAACCATTGCAGCATCTGGAGCTGCATCTCTCCTGGTTCAGATCCTTAGCTCTGGGAGTGTTCAAGGAAGAGTCGATGCTGTAACAGCTTTACATAACCTCTCTACCTGCAAAGAGAACACAATTCCTATTGTTGATGCTAGAGCGGTTCCTCCTCTTATCAGCCTCCTCAAAGAATGCAAGAAGTATTCCAAATTTGCTGAAAAGACAACAGCCCTACTTGAAATCCTGTCTTATTCTGAAGAAGGGCGGGCTGAGATTTCAAAGTCAAATGGTGGGATATTGACATTAGTAGAGACTGTTGAAGATGGTTCCCTTCTCAGCACTGAGCATGCTGTTGGAGCTTTGCTTTCTTTATGCCAGAGCTGCCGTGATAAATATCGGGAACTCATTCTCAAAGAAGGTGCAATCCCAGGCCTTCTGCAGCTGACTGTTGAGGGCACTGCTGAAGCTCGGGAGCGAGCTCGCACACTTCTAGATTTGCTTAGAGATTCACCCCAAGAAAAGAGATTAGCATCCTCGGTTCTGGAGAGAATTGTTTACGACATTGCTACAAGAGTTGATGGAGCAGATAAAGCTGTGGAAACTGCAAAGAGGTTACTGCAAGACATGGTTCAGAGAAGTATGGAACACAGCATGAGGCGCATCCAGCATAGAGCTTCATCTTGTACCCCTTCCACAATTCCATCCACATGATCTGGCAAGACACAAAGAAACTGGATTGGGGTTTTAATCTGAATCTGTTTTGTTTGGTCAGTTAAAACTCTAATCTCGTTTAAATTACCACACGAAAAATGTGCAGAAATGACTGGAGTTAACTTGTTGAGGGAATGATATTGCCTTGGGGGCATGCATGTACATATAACAAATCTGCCGATTGCTAATTTACATATTCATTAACATTGTGTTTTATCTGGTTTGATGCTAATTTTGAAGATATGTTGCTCTACATATCAGGCCTGAAAGGCCATTCTTCTAGTAGGACCGCATTTTAAGTAAAACCATTGCTCTAATTGCAACCCATTGAGAATTGCTTCTATTTTCTTTTTTAAACCCATTTTGTATTGTTATTAAGTGTGGGTGCGGGTTGGGTGGGGTTGGTTTTGGGTTTTTTTGATGTCAGGTTCAACATGCATTAATAAAAAAAAAAATTATATTTTTGTAGAATTAAAATTTTAGCCCGAATTGACATTTATACTCTTTAAATGCTTTAAATTGATAATTAAATTCTATAGCCTAGTCAAATCACTTATACTAGCACAAATACCAATATAAATGATTCATCATCTCCTTTCTCTTTTTCTTAACCGATCCACCTTCTTTTATCTATTGTCGTCGCCGTCACCATCTTATTCTCCTCCTCTCTTTTTTATTCTTCTTCTTCTTTGTTGGAAAAGTCAATCAAAATGAATTTTGGAGACACATTGAGATAGTGAAGAATATTGGCAAACTAAATCAAAATGAAGAATATTGAAATTTCGAATGTATGCAAATTCACTGTATTTTTTAAAGACTTAAATCAACCTAGAAAATTATAGAAAAATATTTAAATTAAAACTCATCCTCTTAGCTTTTCAATGATATATCATACGCACAAATCGAAGTTCGGAAAGGTGTTCAAAACTGAATTTTTTCCAACAGCTCGCCCTTTTGAACTTTCGAACACTTGTCAATTTCACTGAATTTTTTGGAGATATAAATCAACCTAGAAAATTTTAAAAAGAATATTTAAAGTAAATCTTATCCTCTTAGCTTTCCAACCATATATCATATGCTTCAATTTGAGTTTGGGAAGGTCTTCAAATATAATTTTTTTTTCCAACAATGCACACAAGTGCAAGGGGGTAGGACCTTCGGTGGCCACCGACTAGGTGTCGTTGGGCCACCATCGGGGACAAATGAACTTTAAAAATTATAAAAAAATTCAAATTAAAGCTTATTCTCTTAGATTTCTAACCATATATCATACGCGTCAATCGAAGTTCGAGAAGGTCTTTAAATTTAATGTATTCAACAGCGCACACAATTGGAAGCAGGTAGGCAGCACCATTGGTGGCCACCTATGGAGGGTCGGTGGGCCATCGACGGGGATAAATGAACTCTAAAAATTATGAAAAAATATTTAAATTAAAGCTCATTCTTTTCGCTTTTCAACGATATATCATACGCACCAATCAGAGATAGTGAAGGTGTTCAAAATAAATATTTTCCAACAGCGTGCAGAAGTGCACACCGATGGCATTCACATGTCTATCAACTTCACTGTATTTTTTGGATATATAAATCAACCTAAAATTTTTTCAACAGCGTATAGAATTACGAAAACGGGCATTCGTCGGTGGCCACCTACCCCCCTATGATGGCCACAGAAGGTGGCCACCTACCCCCCTTAGGTGGCCACGGAAGGGGCGTCAGTGGCCACAAACGTGTGCCCGTTCTCGCACTTCTGCGCGCTGTTGGAAAAATTTAATTTTGGACACCTTTCCAAACTCCGATTCATGCATATAATATATTGTTGGAAAGCTAAGAGGATGAAATCTAATTTAAATATTTTTTTATAATTTTCCTGGTTGAGTTATGTGTCCAAAAAATACAGTGAATTTGACAGACATGCAAATGCCGTTGGTGTGCACTTCTGCGTGCTGTTGGAAAATATTTATTTTGAACGTCTTCATCATCTCTAATTAGTGCGTATGATATATTGTTGAAAAACTAAGAGAATGAGCTTTAATTTACATATTTTTTCATAATTTTCTGGGTTGATTTATGTATCCAAAAAATACAGTGAATTTGGTAGGCGTTTGTAAGTTCAAAAGGGCATGCTGTTGGAAAAAATTCAGTTTTGAACACCTTCCTGAACTTTAATTCATGCGTATGATATATCGTTGGAAAGATAAGAGGATGATATTTAATTTAAACATTTTTCATAATTTTATGGGTTGATTTAGGTCTTCAAAAAATACAGTGAATTTGACAGATGTTCGAAAGTTCAGAAGGGAGTGCTATTGAAAAAAATTTCATTTTGATTGAGTTTGCCAATATTCTCCATTTTTCCAATATGTCTCCAAAATTCATTTTGATTAACTTTTCCAACAATGAAGAACAATAGGAGGAGAATAAGATGGTGACGATGACGACGATAGAGAAAAGATATATACGTGCAATGTATTGCATTTAATATAGACAGGGGGTAATTTGGTAAATATATGAAGTTTAAATAGTAAAATGGGCTAAAATTTTAATTTCTACAAAAAGTGGCTAAAATCTATTAAGCCACCCCCGTCCTTGGCTATGGCACCAAAAAACCCGTTGGTTTTTAAGCCCTACTGAACCAACCCGTCTATTTGATCAGATTTGAAAAATTCCAGCCGATCGAATGTGGGTTTAAAATTGAGCCCACCCAACCTGAAGGGCTGAGGATGGTTTAGTCGGTTTATCGGGTTGGGCTGAGTCTAAATAAATTTTTTTAAGAAGTCCAAATTATTTAGGCCTGGTGAAAAATAAGCATTCACACTTATTAACAGGTGTTTCTATGGGAGTGGGCTGAGAGCCAATGACAATGATATTGGAGAATGGAAACTTCACCTTCTTCTTGCTCGGAGTTGATGCTGAAACGATGGCTGGTGGGGAAGCGATGGGTGCTGGAGGTGGCACATTTGGGGGTGGAGATGATGGTGGAGGATTTGCAAGAGGTGGACTTGCGAGTGGTGGAGAAGAAGCAGGAAGGGTGGCCACTGGAGCCGGTGGAGGTTGGTTGCGATAGTGAGAGGTTGATAGAGACTAAGGCTGCATTTGGTATGCAAGATTAACAGGATTAATTTTGTACCCGAACTAAAACTAATCTAATCGGACTAGGACTAAGACAATTCTAATACTGTCCTGTGTTTGGTACATTTCGGACAAAATTATGGACTTTTTATCCTGTGTTTGGTGCATGCCGGACTGGAACTAAATATTTTTAAAAATATATATATATTATTAAATTTAAATTTATAATATATATTATATATATATATATATATATATTTATCAAGCCTTTTTTTTATTTCATATAACTTATTATTAGTTATTTTGTAATATATTAGTTAATATATTTTTTGTTTAAATTTTTTAGTAATTATTTTTTGTCAAAAACTATAAAATATTTCTTATTAATTTTATGTTTGAGGTAAAAAATATACTTCATTTCTTCATTTGTATATATATATATATATATATATATATATAATATTATAAATATAAATTCATAACACCTTCACAGATAAAATAACAAATTTGTTTAAATGTGATATTATATTGGTCCATAAGAACCAAGTTCATTATATTGTCATACTCAAATTCTACAATGTAAATTTTACATACTTGTTCAACAAAAAAGAAGTAAACATTACAGAATTGTAAACACAATAATTGTCTCGTGATCGACAGTGATAATAAATGCAAACACGATAAACCAACATACTTATTCAAAATAAAAATAAGTTGACATCACAGAATTGCAAACACAATAATTGTCTCATGATCAGCATGCCAACTATTTAATCTTTAAATGATAATGCAAACTCTATTTTTTCATCATCAGTCTTAATTATCTTGAACACTTTCACATTTGAAGGGTCCATTCTCATTGATTTGGATATGCTCAAGTTGTCTATAGTAGAAAACCCTAGCCTTTTTAGTCAATTGTCAAATACTTCGGATAGCTATCTACAACTGGTTGAATAATTTCACCAAATTGAGCCATACACACATTTGCTTCCATTTGCAAGCTTGTGCACATCTTCTAAGCTACTTCACTAAACCCTACAACTATATCAACCTGTGACTTTCCCTTCCTCCTACGCCCTGATTGATTGACAGAGTGTGTGGTTTGATTGACACTTATGGGAGAAGATATATCTTCAATCCTAATTGTTTCAATTTCTTCGTTTCTATTATCCAAATTCCTATCACTTTTCATGTCTTGAGCAACTTGTGATACTTTACCAGTAACACGATCTTTCTAAAAAATATTCACAAGCCTATCATATATGGAAAATGATTTGCCTCGCCAACCTTCAGCATGTTTCTTACTCTAAGCAAATAAATCAATATATATATATATATAAAAGGAAATTAATGTAAATTGGGTATAATAAAATTATAATTTTTAAAAAATTATAGTTTAGGTACCAAACCTTAACATATGCTTGCGAAACATCAAGGCTATCAACTTCTACACACTTCATTTCTTCATTCCATCCAAAGCCACTTTTATTCAACATATCATACACAATTCCATATTATTTCTTCCACTTTTTTAACTTTGATTCTATATGGGGGTCAATTTTCAAATCAGAATTTGGACGCTTCTTAGTTAAAGCTCTCTCAATTATTGTCATTGTTCCAGACTTAAAAGAATCGGTGTCACAACGCATACCATGAGCAACAACATCATCCAATATATCCAGCAATGATTCCTCTTTTTTTTAGTCCAAACACGTCTACTTCCATTTCTATTTTGAGCAGCACTACTACCTCCAGTTTCCATTCCTATGAAATAATAATTTTTCATTTCAAAACAATAATAAACAGTCCATATTAACTAACAAAAAAAACTATTCATTACATATCCATTATAAACAATCCATCAAAATATTTCATTTCAATCATAAAAAATTATTCATACAACAAAATTATTTTATGAACCTCAATTTCCTCTCCAATCATCAAACATTTATTTAGCCAAATCATCTCTCCATCTAGTCCATTGACTTGAAGATGCAACTGATACAATAATATCTTCCTCTACAACATTTTGACTATTCGGTGACAAATCATATGCAATTTCATCAGGATCAACTGACATCTCTCTTCTAATAAGATTGTGTATAAGATAGCATGCCATAATAATTCGATTTTGTATCTTAATCGGATAGAAAGATGGAGTCCTTAAAATTGTCTAACGCATCTTAAGAATTCCAAAGCAACGTTCTATGACATTTCGTTCAAATGCATGCTTCATATTCAAATATTCCTCTGGAGTCAATGAGATAGAATCATCTCTTCATTCTGAAAGGTGATATCTTGTTCCACTATAGAGTGCAAGAAATCCTTCACCATTAGTATAACTAGCATCCATAAGGCCAACCTAACATTAAAAAAATATCTAGTATTAGTTTAGTTCTAATGAAATTCATACATTCAATTTTTTTCTTTTAATCTTTTTTCATGTAAACCTCTTACAACTAGGTACTCTTAAATCATTAGGTCTATTTAGTGCATCACGTAGCACCCTTAGTCAGAAGCTGAACCTTCCTATCCAGGTAGTACAAATATGAACTCTATATTCCTTGAACAAACACCTAAAATATTGGTTGCAATCTCACCCTTTCTTATTTTATATCTTACTTTATCCAACTCGGATACATGCACTTTAATATAAGTTTCATCTAGTGCTCTCAAACAATTCTAAACAATTCATAAATTAATTTAACTTATAGTGTAGTAAAAAAAAAAGTGATTAAACATTGATATAAATATTAGAAAAATAAACTAATCCAATGACATACCTTAAACGTTTTCCACCTATTATCAATGCAATTCTCAAGAACAGGATCTGACTTATAAGATTTGATGTAATCGTTAACTGCGCTTAACACCAAATTGAAGTATCTACTAATCATCTTTCTTGACCTATAAAACGTACAAATAATAGTACGGTTTTTTGCATGGTGAGCAAGTATGTGCAAAAATATGCACACTTGCTCCTCTAATGTCACCAACCCATCATTCTTAATATTTTCATCATGGCATAACAGTTCATATAGTATTGCCAATGTTCTCCTATCCATTCTCAGTTGACTAATACAAAACACATCACTTTCTAATAGTCTATTTACAAATGATAAATGTATCTTATGATTTGCAAATACTTGATTATTGTTAATAACTTTTCTTTCATAATGCCATGCTACAAACATATACATCAATGTAACTATCATTCTACAACTAAAATAGTTTTCCATCTCTACTTCGTTCGCGATGAACATCGCAATAAACTTCCTTCGATCCATATTTAAAATGTATGAATATGATAACAATTAGCATTTTAACGTCACTACGAATTTGCATAAATCATTCACATCACTACAAATTTAACAGCAGTTAGCAATTCATCAACAAAACAGATAATGCTAATAAATTGTTGGAAAAATTCAAATGCTAATAAGTTCTTTTAGGGGAGCGAGATCTCACTCCTTTAGGCGAGACAGAGGAAAAATGAGTATCTAGCTCGTAGTAGCGAGTTCTCGCTACTATTGGCGAGCACAAACACTAACTACAAATGTGTAATCTCGCCTATATGAGCGAGATCTCGTTTCTTTGGACGAGACATTTTTCCGAGAGCAAAATGAGTATCTCACTCGTAGTAGCAAGTTCTCACTACTATTGACGAGCATAAACAAATACTACAAAATGGAACTTTTGCCTATTATAGGAGCGAGATCTCGCTCCTTTAGGTGAGACAGAGGAAAAATGAGTATCTCGCTCGTAGTAGCGAGTTCTCGCTACTATTGGCGAGCATAAACACTGACTACAAATGTTTAATCACGCCTATATGAACGAGATCTTGCTTCTTTAGGCGAGATATTTTTCTGAGAGCAAAATGAGTATCTGGCTCGTAGCAACGCGTTCTCTCTACTATTTGTGAGCACAAACAAATACTACAAAATGAAACTCTTGCCTATTATAGGAGAGAGATCTCGCTCCTTTGGGCGAGAAAGAGGAAAAATGAGTATCTCGCTTGTAGTAACGTGTTCTCGCTACTATTGGCGAGCACAAACACTGACTACAATGCGTAATCTCGTCGATAGTAGTAAGAACTCGCTGCTACGAGTGAGATACTCATTTTTCCTCTGTCTCGCCTAAAGGAGCGAGATCTCACTCCTATAATAGGCAAGAATTCCATTTTGTAGTGTTTGTTTGTGTTCACCAATAGTAGAACGCGCTACTTACTCATTTTGCTCTCGAAACTGAGATCACCCACCATCTCTATAGCGTGATTACACATTTGTAGTGTTTATGCTCACCATAGATAAACTCCTACGATATCTCATTTTCGAATCTTTCTTATAATAAAACAAGTTCCATTTTATAATGTTTGTTTATGCTCGCCAATAATAGTGAGAACTCGCTACTACGAGCAAGATACACATTTTCCTCTCGAAAAAATGTCTCATCCAAAGAAGCGAGATCTCGCTTATATAGGCGAAATTACACATTTGTAGTCAGTGTTTGTGCTCGCCAATAGTAGTGAGAACTTGCTACTACGAGTGAGATACTCATTTTTCCTCTGTCTTGCACAAAGGAATGAGATCTCACTCCCATAAGCGAGAGTTATATTTTACGGTCTTTCTTTGTGCTCTCCAATAGTAGCGAATACTCGCTACTACGAGCAAGATACTTAGAACACCTAAAAAAAAGCATGAGTAGATGGTCCACATTGGCCACCGGAGGGTAGAAACAAAGGAAAAAAAAAAACCAGATCTCAGCCAAAACCACATCAAACTAAAAGATCTATGAGCATATACATACCTAGGTGAGAAGACTACCTGAGAACGATGTGATGAGTGACGATTAGAGAAGACGAGAGCAGCGACGGCGATGGCTAAGCAAAGAAATGATTGACATGACTAAGCAATGACTACAAGAAGGCGAGAGGGTGACGACACGAAGAAGGGCTTAGACCAAACTCACGAGAAAGGAGATAGATTAATTTTGACCCAACAAATCAACGATAAAAAAGTCTTTCCCTCCATAACTATATTTTGTCCCCCTTCGCTAAATTTGTACCGGATTAAATTAGTCAATATCATCACCAAACACCAACCTTCACTAATTATCGGACAAAATTAATTCAGTCCCATCTAATCTGGGTTGCCAAACATAACCTAAGAGACAAAGGTGATAATGCAGTGTGCAATGCGTTCGAAGACTCAAATGGGTATCATAAGAGACTTTTAATTATATATATATATATATATATATATATATATATATATATATATAATTTTAAATATATGAGTCAGATCTTAACTTGGTAGAACTTATGTTTGATTGAGATTTCAATTGAAAAGAAGTTAGGCCGATTCCTCATGTACCTAGGAAGCCGAGGAAATCTTGGTTGAAGATTTTCACCGACAATCCAAAACTCGAACCGATTATTTTTATGGATTACAAACCCGATCAAATACGAATATACCATAAAAATCAATCCAATCTGAACCAAAATGGGCGGTTCGGACGATTTTACCGGATACCAGTTGATTTGCCCACCCGTAACTGTTATGTTGAATAATTTGTAACACTGTGTAATTGACTCTGAAAGTACAACAGTAATAAAAGTTGCAAAGTGAAACTTTTGTCTTGTAGTAGCGTCGGAAACTATCTAAATTCTATTTAAGCTCAAGTCGAGCAATCGAAACGAGTACGTGTCTTAAAATGGTTGGGCTGATGAAGCTTTCAGTCACCATCAGAATTGATGACCATTTTACTTGACAAGTTAAATTAAGCAAGGAAGGATCTCCTAATTGAAATTTAACTGCTCTCTAATTTGCATATTTGCCATTGTCGGTGTCTTCGTCGCGCTGAAGTTGACATTCACATAGAAAATTTCCTAAATTCCACAACATTTTACAAGTAAATACTAAAAACACAGACACCCACAGAGCTGTCATGTCTTTCCACAAAATCTAATCCTTGACGTGTAAGAATCAGAGCGGGTATGCGCAAAGCGCTCGGTGCTCACTCTAGGCAATCGCCTTATAGTTTAATCATCATCACCCATCTTTTGGACTTAAAAAAACAAATGATCACAGTCAGTCACAGACTTGGAGAAATCTAGCAGGCTGCCTCCAGCTCATACTCACACTCACACGGTCACACCCTCTCTCAGCTTCACTGCCCTCATACTCCCAGAACCGAAGTTTTCTGCAGTTGGTGCTTGACTTTACATGTAAAAGAGAACAAAGGTAAGAACTCTGTAAATCTTAGTTTAAGCTTCAGATTTTCATTGATTTGACTTCGTTTATTGCATCTCTGGGAATTACTTCTTGTTATTTTTGTTTGCATTTCTACATTCATTTAGTTTGTAGATCTCCCAAGACTAGGCATTTCTTCTTCCAAGATCTGGGAAAATTAGCTGAAATTGAATAAACCCTCATTTTCTTACAAACCCATATCTAAAACTTTGAGTTCCTTGCTTAGTTCTTTGTTTTTTTTTTTTTTTGTTCTTTTTTGGCGTTTTGCTTATCTGGGTGTTGTTCATTTTGATTGTAGAATAAGATTCTGGGACTAAAATAATGTTGGGTCGGTCCTCGCTTTCTAGAGCTGGAGGCTTCCGGCCTGAGAATTTGGGCCAACATGCCCTTGCCATGATTGGAAACCTTTGCTTCGCGCTTTTTGTGTTTGGAGTCTTGATCTTTACCATAATTGCCGCTACTTATGAACCTGAAGACCCTTTGTTTCACCCGTCAAACAAGATCACCACATTCCTGACATCCACCTCCAATGCCACTTTCAAATCTGATAACACTGTAGTCAGGACTGGTGAGGATTTTATGGCTGCCAATCAAACTGCATTCGCTACGTTCATTAATGCAACTGACGTTGCCAACTTGAACGAGCAAGAAACCCTAGCTAGTAACGCTGATGTGAACCCTTCTGATTGTGATGGCAATGTGAATAGCCCCATTGACTGTAGGGACCCAGAAGTGTTCCATTTGATGATGACAGCCACAATAGAAGAGTTCAAGGATATTCATTTTTATCGATTTGGGAAACCGGTTCGTGGATCCAATGATAGCACTTGTGATATGGCCTGGCGGTTTAGGCCTAAAGAAGGGAAAGCTGCTGCCTTTTACAAGGATTATCGGAGGTTTGTGATTTCAAGGTCTGAGAATTGTACTCATAGTGTGGTTGGGATTGGAGATTACCATAGTGGGGTGAATGCAAGGAAGAGGAAGAGGAATCAGAAGCCTGGGTTTGAGAAGGCACCTGCAAAACTAGATATGCCTGTTGTTGGGGAGCTTGTCAATGATACTCTTCCGGTGGTTGAGTCTGAAGGATCATTCAGTCATGGTAAGTACTTGGTTTATGTGGGTGGTGGCGATAGATGCAAGAGCATGAACCATTACTTGTGGAGTTTCCTTTGTGCTTTGGGTGAGGCTCAGTATTTGAACCGAACTTTAGTTATGGATTTGAGTATTTGTCTATCTTCGATTTATACTTCATCCAATCAAGATGAGGAAGGAAAAGATTTCAGGTTTTACTTTGATTTTGAACATTTGAAAGAGTCTGCATCGGTGTTAGACCAAGGGCAGTTTTGGTCAGATTGGAATAAATGGCAGAAGAAAGATGGGCTGAATCTTCATCTTGTGGAGGACTTTGGTGTCACGCCAATGAAGCTTATGGAAGTCAAGGATGCTTTGATTATGAGGAAGTTTGGGTCCGTGGAGCCAGATAACTATTGGTATAGGGTTTGTGAAGGAGAGACAGAGTCAGTTGTTCAGCGACCTTGGCATTTGATATGGAAATCAAGAAGATTGATGGATATAGTCTCTACAATTTCAGCAAAATTGAATTGGGATTATGACTCAGTGCACATTGTGAGAGGAGAGAAGGCAAAGAACAGGGACCTCTGGCCCAACCTTGCTACAGATACATCACCTGTTGCACTGGTCTCAACCCTGCAGGAGAAAATGGAAGATGGGAGGAACCTTTATATTGCAACAAATGAACCTGATACTTCTTTCTTTGACCCTTTGAAAGACAAGTATTCTACTCATTTCCTCAACGAGTACAAGAATCTTTGGGATGAGAACAGTGAGTGGTACTCAGAAACGACGAAGCTTAATAATGGTGTTCCAGTTGAATTCGATGGTTACATGAGGGTTTCAGTTGACACAGAAGTGTTCTTGAGAGGGAAAAAGCAGATTGAAACATTTAATGATCTCACTAAGGATTGCAAGGATGGTATTAACACTTGCAGCACTTCCTCAAGCTAGTCTTAAACACATTAAAAAGGTTTGAAATTTGAAAATTTTCTATTCGCTACATTTAAGAATATTCACGTGTACTTTTAGCTATTTCCTCTTGTTGCATTTGAGAAATTGTAAAACTTTATTTGATAGTTTTAGCATTGAGTAGCATTATCATTGAGTTTTGTACCTGTAGAATTTCAAGTGTTAATGTTTCATCACGGGGGTAATGTTGTGAGCTTTAAGTTGAAATTGCTATTTGTTTTTTTTTTTTTTTTGCATGTCATGCGGTAGTTTGTCCGCAAAGAATGTCAAGTTCTGTTTTACAAGTGCCTCTCAATCCCATTTTATTTGAAGTATTATTCTTTGAGAAAACATTACCCTAAAGATTTTTTTTTCTTTTTTGGCTCGGAACATTACCCTAAAGATATGCATATTCTTTCTAGTACCAATTTCATTTCCCTATGTGATTTTGAAAATGAAAATAAATAAATATATTCTTATTAGGTAGCTTGGTTCACTAGCCACTGTAGTAAAGAGTCGTTTTAAATTGGACTATTTCTAATACTATTTACATGAATATTGTTTTTATTTTTTGGTGAATTTTACTTGAATATTGTTAAATTAACGTGTTTCCCATATTTTCCAGAGAATAAAACTAAAAACAAACTATTTCTTTTTGCAGCTCACTACGTATCCAAATGAACGTCACTAAGCATAAGAAATTCACACTTTGTTTTGGTCCTTCGTCCTAGTGCTTCAGCCAATCAAATCATTGAAATTAGATAGTCATGGCATGCAAATAAAAGCAGTGCTACTGATAAGGAAATGCATTGCATATTGAAATCGATAGTTGAAACTAAATTACTTCACAAATCATAACTTTTTTCTCTCTCTCTATTCTGCTGCCTGCTATATTATAGCTTCAACATCACCATTGTAAAATGGGGTTCTTCTTCAGGTAATACTATTCAGCTTCTTATGCTAAAAAAGGAAATTTTGGTCATATATCTCTGCTCCCGAAACTGCAACATTTTTTGTGGGGGCCAGCTGGTCTATCCAGCTGGACAACCAGACCTAGTCGAACCTAGGCTGGTGGAAAGATATACCCTCAGCGTTACCGCTGGGCCAAGCCACGGGTATTCCCGAAACTGCAACATTGAATATATTAGAAGGAAAAAACTATACTGAACAAAACTGCATGGCCTAGCATTAATACAATGTGAATTCTGTCTCTCTAATGTGATGATTGAGCGGTTAGTACCTGACTCAAAACAAATTACATACTATCAACAAAATACCAAGCTTCTCCTTGTTCTCTGTTCATTTTCCTGAAATATAAAAATGAGTAAAGAATCACCTTTTCTTTTGTACAAAAACAGAGACATGTCATCTGGCAGATTTCATTTCCCACCGGCCTTCCATTTTTTAACCGGAAAGAGGGTCACCTTCTTGCTAGGATCCTTATTTCTAGTCTCTGTTGGTCGTAACATTGAAATGGTAACTTGGTGCTGATTTTTGTCTGCTTTGCCTTCTGTGAACAGTTTAACTTCAAATGCACCCCTTGTGAAGCCTCTAGCTACCTGAGGGATTATAGATCTGGCGTTCAGCTTCTACTGATGCAAACATAGTAATGATATTTCAACCCATTATTGAGAATATAAATTTGCTAGCAAAATAATGGATCTTCAAGAAACTTGTGTCTGTTTGCTGCAGAAGTTGGTAGATCAAAAACCTTCTCTAGCAGACAACAGTTTGAATTTTACTTCTAGAATACCCTTTTAATTTGTGTAAGGTGGCTTCTTATGTAATGAGCAAGGTATTTGAAACATACAATGACCATTTACACGTAATGTTATGACCTCCAAAAATTATACTTGATGGAATATTGGAGATGACGCTTCCACCCGGTCACAATGAATGAATCAGAAGTAATGACATAAAAGCAGGGTTTTAACAGTTTTTGTTTTTTTTTTTTGATAGAACTGCTTAGTTATGCTAAACATAAGAAGCGAGATGAATAGTGCGGGCTTACAAAGATACAACCCCTATAGGTAAAAAAAAATGATGGGAAATGAGTTATAGATGAAGCTTGTATTTGAACTGGGTGAATTCACAAGGAATATATTATATGAATTTTGAAGCAGCTATTTAGTTTCATGTGTTGCAGGTTTTTCCTTTTCACATTAATATAGACATAGAAGACAGGTGGTTGATCCAAGCAGTATTTAACACTGATCATATCAATGATGTAAGCAATATACTCATTATTCCAGGTTAACCCTGATCAAGCATACCTTTAAAAGAATCCAGACTTTGAGGGAGCTACTCAAGATTGCAAGCCTGGTTCTTTTACCAGAAGTCAAGTACTCACACATGTGATGGTCAACCCGCAAAATAAATTTTGGCCAGGATTTTGGGTTTTCAGGGTCTGCTTTCTGGTCCATTGTTGCCTGATTAAATTATTGAAAAGTTTATTAATCCATGAAAACAGGTTTGGTACTTTCATTTTGCCATGATATGGAACGTAAAAAATATTGATTTAATTTAGCTTTTCATGAGATGCATCAAAAGGTGAACAAGAACTAATAACGAATATCCTGAAGCCTACTTGCATAGCATATTTAAATTGAGAAAGGAATTATTTAACTGTTACCAATATAAATGAAATTTGCAAGATGAAGCTTGTTTTTCATCCTCAATTGAAAGATTCGATCCTTCAAAGTACTTTTAATGCTTCATCTTTCAGATTGTATAGAAAAGTGTGTTAAAATTCTACTTACGAGTAACCGAGAAATTTCCTGTTCGATCTTTGAGAAGCTGGTTTCTAAAGCTTCAACCCTTCCGGTAGCATGACAACAAGAACATGGCTCACTAATCATAAATGTCACACTAGGTCGAACCTGTCCAATACATGCCACCATTCATATCAGGAACAAGAATTAATCTGAGACTCTCAGTGGAGCTCATTAAGCGAGTTGCTAAGCATATCAAATGAAGAGCGAAGATTTTCATGTTGCCTTTGATACATACTTCCACAAGTTAGTCATAGATGATTGTCATTTTTATGTTACCTTTTTAGGTAATCCAAAATAGAAAGGACAGGGCTTAGCTATGCATCTTTCTATTACCATTTTAATGGTTGATCTTGAACTTTAAAAAAATGCAAATTGCAATTGAGAAACATACCCTCTTTCTTGTTATTTCCATTAGTCCATGTCTGGACAATTCAGAGACCTTAACCATTGATCTGTCTCTATCAACAGCCTTCTTTACTTCTTCATACACTAATCTTTTATTAGCTGAAAAGGGCAAGATGGTGCCAAAAATGAGTTAATGAACATAGTCATATGGTTCAAGCATAACCACAACTTATAGTGACAGATACTCTCAAGTTGTTGATCCTAAACAAAACTAAATAGACTGAAGTGTAAAGAGATTGAGGGAGAGAAAGAGAGAGATTTACTTACAATCATCTGCCATATCAATAAAATCTACCACAATAATGCCACCGATATCCCTCAGACGTAACTCCCTTGCTATCTGAATTACATATAATTTTCTGTTATAATAACTAGCACAGTGAAACTCTAATGGAATGAATAAAGAAACTACTGGAATAGATGAGAGATCTGTAACAAGCATAAACATGATTCGGACACCTCATTCACATAATCGCCAGTCTCAACACTAATGTGTGTTATGAATGTAAGAGAAGTTGCCACACATTACAGTTCCATTTATAGAAAGCCCCACCCAGGAAAAGAAGAAGCACCCAAAAGAAAAAACAACAAAGAAGAATGATCCAATAATGATGAAATATAGTAATCTATGGATCGTCATGATAAGTTTAAAATTTGGGTTCTGGCTCTCTTGAAGGCCATGCTTTTTTAATCATTGTAAATGCTCCACCTTCGCATCCATATTGGTGTCAAATATCATCCACATGTAAAGATTGTAGGTACAACGTGTTGTGGAGGAAAAACAAGTGCAGTGAAGCAACAGTACAAGAGATAATGGTACTTGATTCGTACAGTTATTAGCTTCAGGATAATCCCTTACTTATCTGCAAAGTAATGTTTTAAAAGTCTCTTAAGGCCTACTTGAGGCTTAAAGAAAATCTCAGAAACCTATAAAAATGGTGATAAAATCCTATATTCAAATGAATTAATTGTCAATCTTGTTATTTCTTCTCTATTTTAGTGTTTCATAGTCCCTTTTATCAAGTTTTTTTTCTTTTCTATTTGGTCTTTCCATTGTTTCTCTTTCAAATAGTCTTCAACGCCATCATTCCTGCATAAAGGAAAACATAAAAATAAAACTCGAATTACCAACAAAAAATAGAGAAATTAAATTGAAAAATAGAATAAAAAGAAAAAGGAAAAGTAAAAGAGAGAAAGAGATGTAGTAATAAATAAATGCTGAAGACTAACAGCACTAAAGTGGGTGAGTTGAATTATAAATGTAAAATGAAAAAAAGAAATAGTCTATGCACAAGAACTGAAAAGTTTAAAAAAAAAAAAAAAAAAAACCTTCTTTTTTTTGGTTAATCGAACATACACCGTACGTGAATAAAATGAAATTGAAATCAGAAATAACAAAATACAAAATTGTTTAAAATTTTAGAAATACATAGTATTCGTAAACTTGAAAATAAGAAAACGAGTAAACAAATCTGATGTTTTCTGGTAGAGCAGAGAGTGAGACGTGGAAATAATAATAAAAAAAGAACATAAAACAAAAAAGAGTAATGAGTACATGTGCGCCACTAAGAACTAACCTCTTTTCTCCTCCCTTTGTTCTGAGAGCAAAGTCCAGCTCTATCTCTCTTCTTCTCAATCTCTTTCTTTTTCTTTTATGCATTTTTTTTGTCTTCCATAAGGACTTTCTGAGACCAACAGTTAAACCCAAAGACCCAGACACAAAACCCAGGCAAAGAGGAAACGAGAGTTTAAAGTGCAAAATAAGAATTCAGCTTTTAATTCTCAACATACTTGTTTAGCAGCTGCAAGGTTGACATCCAGAATAGCATTCTCCTGTGAAGTCTCATGTCCAAACATCCCATGCCCCCCATTTACATCAATGGAGACTAACGCCTCTGTTTGCTCTATTACTAAAGACCCTCCATTAACAAGAGGAACCCTAAGATGTATGCCAATAAAATTAACGTTACTTTGCAATAAAGCTTTAAAACCCAAAAATCAAAACTTGATCCTTTCTCTAGTACTATTTGCAATTTGAAGGGAAATTTTGACTTCTACTCTCACCTTTTACTAAGAATACTGTTGATCTCGTTTTCAATATTAAATCTGTCAAAAAGAGGAATTCTTTTATTGTATAACTCAACTCGATCACAAAGATCAGGTGCAATGTCCTGAAGGTAATTAGTAACCTGAAAAAACACAGCAGAACGCTATATTTTTCACACAAAATAAAGATGAAATATTTAAGTTCTACAGAATAAAACCTCAGAAAAGTTTTTGAACATACAAACCCATGCTTCACTTGGTTATTTCATAAACAAACATTGACTAAAAAAACATTTATTGAGTGTTTGACAACCTAGGAGTTTAGATGGTGGGGACAGAAGCAACTACCCTACTTCATGTCACTCAGGATATAGCAAAAGGAAAACTAAAAAAGCAATCACAATCCCCCGTCCGATCCAGTACACACACTTTGCTTTCTGATTGTGTATTAATTTTATATTTCATTTTCAATATTTAGAAGATGCTATACCTCATGATATGTCCTTGCAGAGTCAACTACCATTCTCTCAACCTGAAGGTAGGTAATAACAAGGACAAAAATTAGGAAATGAAAATTATATCATTTTAGATTTAACTTTTATATGAAGTTAAAGCATTATAAATGCGACAAAAGGAATGAGAATATGATAGTTAGAAACAAGTGAGGAAAAATAAAAAATCATACAAATTCACCTTCTCATTAAAATAATCCTGGACAACTGAGAGTGTTTGACCCATTGCTCTATGCAAAATTACAGGAACAGCTCCTTCCACACCTTCATCTGCGGCAAGAGCAGCAGATTTTGCATGTTCCACAATGTTTTTCCAAGTTGAAACTAGGCCTTCCAAGTCCTTCTGCAATTCCTCTAAAGAATGACCAGCAGCAACAGTCCTCACAGTCAGACCAAAACCCTTAGGCTGCAAAGTTTTTGCTATGACTTTCAAGCGTGTCCGCTCAATACCAGAGATTTTTTTTGAAACTCCAATTCTATCACAGCGAGTAATTAATATCTGCATGAAAAGGGACTCTGCTCAGAAAAGGTAACAATAATGACAAAAGAAATAATTGTGAAGGTGTTAGATGCAAAATACCCAGAATCTGCTTCTTAGGTTTGGATAAGCAGTCAGTGTAGGACCTTTAGTACCTAAGCCCTCTTTAACAACTTGTACAATTGCTTTGGTGCCTTTCTGAACTTGGGCCCACTTGTTAACAGTAGTGACTGTACGTCCAGAATCCTTTGTGTCTCGGAAGTAATGCATTTGAGAAGTGCTAGAACCATTTATGTCAGCATGAAAGGAACAATTAATAGTTTCACCTTCTAGAAGGTGGTTTTGTCCATCCAAGTAATCTTCACAATCAGTTTCTGCTTGGCCAAAATGGAGAACACTACCATTCTCATTGTCCCTAAGAACTTCAGTACCATCAAAATCATCGTCACTTTCATGCTCCTCATCATCATCATGCATAGGTTGTACTGAGTCTTCCTGAGAATCAATTTCTGTGAGCTCATCACTTATTTCAACACCTAGTGATGCATGGTCATTTCCATGAGAAGCTGGATGCTCTAATAAGGCTTCAAACATAGAACCATCGACTTCCATTTTTCTTGATTTTCGTCGAAATGGAGGGAATACAAATGGTTCCCTGTTTCGTTTTATGTCCATAAGAGAAGGTCTAGAACCCCTGATATTTACAAAAGCCCCACCCATATGGGGAACAAGTTTTGTGACCACCCCAAGATAGACACTATCACACTGCACATTAGTTTTAACCGGTTCAAGTAATAATTCAACCAAATTCCCATCTTCCAATACAGCAATTCTTTGCATGGTACATATTGAAGAATTAATCAAAATAACCGTAGAAACAGAATCTTTAAAGATTAGATTCCCTTGTTGAGGCAATGATATCCCTTTATCTTCCAGCTCTGATTCCTTGTTTTCTGCAGTTTCACTGTCTTTGAAGACATCGGACCTCCCCATCTTATTCTTAGATACAGTAGAAAAGAGAGGTGGCTGGAGTAGCCAAGGTTCCTCTACAGGCTGATATTGTTCAGTGGAAAATTCATTAGAAACTGATTCCTTATGAAAAGAACTCTCTGTATCACATTGGGAGACTAATACATTCTTTGCAGTCGAATCACTTGAGGATTGCTTTGTATACGTCAAATCACTTTTCAAGTGTTTCATTCTCTCATCTTCATCTGTCAAACCACTGGAAGCATTTGAGTGTTCAGAAACATTTTAAATAATGAAATTGCATATGCAAAGCACCATGACGGAGATTCTACCTTTGGCTGGTGCTGGTATTAAAGGTTGTATTGCAAGATACCCATCCTCTATCCATGACCTCAATGAATGAGCAGCGGACAAGTTGGTATTAAATCTTATCCAAGAATCTCGCACCACAATATTCTTCCCTTGTTTGACAGGTAGGGATACTAAGAGAGAAAATTCAGGACCAGGTCTCCAAATGATTTCACAAGACCATGATTCTCTCCTTATGAAATAATTATATTTGAAATTTGCACCAACATCTATCTGCCAAACATGAAAGGGCAACTGAGGGAGACTTCATACAAACAAAAATTGAAAGACAAATCTAATAGATTATTTATCTCTACTCAGTCCCATGCAAAAAGGTAAGATGTTCAACCAGCTGCCCATTTTTCATCATAAGCAACTAAGTATTCCTATATCTTGGAGAATGAAGATGAGAAAGTTATTACATGGAATGTATATGAAGAAAATATATTTGATTCAACTCATGTATAAAAACCTAGCATTAACCTAGAATTTGGATGGATTTTTCCTAAATCAATTCAGGTATACTTCCCTACAGTATAGAGATATAAATAAACTGATTATTCAAATAAAACTTGTCAAGGCAAAAAAAACACTTTCGAACACAAACTGTGCTAGTAACTGTAGAAGGGCATATTACCTTGACTTCAGCCTTCCATAAGTTGGCATGTTCTGTAGGAGACATTAGTATTGCCGTCTCTGGGTCCCAGCAGCCTAATACAAGAGGATCTCCTGTAATGTATAGAAGCTCACCAGCAGCCAGATCAGCTTCTATAGTCCAAACTACCTTGCACATTCCTTTAAAAGTAGCATTTGAGTTGTCTGGGAATTGAAATGTGCCAGATATATCAGCCTCTTTAGATTGTAGGAAGGCACTTTTGGAAAGATTGATGGGAAACTTTATTAACTAAAAGAAAATAAATCTTATGCATGAGACATGAGAGAGAGAGAGAGATAGAATCTTTATCTAAATGATTCTCCCTATTTTTGTTGGTTTGCTTATGGACTTCCTTTATAATATATTTTTTTAAAAAGGGATTGACTAGTTAATGCTGATACATTGAGAAATATTCAGCACGAAGATAATGTTACTCAGACCATTAAATAGAAGGAAACCTAATAGAACTCAAGTTTCTTAGAAACAGAATATAAGTTTTATCTTCATCAGTTTCCTAGTCATTCATCTAATCATAAATGAAGGTGCTTTGGTCTTAGTAGAAACAGTACAATTATGAACTAACGAACCAGTATTGTTCTATAAAATGATTTTTCTTTGAACTCAAGCTTGTGGAAAATGAATAAAGAAATAAAGTTGTAAACCAATATACAATTAACTGAGACCCAGAAAGCAACTCTAGGAGAGAACAAGTAAAGTTAAACCTCTGTGTGTGTGTGTGAGAGAGAGAGAGAGAGAAATGACATAACAACAAATCATTGCATAAGTGTTCAAAATATGACCAAAAGAAAGTCCAAATGATAGGAATATTTATGTACCTTTATCCAAGGATAATACAGCGGATTTTCTGAAAGAATTACGAATCCCTATGCAAAGAGTGAATCTGAACACATTCCCATTCCTGACAGGAACATGATGGCATATATACCTGCTTCGATGCTAAAGCATATTATTATTTTTTTCACACAAAAACTCACATAGACTGAGAGGAGAAGCAAAGTGCGGAAGAGAAGTAGGAAGACAATCATATTAGTAAAGATATCAATTCTTTTTATTGGGTCAAAAAAGGGATTGTTTAAAAATTTAAACAGGGTACTTTAAAGCCGACACTGCAGCTTAAACTTTTCCAGATTGTTAGTCTTAGAATAAACACTACCCGTGATTGCAAAAATACATAAAAGTAAATGAATTTCTGTCCTACAAAACACACAATTCCGTGTTGAACATTGCTAAAGACTAATAGTTGACGTATTCCAAAATTACATTGTGGATTTTCCCAGCTCTCAAGAAGGTCTTGATTCAAAATCCTCCTCTTGCAATCCTTTTAAGAAATGATACGTTCACATGCATTTAAACCAGATTATCCAAGCACCAAAGAGACTACATGCTTGGACTTGCATTCCCAATAAAGCCCTCTTTTTTGTTGAATAAACCTTAAATTTTTTTAAGATAACCCAATAAAAACCCGGCTCTTGCATATAAATACTATGAGACTATACATTTCACTTATAGCAAATGAAAGTATGAAAAAGAAATTCTTTTACCAAAAAAAATAAAATATTATTCTAAACTAATGTGGGAGACCCAGTTGTTTCCTTTCTATGTTAATTTATTGGAAAACCCAACTCATCTCAAGATTAATCAGAGAACATTAGCAATAAAAAAACTGATACAATACGAGTCTGAGCATGTAATCATGAACTTACGGAGATACTAAGCTCACGGAACGGAGCAGGCAAGAGCTGGAAGAGAAAGAAGTTCGTTGGGTGAATAGACAGTTGTGGTGCCAACGACGAACATGAGCTTCGGGAACATCCATGACCCGCCTAGCTTCAACCACTTCACTGGAATACGAGCAGTAAAGCAGAGAAGCCATGAGGATTGGTCCTTGACAGGTAAATTGGAAGAGATAAGGGGGACAATTTCGTCATTAAAAGGGTGAGCTTGAACTTGGGGCTCTGGATAAAACACTGGATGAGGATGTGCTTAGTTGTGGGTTGTGACAAAGGAAGAAGAAGAAGAAGAAAGGAACTACTGGAATATGGGTTATGGGGCATGTGGGCTTTGGCGCCCTTCATAGCACTTGTACTCATTTGGCAAACGGGTCTTATCAGTTTGAGCTTATTATTTAATAGAATAAATAAATAAATAAATAAATAAATAAATAAATAAATAAATAAGGGCAAATATGTAATACCCGGCCCGGGTAAACAATCGGGTTCATATATAGACATGAAGCCCTTCTTATCCTAGTCGCTCCGCTAACCTAAATTCCATGTCTGAGATCAGCCGCCAACAAACAGCCTTCCATTACACTTTTCTCTCTTGATTACCTTTGAGTTTCACACCCTGTTCGGAGCTACCAAAATCTCCCTCTTCTCTATTTCGTGCACGCATTCTCTCCAAATTTGGTTGTTCACTTTGAGTCTCATGGCCTATCTGTCTAGAACACGACCATAGAAGAAATTATGGCGCTGCCTTTCTTCAAGCCAGTGATCCCTCAATTTAAAAAAAGAAAAAAAAGAAAGCAAAAAAGAATAGCGGTTCGCAACGTCTAGGAAGTTCATAATCAAAAGGTTGGCAAGTTCTCTCTTTTTCTCTTAAATTACAAGCATTTTTTTTATTTTTTTTCTGGGTTTTTGGTTTTTGTATGATATTTGATTTACCTCTTGTTTGCTGAATTCTGGATGCTTTAATTCTGGTGCATTTATTTATGTATTTTATTTTCTGGTTTTTAGTTTTTTGTTTGATATTTGATTTACTGCTGAATTGGGGTTGTTTGAGTTGTCTTTGGGTTATTCTAAAAAGTAAGAAATTCAGTGTAGGTACTTTATTCTCTCAAATGATTAATGGATTTTGAACGGTAGACCTTCCAAACTAAAAAAACTTATATTTGAATAGATTATGTGTGGAGATTGACCAGTTTTCTTTTGGAGTAAAATTTAGATTGCTTTCGGGCAGCATTATCATTGAAGACCATTTGTGTTTTTGAGTTGCACCTTCATATGAGGAAGAAGCTGTACTAACAGTTGCTAAGTTTATTTATGGAACTATTGGCTGTATTCCTCATATTTGCTCAGTTAGTATATTCCCCATATGATACAAGCTATATGAATATGAAGCTACATGATTTAAGTTGACCCTTTGAGCTCTTCACAGTTGAAGGGCATAATGTGAAAGTGCGGAAGTATAGAGAAGAAAAATTAGAAAAACAAGCGAAAGGATGACGTTCAACGATTTTCTGTTTCAGGCAGATGATGATCATTTTATTAGGGCATTGGCTTCAATAGTAGTATTTATAAATGATGATCATTTTATTAGGGCATTGGCTTCAATGGTAGTAATTATAATGGTTTTTTTAATGTCAATCAGACCAACCTCATTTAATAAAAAATAGTTCAAAAGTTATATAATTAAAAATGTAGTTTAAAATTACCTTTATGAACAGTTTGAGAGTGCCCATTTGACGGACACCCCTTGTTTAGTTTCCATTTTAACCAACACACCTTAGTATAGTGCTCATTTTGACCGACACCTTATAGTTTAATGCCCATTTCGCAAGACACTTGTAATTCCTTTTTCTTCTTAATTGACACCCACGCCAACACCTTTTTATTCTTGACCAACACCACCCACACCATTTTGTCTTGTATTCTTCATTCATTATCTTCATCTTTTTCTTCATTTTCCTTCTTCTTTTTCATTTTCCTTCTTCTTTCTTCCTATAGTTATTCTTCATTTTCTTCTCCATTTTATCTTGGATTATATATTTTTGGCATGCATATTATCTTAGAACACATCCTTGCTGTTCAAGTGCATCACATCTACTACATTGGTTGTGCATATTCCCTTGGAACACATTGTTGTCATCCAAGTGTACCATATAATTTTCTTTATTAAAATTTTTCGTACTTATTCCTATCTATTTAATACCTATTTCACTTTTTAATTCTTCTAGTACATCTGTTAAATAATTATTCATGAACTACTTGATGTTCTATTAAGTATCATCTTCTAGTAGATTTGTATCATAAAAGAGGTTAGAACATGTGAGATTTAGCTTTTTTATATTGTATTTTGGTTTTATTATTTATGGGTAACTTATTTATGAAGAATATTATATAATTTTTACTTGTTGGGTTGATGATTTTAGTATAGATGGATGAAATAAATGAAAGAGTTTTAAATTTATGCAATAAATTAGAATGCATGCTAAGTCTTTAATAAAATACCTTAGTTAAATTTTATAAGAGAATGCCTTAATGAAGTTTTGTGTGTTGCATGTGTTGTGTGTGCATTGTGTATTATAAATTATCATAATAATGTTAGTTTGCATATTAAGTATTTGAGTAATATCCTTAGAGAAGTGTTCAAATACAAATTGATGTCATTGTGATATATTGTGAATTGTTGATGGTTAGGTGTTGAATTTTATATATTTATGTGTTGATTTTTAACCAAAACGCCGACGACATATGTGTCTTAGCCTTGTGGCCATGGCACGGTGCGCCTTGGCTATGTGGCCGTTGGTTGTCCAACGACACACCCTGCCATGGTCATGCAATGAGATTCAGGTGTGTCATCGGTGGATAACCAATAGCAGTACCGACGGCTCACACGTGTCAAGGCTGCACGACCAAGGCACAGTGATCGACGACATACCATCCAAGGTTACACGGCCAACCAACGGCCAATTTGATATTTATTCTCTCTAAGTTCTTTAATTCTCGATGTAATTTATTGTTTTGTAGAAAAATGGCGGAAGTTAAGCCTTTGAAGTACTCCAATGCATTGGTGTTGGAAAAGGGCAATCGAATTAGGATTATATTGACGTCCACCATTTGGCAGTGCATTAAGGACATTCAATCCAAATATAAATAAAATTCCGAGAAGCTTTTAAAGTCGAAGGAAAGACAACTTAAGAAGTCTTAAGAGTTTTTTTTTTTAAAATACGGGAGTTAGAGTTAAGTGGTAGAATAATCTATAATATGATTGGAAGACAAGTAGATAGTATAAGCAATGATGTCATGGAGTTCAATTTCAATGGTAAAGGTGCAATCTTCACATAGAAGAAATTTTGTATAATAACCGACTTGAAAATAGAACATTCATTGGATGCAACTCGTCCACGGTGTTTCAATCGAATTCAAAACAAATATTTTTGGAGATATGAAAAAAGAATTGCAATATAAGAAATTCCTTCATTAATATGAAGCGTAGGGACTTGGAAAATAAAGACGACATGATTAACTTTGATTTACTTCCTTGAATGTGGTATACTTGGCAAGAAAAGACAAGTAGGTATCAATGAACAACATTTATCTATGAATGAGGACTTAAAACTATAACTAATATACTATTGATTTAGAGTCTTACAATGCTATTATATTTTTTATGCATAGAGTGTTGGGTTTTTATCAAGGCAAACTAAATGAATCGGTCACATACAGTTTATGTGGGTTTCTATTGGCTTTTCAGATAATATAAATTTCCACAAAGTTTAATTTATTTTATATTTTGTATAATTAAATAAAGTTTGTTATTTTTTTATTTTATTGGCGTACAAGATAATCTCTTTAATGAGAGAGTTGTGTACAAATAAGATTGTTGATTCGTTTTCTCGTATTTGCAATTTGAAGGATAAATGTCATATTATTTTTTTTAGACAAGTGGGGATTAATGTTTTTTGCAACAATAAAGTAATAATTCTACTTGTATAATTTCTATAATAGTGTTTATATCTTCTATATTGTTTCATGTATCCCTAAGTAAAAAATAATTTATTGTTATTTCTTTGTATTATCATTTATAGCTATATATTATTGGGAGACTAAGATCAATAAATACGGATGAAAAGTCTATCTGCCAACAAGATGAAGATTTTTCAATACTCTTGCTAGAATAAGATGTCATTGAAGGTCCAATAAATTTCAATAATAAGAATGAAGAATTTTTTTATTACCACCAACAACAAACCTCCAATGTCGAACAATTGACCCAGCAAGGCGTAGAGGGCGCCTTACAAAGGATAGCAATGCACCCCTTATCCTTGCCAACGTTGTGATGTCATCTGTGAGCAAGAAACCGAGAGGACGACCGAGAAAATTGGCTCAATCTAGTGCAGGTGTGGGGGCGTTTATGATGACATTAATGACAACAGCAGTAGCAAAAGGAAGGCAAAAGGGTAGGCCTTCAAAGGTGAAGCCTGCATTGACTGAAGTAAGTGTTCAATAAATGGAGTTTTAATGAGTGCTTTTGTTACTTTTTTTTTTGTCATTCATCGGTTTGAATCCCTGTATAATTTGTGTAGTGTTTAGTTTTAGTTGTGTTTTTGGTTTGTGTCTCTTAACTGCATGTAGAATGTGTCTGTTAACTGTCTTTATTTTTGTTGGTTTGTACAATCTCATACAGGGTATGACTGGTTTTAATGATTATTTGTTTTTTATTGGCTCGTTATGTTCTTATTTGCGTGCTTTTGTGTTTTTGATTTTTAGGTCTAAAATTTTTTAGTTCTAGGAAACTTATCTTTATTGTGATTAAATTTTGTTAAGAAAGTTTGGGAAGTAGTTTGAGTGTGATCAAGTTTGTATCTAGCTGGGTGTTGTAGCTCTTGGTTGGATAAATCTTTTGTGATTTTGTTTAGATAGAAATTTTTATGTTTCATTTGTGATAATTTTCTTTACTTGTACATATTGACTATATTTATAGTTTTTATATGGTGTGTGAATTTTGTTCATTGATTGTATTACTTTTGATTGAAATGGCTACAGTGAAATCTTTTATTCAAATTAATGAATTTACTAAATAATTATATTGTTTTTCTGATGAAAGTTTGAACGTACGAATTGTATGGAGAATGTAAGGGGAGATTGTAGTAAAGGGAAAAAGTGTGCAAAGTTTTCTTCTACATTGAAAAAAAGAAGATACTAAACTGTTTGTGTTAGACGATCTCACAGAATTCAAAATATTATTAAGCCTAGTATCACAGATGATAGAGAACCAATATTTGAAGATTGAACTCTTA
Organism: Rhamnella rubrinervis; assembly: GCA_007844105.2. Classification (NCBI taxonomy): domain Eukaryota; kingdom Viridiplantae; phylum Streptophyta; class Magnoliopsida; order Rosales; family Rhamnaceae; genus Rhamnella; species Rhamnella rubrinervis. The sequence continues at coordinate 931,112 of CM017582.2, forward strand.
GTGATACTAATGAAGAAGGAAACGAACAAAATGTTCAAGAAGAAGATCAAGAAGATGAGCAACATGTGCATATGGAAAAAGACAAATCAGAGCCAAACTTGTGTGAGAAAAATATGGAGGAAAAAATAAACTACATTGTAGAATCGTTGGAATGTCTAAAAAATTCTATAGAGATGTTGAACATTAAGGTAATCATTTCCTATAATTTTACAAACTGTATGTAATTTGCTTATTTTGCTTATTTTATAATGATTTGTCATTTATATTATTTATGTGGTAAATTGACTTTATTTAATTTCATGTGGATTTTAAACATGTTAAAGTATAAAAACTCATTTGTAAGTGACATTGCAAGTGTGAGATACAAAAGGCTGTATATAGAATCGCAGAAGAAGATAATTTGATATATTGTTAGCTATCTTGGTTTGATTTTTTTAATTATGAAGTGTTATATTTCTTTAAGCTTGGTTTGTTTGTCTCTTTTCATGTGCTTGCAGATTGAGTTTTTGACCAAAGAAACTGATGAGCTTTCTAAGGAGTTGGAAGTTGCTCTTGCAACTGTTGAAGCGGTATGTTAGTAATATTTTGTGATGTCATTTTTAATATTTTTGTCGTTTTGTTTCAAATATATGTACACTAATGTTTAATATATTTTTTTTACAGTATGAGAAAGTAAATAGAGCATTCAGAACTGCAGTTAACAGGAGTAATAGAGGAAAGGCAACGAAAATGTAGTTTAGTAGAGAGTCAAAGTGTTTCGCATGATAGATTTAAAATATTTCAATATTAGGGTGTTTGTCTTTTGTAGCCTTTGTTTCTATGTTTTTTTTATCAATGATTTGCTGTTGAACAATTAGATTGGTGTGTTTTAGTAGACTTTTTTATTGCTCAGTATTTTTGCCATGGTAATACCGCTTTTATTGCACGTTTGCTCATTTTCATATATATTGTGTGGTATTCGAATATTGTTAAAGTGAAAAAAGGTTGGCTATAGTGGAGGTACTATAAAATTAAAAGAGAAATCGTATAAAGTGTAAAAAATTCAGCCTCTTTAGATCAATGACATTCACTCGTGAAACTAAAATACTGATGACATATTTCATGTGGGAAAGGGACAAATATGTCTCAATTTTTCAAAAAGATATGTAAATCTAGAGGAGTAGCCATAATTTTTCACTATCTTTTTTATTAATCAGTCTAACATCTTATTAACTAAAGATGATATATGGGTTTTATCTCCAGTATTTAAAACTAACAATCCACTATGTAACCAATTTATTTGATTGACTGCTACTTCCCTAATTAGCTCCAAATGCACTCAATTGGAATCATAAAATTTAGCCACCAAAATAAGCTTTTCAATTTTATCCACTATCCTTAAAAATGTAGAAGATATTTGAGTATATAAGAAATCAATTAATAATTACAAAAGGAAAACCATTGGCATACATTTTGTAGATATTTCCATCACTTGCAAAACCCAATATAAAACCATAGACGTTTTGAATTAATTAACCTCAAAAAATTGAGGAATATATGTCAGGTGCCTGTGTCTACGACTGGTGTATCGCCTGAGCGTCTCGGATTTATGAAGTCAAATGATGTTGCACGAGATAGTGTCCAGGATATGTCAGGCACCTGGTATTTCGCCTGCAAAAGTGCCTATCATATAAGAATTTAATTGTTGAATATTTAGGCACAGTTTAAAACCCCCATTTGACTTAACATTTAAAATTGTAAGAAAGAAATTAAGTTTAAAATTTTGGTGAGAGTCACTTAGTTTAAAAATTCTTATGCTATATAATTTCAAAATTATGTCACAGGACATAGAATATAAAAATTAAATAAGTTATATATATAACTGATTTATCTTTTAAGAATAATAAGAATAATGGTTTCTTAGGTGACAATTGACAATATAGAGTTTTAATAAATGGATACGTATTGTCTCTTGCTCAAATCACTAAGTATGCAAAATATTTCCATCTATTGATAGTTGTACACTTGTACTGCTAGTTTTTTTCTTTCACTATTTATCGTTGGTGGCTCACCATTGATGTGGTGGTGGGGCACAATAGTTGAATTTTTTTTTTCTTTAAAATGAAGGCTAACTATATTGTTAGGAGTGCTATTGTAATATTAGATTTTGTTACTATTTAAATATTTTTTCTTTTTTTCTTTAATTTATATAATTAAATGGTTAGTTGAATATATAATATAAATTAAGTTAGAAAAAAAATGAACCAAAAGTGAAAGCAACCGTTGGTGGCCTACCATTAATGTAGTGGTGGGGCTTGTTTTTTTTGTTTGATTTGAATTGAGGGCTGATCATGATCATACTATTAGGTGTTATGTTATAATTTCATATTTTATTACTATTTTAATTTTTTTTTAAGCAATGGTTGATTTTTTTTTTTGTCTTTTTGTTTGGTTTCAACTGAAGGCTAACCATCCTATTAGGAGTCTTATTGTAATATGACATTTTTTTACTATTTATATTTTTTTTATCTTATATAAATATGGGCTTATTTGAATATATAATGTAAAATTATTGAGTAAAAAATGAATCAAAAGGTTAAACAAGTGTTGGTGCCTCACCATTGATGTGGTGGCAGGGCACCAACGATTGATATATATATATATATATATATATATATATATATTTGATTTCAACTGAGGGTTAACCATTTTGAATCCTCTTGTAATATTACATTTTTATTGCTATTTAAATTTCTGTTATTTTTTGTTTTTTTGAACTTATATAAATATATGCTTAGTTGAATATATAATGTAAAATAAGTGAGGGAAGAAAATGAACCAAAAGGGGATACAAGTGTTGGTGTCCCAGTATGAATATGATGATGGGGCACCAACGATTATTTTTTATTTTTTATTTGGCTTCAACTGAGGGCTAACCAAAAGTGAAAACATATATTGGTGCCCCAACATTAATGTGATGGTGGGGCACCAACGGGTGATTCTTTTTTTTTGTTTTTTTGTTTTTGTTTGGTTTCAACTGAGGGCTAACAATTCTATTAGCAGTTTTATTGTAATATGATATTTTGTCACTGTTTAATTTTTTTTTGTTTAACTTATATAAATATATGTTTATTTGAATATATAATGTAAAATAAGTAAGAAAAAAATGAACCAAAAGGGAATACAAGTGTTGGTATCCCTGTATGGATGTGGTGATGGAGCACTAACGATTGTTTTGCTTTTTTTTTTTTCAGTTTTAATTGAGGGTTAAACAAAAGTGAAAACATGTGTTGGTGCCCCACCATTGATGTGGTGGTGGGGCACCAATGGGTGAATTTTTTTTTTTTTTGTGTTTTTGTTTGGTTTCAATTGAGGGCTAACAATTCTATTAGGTTAAAAATATTTTGGTATTAATTGGATGCTTATTTTTTGGTAATTGATTAAAAAAAAGTGAAGCTAATGAGAGGGAGTGTAGTACATGCAAATGATTGAGCTAACTTCCATGAAAAGAGCTCTCAAGCAGAGTGCAGCGGTTGAAGACTTAGAAATTATTATTAATATATAATAAAAAAATATGCATGTGTTTAAATTAATTAAACAAAAGATGACAAATACTGTATTTTGGTGATTTTTGCAAGCTAAGTTAAGCTATGTAACTCCCCATCTGAATTTCTTAATTAATTAGCCTTTTTAATGTATAACAAGATGCTATCTCATTTTCAGTCCCTTTTACTCTATAGTTGCATTTTGCTTTCAGTGCATATGTATATTTATATATTTTCACTTCTCAGAACTTTCAAGGCTCTTTACCAGATGAATATTGGAGTTGAAAAACTACCTCAATTTAATTACCAAATTTAAACCAAATACAGCTTTTACTAAAGTCAACTTGATCTCTTAAGCTTTTTTCCTTATAAATTAGCAGTTACTTAGTTCCAATCCAACTATTTTTTAATATATATATATATATATATATATATATATTTTTCTTGCTTGCCTGTTCAACAAGCCTTTCAATTTTATTTTCTTAAAATTTTTAATTCCCAACATATACAGGACTGGTTATAAAATAAAAAAGTGTGCTGGTTTGAAAAAGTTTTTTAAAGGTCAAATAATAACAGGGTAATATACGTAGATTGTAGACATATATATAATTGAGAATTGAATAGAGTAACTTTTAGGCCAATGATTGCGTGTAGTATTGTTAGTATATTTTAGTTTAACCTTGTAATTATATTTGGAAACATATGTAGACCTATGTGAAATCTATCTAATAATAGTTTACATGTATTATAACATGTTAAAATTGGGTTACTAACTTGTTTATCTATTATCTTTCCACTTTTAGAATTGGGTCAAATTCATGTAATTTCCAAGTTAGTTCAATGAGATTAGTCCTATATTATATCTTCAATCTTAGCAGACGTTGTAATTATATATATATATATATATATATATATATATATATGTATATGTATATCAGTGAGATTTCTACTGCTACATACACATGGTCTTAATTTACTTGCAGCATTATTTTATTTGATTTCAATTGAGGGCTAACCAAAAGTGAAAACATGTGTTGGTGCCCTCACCATTGATGTGGTGGTGGGGCACCAAACGAGTGATTTTTTTTTTTATGTGTTTTAATTTGGTTTCAACTGAGGGCTAACAATTCTATTAGAAGTTTTATTGTAATATGATATTTTATTATTATTTAATTTTTTTTATTTAACTTATATAAATGTATGTTTATTCGAATATATAATATAAAATAAGAGAGAGAAAAATGATTCAAAAAAGAATACAAGTGTTGGTGCCCGAGTATGGATGTGGTGGTAGGGCACCAACAATTATTTTGTTTTTTTTTTATTTGGTTTCAAATGATGGCTAACCATAAGTGAAAACATGGGTCGGTGCCCCACCATTGATGTGGTGGTGAGGCACCAACGATTGTTTTATTTTTTATTTTTTTTTTATTTGGTTTCAAATGAAGGCTAACCAAAAGTGAAAACATGCATTGGTGCCCCACCATTGATGTGGTGGTGGGCACCAACGAGTGATTTTTTTTTTCCCAACTGAGGACTAACTATTCTCCATGATGACTTGTTTAGTTCTCCATGATGCAAATTCAATGCCTTATGTAAGGATATCAATGTAGCATTGTAGAAAACCAAACCCCATGAATATTAATTGAAGTAGTTTAAATCTTTAACCATAGACAAATAATCTAAATTGATACGTACTTGACTCTCCTTGTCAAGTAGACCACATTTAATGAAATATATCAAGGCTAATCTCATAAAATCATCTTCATACTCTAATTGACTTCGCTTTGTATGCATGAAGACATTTCTTACATCTCTATTTTTTATCTTGTGAATATGGCCAAAGTATGTGTTTCTTTTTCAATCGGAATATGGTGGAGGTAGGATGTCCAAAGTGTTTTTCTTCTTCAAACCGGTTATAATATCAAATTCTTTTCTTATGAATATTGCTCCATTTCCATTGAAATTGAATTCCATGATGTCGTCATTCATACTCTCTGCTTGTCTTGCAATCATATTATGAATAATGCCCCCATTTAATACAATGTTGTGCATTCTTAGAAATAATGTATCAAAACAACTTTCTTCAAACTTCTTTCGTTGTCTTGCTTTTATTCTAGATGGTTGATCGGGATCTTGGGCAAACTTTCTGTCAATATCTTCAATACATTGTATTATTGAAGATTTGGAAGTTACATGTGCTCGGCTATCTTTTACCATTAAAGTATTAGTGTACTTCAAAGGTTTAGCTTCAGCCATGTTACTGTTAAATTATAAAAGAAGTAATTAGGTATTAAATAATTAACAATATTGATGTTCGAAACAATAATTAATGAATACTTAAATTAATAATTAGTATTGAAATAAGATGCGTCACAATAATCATGTTAAATATGGTTCACATTATTATAATTTTAGCAAGTTTTGATTGAAGTGAATAATTACACAGAGAACCAGAGCATAGTTGCTGTTATACGTGCATGTGTGGAATATAGCTATAGACCAAATGAGTGCGTTGTTGACTACAATTGCTAGAGAAAAGAGAAGCTATATAATTGACAAATCACAATCAAAACACATTGTTCAAATTCCAACATACCCACATTGCTTTCACTTGCATTGGTACTATAAAAATCAATATTGATATGATAGAATACTATATACATTATATAATATGTATATGCTTGGTTTGCAAAAATTTAGGAAAGATTTCTAACAAAAGGTAGAAATAAAATAAGGCAAAGATAAGATAGAATAAAGCGGACAATAGAAACAAAATGAAAAGCAGATGAAATAAAAAAAATTTGAAATCAAAAGAAAAATAACTGGACTCTACTAAAAATCACAAATGGGTGGAAGGGGACTTTATTTGTTTAGTATATTTTTTCTCATTATATTATTGAGTTCTTAAAATATAGCTCGCTACTATTTTGGTTTTATTACCATCTCAAAATGTATATCATAAATTTCATTACATAATTGCGGATTTTAATTTACATATGCATAATTTAGTTAATCGCTAATGTTCTATTTTAGGTTCTTTTTTTTATATATATATAAATTTATCCATAAGAAGATAAATATGTTAGAGAATGTGTTAACCAACAATAATGAGTTACTCAGCAATAATCATTAAAAAACAAGATAATCAACAAGAAAATGAAAGTACCAAATAATAAGCATTAAACATTTTGTATTTAACATAAAAGTTCACTAACCTTTAACGTTTAATGTGGACAATCAAAGTGGTAGCATTGGGGACAGCAACGACGATGGTGAGTGGAAGAAAGAAGAAGAGGAAGAAGAAAAGGAAGAGAAGGTGAGTGTAAGGGCGATAACAATAGATAGGAAAATAGTTGGTCAAAGAAGAAGAAAAGGAGGAGAACAAAGATTGGTGGTTCTTGTCGTGTGTGATCAAGTTAATAAATGTCTAAAATGATACTTGTAAATGCAAGTGTATAGTTATATTGTGCGTGGTTGTAGTCAATGTGATTCAAAAAGATTGAGCATCTCAATGAACTATTAGCACATAGCCTTTTGCAGTAGTACTGCACCACTTAATTGCACCAGGATATTTGCAAGATTTTTTTATTGTTCATATTTTATTATATTTTTTCATTTCTTTTGTAATATTCTACCTATTAAATATATATATATATATATATATATATATATATATATGTATAGATGTGTTGTCCAATCAAGTAAGTAACATATTTATGCCTAAAGCGGGAATAAGAAACATGATTATGATTAATTATTATCACGTTTTAGTTAGTCAAAAGTTTATTGGCGTAAATTGAGATTGATTTTTTCAACATTAATTTTAATAAAATAATAATAGAGTAATTGTGAAATAAATTAAAGTATTGAAAGTTCCCATAAGCATGGCCATCATAGCTTTTTCAGGATTTGCTAATTGGTTTTGACACGTGCATCTTTTACATGATGATTAAATAGGAAAAACAAAAATAAAATAAAGAAGAAAATGATAGGAAATTTTTTCCACAAAATTAACAAAATATGGCATATAACTTTCTATTTTTAAATTGTGAAAAAAAAATTAGAATTTCATTTTCAATTAGTAGTACACATGGAAAATAAATAAAGAAGAGAAAAATAATATACTATATTTATTTTTAATTAATTATTTTAGACATTATAAAAAAAATACTATATAATTCAAGAGATAAAGATGTTATGGAACCCACATGTAGATTTTTTAGATTTATATAATTTTTTTTTTATTTTAGTATTATCCATGTAGTTCTTAGTACTCAAATCACCAAGGCACCACACCATTTTCTACCATTGGTGTCCCTACCAGTAGTTTTTTTTGTTGCACACACAAGGCCTAATTCTACCATTATTTATTGTTGGTGCCTCACCATTGATTTACTTTTCTTTAATATTTTATATTTAAAAGATTGCTTTTATATATATGTATATGTGACTTCAATTTTACTCTCATTTTTAGCAAGAATTATTTGCTCCTAATGAAATTAATTAACAATAGCTCTAAGTTTATATGGTTATGATCAAAATAAATAATATAAGTAATCAAACCAATTTCTTAGCCAAAAGAAAGAAAAAACTAATCGAACCATTTTTAAATTGAGACTTACTATATTCTATTTATTTTTAATTTATTATTTTACATATTATAAAGAAAAACACTATATACTTCAACAGGTAAAGATGCTATGGAATTCACCTGTGGGTTTTTGAAATTTATTTAATTTTAAATTTTTAGCATTATTGACGTATCTCCTTGTAGTTAAATCACCAACGCATCATAACATTTCCTATCATTGGTGGCTCAATCAGTACTTTCTTTTTGTTGCACGCAAGACATAATTCAACCATATCCTACCGTTTGTGCCTCACCATTGATGTGGTGGTGGGGCACCAATGGTTTATTTATTTATTTATTTTTTGTTTGCTTTGCACTTTGTACTAAGAAAAATAAAATTTTGATGGGTTTTTTTCATGGTCAAGATTGTGTTTTGCTTCTATTCTGCATTTAACATAGGTTTGCGTCTAGTTTTGGAAAAAAAATTCATGAATCTTGTAATGAAATCATGCTTTTGATGATTGAAAAAAAATAAACCAGCTGATATACATAAATGTATATATATATATATATATATATATATATATATATATTTGTGAATCAAGGACAAAATTGAATTATTGAAACTTTTCTTATGTTCCAAGATTATAATTAAATTACTCTCTACGTTTCTTCAGTTTTAGTTTCCATAGTTTGATGTAAGATCAACTGCTTATTTTTTCTCTTTGGTTCTTTTGATTTAGAAGGGGATGAGAGAGGTAATTTGTGATTCAGGTGGACCAAAATATTACATACATTTATGTGTATAATATTGAGCACTTAGTGCAGCATTCAGTACTTGTCAGTTTATATAAATATGAATTCAAAAATTGAAACTTGAAAAAAAGATTAAAAAAAACAAAATGTATACAAAATTATAGATAGAGAAAGGGAATGGAGATGGAGAAGTGAGGTGGGGAGGGAGGCTAACCAGTTTGGATGCCCAAGTAACGAGCATTCGCACTCTCTAACTGATGTTTTTATAGTCCGAAAATATTTAGTACTTGCTTTTTGTTGGATGCAAGGTTTAATTCCACCATGACCTACCGTTGGTGAGTTACCTTTGATGTGGTGGTGGGGCACTAATATTGAACACTTAGTGCAACATTCATTTCTTGTCACTTTATATAAAGAATAAATATAAAAAATGTCATCACCATTAATTTCGAACCAGTTTACAGAAAAAAGATGCACAAATTTCAGAGTAGATTCCTTTTGTTGCATTGAAGGCCTAATTTCACCATTACTTACTGTTGGTGCCTCACCATTGATGTGGTGGTGGATTACCAACGGTTTATTTTTTATTTTTTGATTTTTTTTTATTTGCTTTGCACTCTTTCTTCCAATGAAGTGCCGCCACCATCCTACTCAAACAAATATGAATTCAAGAAGTTAAACTTAAAAAAAAGAGAAGAAAACAAAATTTATACAATATCATACACAAAGAATGGGGACGGAGGTGGACAAGTGGGTTAGGGAGGGAGGTTAACCATCTTGAATGGATAGGCAATGAGCATTTGCTCTCTGGACTTGATATTTTTACAGTCAGAAAATATCTAGTACTTGCTTTTTTTTATGTAATGTTTAATTCCACCATCACCTACCGTTGGTGCCTTACCATCCATGTGGTGGTGAGGCACCAACAGTTTATTTTTTTTTTTCATTTGCTCTGCACTCTATTTTTCAACTAAGTTCGACATTGACATGATTGCCACAAAATGTATTTGGTTGTTATCATTTTTCGTTATTAATATAAAAAGGTAGCACACTTTTTGCTACAATTGGTGTCCCTACCAGTACATTCTTTTTGTTGCACGCAAGAGTTAATTTCTCTTGACCCACCATTGGTGGTTCACCATTGATGTGGTGGTGGGACACCAACAGTTTAATTTTTTTATTTTTTTTATTTGTTTTGTACTCTTTCTTCCAACAAAGTCCCATCACCATCCTGCTCAAACAAATATGAATTCAATATGTTAAACTTAAAAAAAACAAGATTTGTATAATATCACACACAAAGAATGGGGATGGAGGTGGAGAAGTGGGTTAGGGACGGAGGTTAACCATCTTGCATGGCCAACCAACGAGCATTCGCTCTCTGTACTTGATGTTTTCATAGTTAGAAAATATCCAATACTTGCTTTTTGTTTCATACAAGGTTTAATTCCACTATCACCTACTGTTGGTGCCTCACCATTCATGTGGTGGTGGGGCACCAACGGTTCATTTTTATTTTTTTTCGTTTGCTATGCACTTTATTTTTCAACTAAGTCCAACATTGACATGATTGCCACATAATGTATTTGGTCGTTATCGTTTTTCATTATTAATATAAAAAGGCAGCACACTATTTGCTACGATTGGTGTTCCTACCAGTACATTCTTTTTGTTGCACGCAAGATTTAATTTCACCTTGACCTACCGTTGGTGGCTCACCATAGATGTGATGGTGGGGCACCAACGGTTTAATTTTTTTTATTTGTTTTGTACTCTCTTTTCCAACTAAGTTCCACCACTATTTCTCTCAAAGAAATATCCATTCAAAAAATAAAATTTAAAAAAAAATAAGAAATTGAAATTTAAACAAAATTATTCATACAGAAAGGGGATGGAGATGGAGGAGTGAGGTGGGGTGGGAGGGTAACCAGTATATATATATATATATATATATAGTATGTAATATATAAAATATGATAGCAACAAAATGTAATTCATTGCACACAATTTTTATTATTTATTATTTATTCTTTTCTGTTGATTGTATTCTTAAAACAACATGTTTTAATATTTTATGTTTAAAAGATTGCTTATATATATATATATATATATATATATATATATGTCACTTAAATCTTACTCTCTTTTTTAGCAAGGAAGATTTGCTCTTAATTAGATTAATTAATAATAGCTCTAAGATTACATGGTTATTATCAAAATAAATAATATAATTAAGCAAATCAATTTTCTAGCAAAAAAAAAACTAAACGAATTGACTTTAAGTCCACACTTATTATACTCTATTTTTTTAATTGATTATTTTATATATTATAAAGGAAAATACTATAGAGTTTAATGCATAAAGATGTTGTGGAAGTCACCTGTGTATTTTTTAATTTTATTTAATTTTTAATATTTTTACTTTTAGTATTATTTATATATCTTCTTCTAATCAAATCACCAAAGCACCATATCTTTTCCTACCAATGGTGTCCCTAGCAGTATTTTGTTTTTGTTGCACGGAAAGGCTAAATTCATCATCACCTTTCATCAGTGTCTCATCATTAATGTAGTGGTGGGCATCAACGATTGATTTTTTTTTTTTATATTGAAGATGTAAGTTCCGTTAGATTGACTGTTCAAAAACTTCAGATACAGTAGTCAAATACAGTTCCCTCGTTTTATAAACAGTAGCTCTGTTAATAGTATATCTATTTGAGTAGTTACTTATGTGATTAGTGTAAAAAATTTGCGAAAATTCAAAAAAATTTATATATAACTCGTGAATCAATTTTCAATTATCAGTTGGAGAAATATTCATAAATTTCAAAAAAATTATATTTTTTATCAACAAATGTTAAGTGTTTATAATCATAAAAAAATTTATTATAATATGCAGAATCCAAACCAAGGTTGAAACAGATAAGCAAATGAAATCTTCCCTTGAGTTACTTTGTTAGGACCCAAATACCGATAGATCTCATTCATGAAACTTTGACAAAAATGCATAATTTGCCAGCTTATAGAAAATACATTATAATATTCAAGAAGGTTCAAGAGTAAAGATCCTTCATGTCTTATAGTGAGGAATTTACATTATTATCACTTTTTCCTTTAGGATCAAAATCACTACCACCAGTTGCCCCTCCTAATTTATAAAGCGGTAAGGCATTCTTTAAAGTCTGTCAACACAGTTCTTCTGTATTTGTCAAAGCCAAAAATTCCCAACATCAAACGCCCGCAATATCCAACACAAATCAGATTCAAAATTCGCAAAAATATGGAAAAACAAAAATATATAAAGAAGAAGATTCCTTGCCTTTGTCGCAGTGCAGTACGTCATTGTCTTCATTATATATTATATTTGTAAAGAACTCAAAAGGGTTTTGGGATTGCCGTCCTTAGTCATGTTGATGGAAGATAAAGGTTATTTTTTTTTTTTCTTTTTCAGTCCCTCAGACTTATCTTCTTAATCCAGCCTTTTTCTTTTTCTTTTTTTTTTTTCATTCTGTGTGAAAGCCACCATGAGTAGAAGCACAGTTTGTTCTCAAATAATTACATTCTTCTTCAAATACTTTCACTGCTGTTGCCAGTCAAATCCACTTTTATTTTCTGCACCGTACTTGGTCATTGCAGGGGTAAAGCATACAAGTAAGATTGTCGCCATACTTGACCTGCCACCCAAGAAAAGGTTTAAAAAATAAAATAAGTAAAAAGAGTTTTTTTTTTAATCGGAGTGGCTGGTTAACATACAACGTGGCAAAGAAGAAAAGGACTTTTTGGGTTCAAGGCCCCATGAAGAAGAGCGCCTGAAACTACTTATCGGAGCAACGCATCTGCTGCCATCAGTGCTGGTGCTGATGTTGCCGGCTGTGATGGTGAAGATGCGGGTACAGTAACATCTTTATCATTAGCATTTGTAATTGAATTATCCTTCTTTTCTGAAACTCGTTGAGGCCCTTTCCGGGAAAGACTTCTCTGCAGCTTCCAAAATATACCACAAGATATTGTAAAAATCAACTCAATAAAAGACAGCGTAGAAATTTCTTTTAACAAATTCAATAAATTGCTGACTATGTTTTTAATATTTCATTGAAGAGTTGAAAAAAAAATGTACGAGCTGTAGAAATTTAATAGGAAGTTATGATTGGAGAAAAAGACGTTCATTTACAACGGAAGCAAAGTTTAATGGAAGACCTTAAGAATGTCATTTTTTTTATTAATTTCGGAGATTATAAATTAAAAAAAAAAAAAAATAGCAGTGACTTGAAGGATTAAATATTTGAACTTCAAAAAATAACAATATAAAATGCTAATATTAAAAAAAGAAAAGAATAGGAAAGAACCAATTAGCTATACAAAGGAGGAGAAGAAAATGACAAAAAGAACTCACTGTGATTCTTGAACTTGCAGTGGTGTCTTTGTTGCTGCCGTTGGAAAGGCTTTCCATGTCGATAACAACGCTATCAGATTTATCAGTAGCGTAGTGGAAACCCTTTATGTGATCGGAAACTTAGATTTTTTCGGTACCCAATTTTTCTTCTAATCTATAAACCTCATAAGAAGCAGCTGATTCCTAACAACATTCATACCCAACAGATGCAATCATCAAGGACTGAGATTGAATATAGATCAACAAATAAAACAGAATTTATTTGAGAAATATAAAGTAAACGCAGAAGACCCATTCTCACCAACTTTGTATTAGTTGTATTAGGAAAAAACAAACACCAAGAGAAACAGATATAGGAAGGTGTATCTACAACGTCACAGGAATTGCGTATCTAATGGGGCACTACCATCTTCAAAGAAAAGAAAAAATAAAAAGAGAAAATCCAATTGAGTCAAAACTGGAGGATTTGACACTAATAAACAAATATCCAAAAGAAATAAATCTCGGAAATTAAAAAGCAAAAAACTTGATGAGACTTTTCATTCATCAACTGCCCCGGTGGATCGAAAAATTTACCTGCTTTTTAATGCGTAGAACCCAGAAACACGACAATCTTTCGTCGTCTTCTTCTTGAGGACTTGATGGTCTAGTCTAATTCTTCATCAGTTCTGTAGCAGAATAAAAACCAAAGCGAAAAGTTTTCAATTAAAACGTATGAAAGACAATTTGGATTTTTCAGAAGAAACATTGCGGGGGTGAAATTTAAGATTTGTAAGCCGCTGTCTGGTAGCTGAGACACCTGCAATTTTCAATTTGCGTCCCAATTTCTTAGCAACCAAACAGAGCTCTCTAGAAATAGAGTGGGCAAAAAAACAAGGAAAGGCTAAATTCATCGTCACCTATCATTGGTGTCTCACCATCGATGTAGCGGTGGGCACCAACGATTGAATTTTTTTTTTTTTATATTAAAGATGGAAGTTCTGTTAGATTGACTGTTTAATAACTTCGAACACAGTAGTTGAATACAGTGCCCTCGTTTTGTGAACAGTAGCTTTGACAATAGTGTTCCCGTTTGAGTAGTTACTTATGTGAACAGTATGTAAAAAATTTGTGAAAATTCAAAAAAATTTATATAGAACTCAAGAATCAATTTTCAATAATCAATTAGAGAAACAATCATAAATTTCAAAAATAATTATATTTTTTATTCAATAAATATTAAGTGTTTATAATCATAAAAAATATATATATATGTAAATAATTATGAAATTCATAATTATATTAATATATAAAATTTATTGTGTGCTATAGAAAGCTGCAAAAATATTCACTGCATATATAATAAAAAAAGGTTTGAAATTGGCTTCATAGTAATTTATGCATAACTATTGCATAATTTATTATAAATTTATATAGACGGTCTTAACATCAAAAAAGTCAAAATACAAGCATCTAGACTATAAAGTAGATTAGAACTCCAGGTACAGACAAATTAGAAGCTGTTTATACTGAATTTGTTTTTATTTAATAATTTAAGATTATTAATGTATTTTTTATATTATTTTGAATTAAGACGGTAAGAATATGAAGAAATTTGTACTAATTTTGAAATTTTATAAAGATTTGAAGATAAGAGAAATAATTTAATTAAGCATGTTATAGACCAAAACCTAATTTGGAGACCAAGTATGAATTCAAGTATAGGTAGGATTTTGCACAAATTATGCCTTAAATTTCACTTATTTATTTATTAGTCTGGGTGAATTTAACCCACTAAACATTCCAAATTTTTTTCTTTGGCTATAGTTTATAAATGGTCCTAAACAATTCTCAATTAATTATATGATACTTGTAAACTCAAGAAACATATTTAACTCTACGAAAGTCAAGTCTAAGTGAAACTATGCCTTACACTTTCATAATTTAGGCGTATAACTGCAAAAAAACCAAAAAAAAAAATGGAAGAAAAAAAATAGTTTAAGAGTCAATAGGCAGTTCAAGCCAATATGCCTATCAAATAAAACAAGAAGTCTTCTAATGATAACTTCTCAAATTATAAAAAAGATGTTCAAGAGCGAGCACCAATAGTTTAAGAGTAATGTTGGGGTTTAATTGCAACTAAAAAAAATAAAAAATAAAAATTGTAATCGTTGGTGCCCCAAGAATGGTATGGTAGTGGGACACCAATAAATGAAGATACTGGTAGGGTTCAATGCAACAAAAAAAAAAAAGTGAAATTGATGGTGCCCTACCACTATACCTACCACTATACCGTTGGTGGGGCACCAATGGTTTAGCAATAGTGTTAGTGCCCCCACAAACACTATAGTGGTGGGGCTCCAACAGTTCAAGTTGAAGTTGATGGTGGGGCTTTAATTGAAGGTAAACATATGACACAACATTTAGAATTTAAATTTCCACATATGTAAATAAAACAACATTGATTTTTTTATTAAAACAAAAATTTTAATTTTTTTATTAACAAATATATATAAAAAATAACCAAAATATAAAAAACTATACAAAACAATGACGAATAAAAAATAACCAAATAATTATGCTCTCCCAATCAAAATATAAATATTAAAATGTAATCAAATTTAACACTAATATGAAAATATTATTATAATTTTACTATTCAATTAAGGTATAATTCATAACTTTTAATTGAAAAAAAGTTCTTCCATCTTAATATTAAATTATAAAGAACCAATTACATAATAAAAAAAATATTAAACCTTTAACCAAATAAAACAAAAAGCCTTCTAATGATAGCTCCTCAAATTATAAAAAAGATGTTCAAGAGCAGTGGGGCACCAATAATTTAAGAGTAGTATTAGAGTTTAGTTGTAATCAAAAAAAGATAAAATAAATAAAAAAAAATTAGAATCGTTGGTGCCCCCGGAATGGTATGGTGGTGGGACACCAATGATTGAAGATACTGGTGGGGTTGAATGCAACAAAAAAAAAAAAGTGAAACTGTTGGTGCCCCACCATTATACCGTTGCTGGGGCACCAATGGTTTAGTAGTAGTGTTGGTGCCCCCACAAATACTATAGTGATAGGGCACCAATGGTCTAACTTGAAGTTGGTGGTGGGGCTTTAATTGAAGGTAAACAGATCACACAACATTTAGAATTTAAATTTTCACATATTTAAATAAAAGAACATTGATTTTTTTATTAAAACAAAATTTTTAATTTTTTTATTAACAAATATATATATATATATATATATATATATATATAATAACCAAAATATAGAAAACTATATACAAAATAATGATGAATAAAAAATAACCAAATAATTATGCTCTCCCAATAAAAATATAAATATTAAAATGTAATCAAATTTAACACTAATATGAAAATATTATTATACTTTTAATATTCATTTAAGGTATAATTCATAACTTTTAATTGAAAAAAAGTTCTTCCATCTTAGTATTAAATTATAAAGAACTAATTACATAATAAAAAAAATATTAAACCATTAATTAAATCACAAAGAAAAATTCATTAAATGTGCACAATAAAGCATTAATTGAAAAGTAAAAAAAAAATTAAAATTAATTTTATAAAGCAATAATTGGAGAAAAAAAAAGAATTTAAACCATGGGTGCCCCACCAATGGTATAATGGTGAGGCACCAACTGTTGAAGATCTATTCATGCAAGAGATGGACATTAGCAGTTACACGACAAATTATCAATGTATTTTGCAAAAAAGTTTTCCATTTTTTTAAAATAATTTATTAAGTTTTCAATTGATCCAGTCTACTGTGAGAAATTTTTTTTTCTCTGCATGTTAATATGAAATGAATTGGTGTAGTCGGAAACGTTTTAGCATTCTTAAATATTATAATTATGTAATAGTTTTTTCAATTCCTTATATTCTTCTTTGTTCGTTTTCAATTTTCTTTTATTAAGATTCATCAGTTTTCTTGATTGTTTGATATAATGGTTTTATACTGTTTTATATTAAGATTAAAATAAATAATTTGAATTGTTGGTAGCTTCGGTGCAAGGAAAATTAAAAAAAATGAAAATGAAACGGTTGGTGGCCTACCAACCATCTAGTGGTGGGGCACCAACGATTTAGAAATAGTGATGAAAATGCTAGGACACTTATAGTTATTTTATTTTTTCCTCAATTATTGCTTTTGGAGATAACTATATTTTTTTCACTTTTCAATTGGCGCTATATGTTCCTAAAACAACATAACCAATGACCTTTAATAAACTGACCACCAATATTATGATTATATCATATACTTTAATTAAAAAATAATAACAATTATTATTTACAAAATTACTATTAATTTTTTCAATCATAAATACACTTTTACACTATCATTATATTTTTCATTTACAATAAATTTGACAGAAAAAAATTATACATATCCTATATAAAAAATAAGACTTTAATCAAAATTACAATAATTAGCCCATTTTTAAGTAAATAATAAAATAAAAGTTATAAGTAAGCGGACTATTTTAACTCAAGCAACACTCTTGAAAAACAAGACATTACAACTTTTTACTGTTTCTTGATTTTACATGTCCCAGCTTTTTTCTATTTCGTTATAACAAAGATACTGCCTTATTGGCCATAGACTCAAACTAAATAACAATTTATTTTTTGAAAAACTTAAAAATGGACTATATCATTATTTTATTCAAAATCTTAAAATTTATTGTACAATAAAGGCACTTTCACCAGCGCTCCCATCATGTTCATTACTAATCCAAAAAATAATCACCTGCTAATAAAAATAAAAAACAAAAAAAAATCAATTAAAATGAGTAAAATTTCTATAAATACAATTCAAATAATTTTTTAAACAATTATATATACGTCCAAAATTCAAATCCTAGTTAAAATATTAATTTTTATGTACAAAATAACATAGATAGATATTTTCAAGATTACAATGATTAAATAAATTTTATAAAGATAAATCATTATCAATTGTTCAGAAAAATGACTATTGACATGAATAATGAACACGAATAAGATACTACAATTGTTATTCAAAAAAAAAATTAAGTCAGTAAATACATTATTAATAAATAATGCTTATCAATATTCAAAACAATATAATTTCATAAGATCAAATATATTATATTTTTAAAAACCATAATAATTCATAACAATACAAAAAATAAATAAATAAAAACCATCATAGACAAATATATAAGTATACACTGTCCATAAGTATATATATATATATATATATAATTTGAATGCATATATATATAGCCTTTTAATTCCAAAAAATATATAAATAGGAAAAAAGAAAACAAACAGAAAAAAACACGATACACGTATCAAATATATATACATATATTTTTAACTTATTCTTCATAACACATTCTGTTTTTCACGTTATTCTGTTCCGTTTTCTACAATGTAATCCTCACTTTGCTTTCTGAATCATTTTATAAATATTTCTAGCAACATTTATTTTCACTTAGTTCAATAAATTGACTTTACTAATCACATCCATTTAATTCTAACCATTGAGAAAACTACTTATAAATTATAAGGTTAATTTACCTACTTTAACTAAAATTTATATCCTTAGATCAATTTTACATTTGTAAAAATATTTTGTAAACCTAACTAGCTAATTCAAAACTTATCTAACTACAGACTGATTCCACAGTTTATAAATACGTAAAAACAAATATACTCTCAAAACTTATTAAATAATATACAAAAGTAAATCATATAATTTATTTAAATTATAAAACAAATAGAGAAATAAATTTAAAAATACATCAAACATAACAAATGTTAAAAACTGTCAAACCACTTATATTACCTGTTAATTTTAATCTTCTTATGCAATAATCAATCAATTTGTATTTAATCCATAGTATAGGATTCAATGGCCTGCAAAAAGAAAAAAAATAGTTAAAACAACTATAAATATTTTATTTTTAAAAAATGGGAAAAAAAAGACCAACTTACTAACAAGAAACAGTCACAATAAATATTACTAACTAAAAATAAGAACAAAAAACAATTGCTAAAAATTTATCAAAGATAACAATTCTTGAAAAATAATATTTTTTGTCAACCTACAATCTCCTTTTTTAACTAAATCTTCACAATTAAGAGCTCTTATACAATCACTTGTTTTAGCTCTAGACAATGCTACATATAACTATCCATGTGAAAATACAGGTTCCCTCAAATAAACACCAACATAGCTTAACGTTTAAGACCTAAAGCTTTATTGATTGTTATAGCAAAGTACAACCTAACAGAAAATTGTTTTCTTTTGAAATGAACTATTTTTGACATTTTCCACTGGAATAAATGGTATCCTTGGTAAAAATACTCTTTTTCTCTTATACTCTCCAACACTAATTTCAGCATCTATAACATTACGATCGAACCTTCGGCATACTAATCGTGTTCCATTACAAAGTCCTTCTGAAGGATTAATATTTCTCAACAATATGATAGGATAATTTACTTTCAATCTTAATTCATGTGGAGGAAACCCATTTGAAGCCAGATTATTCAAAAAATCTTGATGCACATCATTTTGATCTTTATCCATACACTCATCAAAACTATAACATATCATAGGATCACCAAGAAATCGATCTATCAAAATGCTATTTACATCATCTACATTATCATTTCTAGGCGTCAATATTGCACAATTTGCCATTAAATTTATATTTTCACCATATGTTTTCAATCTAGGAAAAACATCATCAATCAATTGGTTCAATCCAATCTCAACATCAATATTAGATATAACCATATTAGATGGCAATCGTATATAATCATTATGAATATACTCCTCAGTTCCATCTCCAATTCGTAATAACATCTCACAAAATAATGAATCAAATTGAGCTCGCATATTTTGCTTCAATTTTATCATAATTAAATGCTCCTACAAATAAGAATTAGCCAAACTTGAATCTATAATTTCCTCTCTAGCTGCTTTTGGAACCACAGGTAATACTTGTCGAAAATCTCCACCAAAAATAACAACCTTACCACCAAACAAGACATCAGAATTATTTATATCTTGCAAAATTTTATCCAACGACTATATCGATTGCTTTCTCATTATAGGAGCTTCATCCAAAATTATTAATCTCGCATCTCCTAGAAACTGAGTCAATCCTGATTGTTTACTAAAATTATACATACTATTTTCTTCTATAATAAGTGGAATCTTAAATCTAGAGTGTGCTGTTCTACAACTTGGTAAAATAAATGCAGCAACGCCTGACGATGTTGTAGCAATTGCAATTAAACTTTTAGAACATACAGTAGCTAAGATAGTTTTATACAAAAATGTCTTCCCACTACCTCCTGGCCATCTATAAAGAAAATACCTGGATTACAATTTAATACTTTATCTAATATATGATCGTATGCATTTTTTTGTTCACAATTCAAAAAATTAGCAGTTAAAATATCCTCATTATTTACAACAATCGAAATTTCATCATTTATTTCTATATATTCATCATTTATCTCAGCTGTACAAAAATTATCATTTACAAAATTGTAATCACTCAATTTTCTCATTGTCCGCAAAACAGAATCAATATATTTTAAAACTTTTAGTCTTATATAATGATCAGCATAAATATTATTATTATAATCCTCGCTCAAAGCCTTTTCAAATTTATTCCATAAATTTCTAGGATTTTTAGGATCACAGTAAACAAAAAGTGTAGCAAACAACTTATGTAATGTATAAGGCATTTCAAACAAAGTTGCATATGTTAAACTCAATTCAACATCATCATCTGTATTCAACAATCCATATAATAATACAGCATCACGATAAGAAAAACATTGAACACCATTAACATATCTTAGATCACAAAAAGATGTTGGTCTTCTAATATGATTTAGCAACATTCTCAAATAATATCTCTTACTATCAAAAGGATTAACATTGACAAGTCTACCAATAACGACACTGTTTTCTCTCATTCCAAGTTTTCCACTGTCTATTTCAAACATAATGTGCTAGAATTTCTTTATACAACAACTTGCTGCATTTCTAACTACACTTATTCATATCAAAAAATTATGTAAGCATAGTTTTACTAAAAAAATCATTGTTGACAACAAATTGTAAATTATCGAAATTCTTAAAAATTACTTTATGCTTATTATCAAGATGTACTTGTAAAGTCATAACATGTGGATACATTTCATTCAAACAAAAACCATATAATCTCCACATTGCTTCAGGAGGTGAAATCCATCTAGCAAATTGGAAACTTTTTATTTCATCAACCTCTTCAGCATTATCATTTGAATCAATATTCATTGCAATTCTATCATGACCTTTGTACACATATTTATAAAGATATTTGACTGCTTGAATGGACGAACAAATTTCAATATTCAAATGACAATTAAACTTTGTAAGTAAATATGGATTATAAGGAACAACCCAACGATTATCAAGTGCACACTTCCTAACAACAACCGAAACACCGCTATCTCTTCTTCTATATAACGGATAAGAATCTTTTCCTACAACAGTATTGCACAAGAAAGATCTTGGATAATGATTTTTACATTTACCATTCCCTTTCATACAAACATTATTAGGATTTAAACTACCACATGGTTCATGCATCATATGTTTAATAACTACAACATATAAATGGGGATTCTCATTTTCATCAGGAATTTCAGCACAAATAATTTTATCAAAAATATCAACAGAAACTAATTTTGTATGTGATTTTAAAATAACTAATATATGTGCATGTGGTAATCCTCTTTTTTTAAACTCAATAACATTCACAAAAGCAACAACCTGACCAAACATTTCTTTCTTAAACATCTTCTTCTTTAACTTTTCTACCTTAGCTTTAAAAATACGCGCAACTAAATCTGGTATATTTTGAACCTCTTCATTTTTTCCTAACTCACGCTTTATTTCTATCCAATTAGAATTACATGTCATTGTAATAAAAATATCTGGCTTCCCATACACTTGAACCAATGTTATTGCATCAATATATCTCTTACGCATATCTCTAGGACTTTCTATAAAAGAAGCAGGTAAAATTATTTTATGTCCAATATTCACTCCTTGATTTTGACCAATATGCACACTATCCATTATTCCCTGAAATATCTTTGAACGAATCTCAAATTGTTTACTACGAAAATAATCAAGTCTAGAAGTCTCTAATTTAACATACATATCTACAATATATTGCTGAAAAAGACAACCAGTTCTTAAAATCATTGACTCACTATTTCTTCTAATTTGCAACTTGTAACAATAATATTCACGACACGAAACCATATCTCTTTTTTTCCTCATCCCAATGACTGCTAAAAATAAAACAAAATAAAACAAATAAATATCACAAACTTAAAACAAAAATTAAATCAACTAACAATGCAAAAAAATTAAACAAATCCATAAATTACTACACCTTCAGCTTTCTTATCTAACATTTCGGCTACCAAAGCCATCTTATTTGGATCAGTCATAAATTGTCCCTGACAATAAAAATACTTTTTATTTTTATCTATTTTTTGTATCCCTTAATGCGAACCTGTATCTTCAAAGGAAAACATCAAAGGATACTATAAAGAATCATAACAACCAAAATAGTATTCAACTTTATGACTATAACCAGAATGACTATTTACAACTATCTCAAGACATCTACCATTGAGATTCATGCCATCATCGACCCATATTGCAGCAACTTGGGATTCAACTGGGCATTATAAACTCTTTGATCTAGACTCGTATCTGACTTAATATGAATAAATAATTCCTCTAAATTTGATATATCTTTAAGACTTCGAAAAAAATTTACATATGGATTCACCTCAAATATCTTAATCAATTTCTCTAAAATATTTACATTCATTACATTTGCACAACGAAGACTATTTTGCAATTCATGCTCAGTATCATAAAAATAAAGCTGCAAATAAGAAGGTTGTTTATCAGATTGAGGTATCAATTCATTAATATAATGATAGACCTGACCTTACACTCAAAAACATCAATCCCTTTATTTCTCTTACATAAATCTTTGTCATATTTAACTCCAAAAGAAGTAAAACCAAATGTATTATTATATGTTCGTACATACGTTCTAAATTCTTTTCCCTCTATAGTATTAGCTATAAAAAGGTCATACAATTCGTTTAGCATTTTACTATCAACTAATAATATTTCTCCATCATAGCAACAAAATCCTTTAGGCTCATATTGCATTTTCTTAGCATTACAATGTTTGCAAAATTCAGGTTCTATTAAAACATCAACCTTGCTAACTATATTTTCTAAACAATGCATATCCTTTCTTTTATCCTTTTTTCGACAATTATTATTTTTCATATTTCTTTTGCATACATCAACATTTTGATAATTTCTAACATCAACAGTATTTACAACTTTGATACCAATTGGTGTATACTCCAAATTTTTAATATTAACTTGATTTGATGATGATCTTAAATACAAAATTCTATTTTTCATATTTGTACAATATTGTTGTTCTTTTACTTTTGATTTCTCAACACATCTTCATTTTACCTTTTTTATAATTTCTTGGTCTCTTTCTTTTGACATTTTTGCATATTTTTCCTTTCTTTTCTTACTTACTTTTTCCTTATTCTCTTTTAACATGCTATCATTCTTATTTTTTCGCTTTCTACTAATCTCTTCCTTTTTCTCTTGTGACATATTAGCATATCTTTCCTTCTTTTTTTTTTTCAATTTTCTACTAATCTCTTCATTCTTATCTTTTAATTTATTTGCATATCTTTCTTTAGCTTTTTCACTATATTCTTTTTTTTCTCCTTTGACATATTGGTATATCTTTCTCTCCGTTTTCTATTTATTTCTTCTTTTTTACACTTCAATTTATCATCCATTATTTAAATGTCTTTGTTTGATCTATCCAACTACAAATAATAACAAAGAAAAACAGAATTTTAACAAAATTAGAAAAATCATAACAAAAATTTTGTATGTAACAAAACTATAAAATCCATGCATAACTACATAAAATAAAATAAAAACTTATAAAAATACCTCTTATTTTTCTACTTAAAATCATCCAACCAATAGCTAAAAAGAAAATAAAAAAATCAAACGCAACCTTTATATAAATTATAATTTTTTTATAAAAATAAAAAACACAAATGCATACTAAATTATCCAAATAATTGAGAAAAAGTAACAATTTCTTTCCAATGACTTGCCCATAAATGAATAAAAAGAAACGTTTCCTCTTAATTCTACCAAACAACCATTTAATTCAACCAACGATAAAATTCCAATACTAAATGAAATATATATATATATATATATATATATATATATATATAGAAATCAAATAAAATACAACAAACCAATATCTTTAAGATTTCAACCTCTATAATTTTGCTTCAAAAAAAAAATAGCAATTCCAACCAATAAATAAATCAAGAAAACAAAAAAACATTTAACACACATAAGTAGCAAATATTGTCCACATTTATGAATAAAAAATTAATCAAATTGAATAAAACTCAAACATCTTAAATTCTACCAATAGTATAGTCGTGGGGCAAATAAAAAAAATAAAAAATTAAACCGTTGGTGCTCTATCACTACATTAATGGTGAGGCACCAAAGGTAAGTGATAGTGTAATTTAGACTTGGGTGAAACGGAACATGCATTTTCAACATAAGCCAACAAATAAAAAAAAAAATTGAACCGTTGGTACCCCATCACCACATCAATGTTGAGGCACCAATGGTAAGTAATATTGTAATTGGAGTTTGGGTACAACAGAACATACATCTTCAACATAACCAAACAAAAAAAAAATTAAACCGTTGGTACCCCACCATCACATCGATGGTGAGACACCAATGGTAAGTAATGCTGTAATTGGAGCTTGGGTGCAACGGAATATACATCTTCAACATAAATAAATAAATAATTAAACTGTTGGTACCCCACCACCACATCAATGGTGAGGCACCAACGGTAAGTAAAATTTTGTATGTAACAAAACTATAAAATTCATGCATAACTACATAAAAAAGCAAAAAAACTTATAAAATACCTTTTATTTTTCTATTTAAAATCATCCAACCAATAGCAAAAAACTAAAGAAAAAATTAAACGCAACCTTTATATAAATTACAATTTTTTTATAAAAATAAAAAACACAAGTCCATACTAAATTATCCAAATAATTGAAAAAAAAAATAATTTCTTTCCAATGACTTGCCCATACACGAATAAAAAGAAAAGTTTCCCCTTAATACCACCAAACAATCATCTAATTGAACAAACGATAAAATTCCAATGCTAAATCAGACATATATATATATATATATATATATATATATATATATAGAAATCAAATAAAATACAACAAACCAATATCTTTAATATTTCAATCTATATAATTTTGCTCCAAAAAAAAAATAGCAATTCCAATCTATAAATAAATCAAGAAAATAAAAAAAACATTAAACACACATAAGTAATAAATATTGTCCACATTTGTGAATAAAAAATTAATCAAATTGAATATAACTCTAAAACATCTTAAATTCTACCAATAGTATAGTCGTGGGGCAAACAAAAAAAAAATTAAACTGTTGGTGCTCCACCACCACATCAATGGTGAGGCACTAAAGGTAAGTGATGGTGTAATTTAGGCTTGGGTGCAATGGAACATACATTTTCAACATAAGCAAACAAAAAAAAATGAACCATTGGTACCCCACCACTACATCGATGGTGAGGCACCATCGGTATGTAATGCTGTAATTGGAGCTTTGGTGCAACGGAACATACATCTTCAACATAAGCAAACAAAAAAAAAAATTGAACCGTTGGTACCCTACCACCACATCAATGGTGAGGCACCAACGGTAAGTAAAATTTTATATGTAACAAAACTATAAAATCCATGCATAACTACATAAAAAAAAAACAAAAAACTTATAAAATATCTCTTATTATTCTACTTAAAATCATCCAACCAATAGCAAAAACCAAAAGAAAAAATCAAATGCAACCTTTATATAAATTACAATTTTTTTATAAAAATAAAAAACACATGTCCATACTAAATTATCCAAATAATTGAAAAAAAAAATTTCTTTCCAATGACTTGCCCATACACGAATACAAAGAAAAGTTTCCCCTTAATTCTACCAAACAATCATCTAATTGAACCAACGATAAAATTCCAATGCTAAATCAAACATATATATATATATATATATATATATATATATATATATATATCAAATAAAATACAACAAACCAATATCTTTAACATTTCAATCTCTATAATTTTGCTTCAAAAAAAAAATAGCAATTCCAACCTATAAATAAATCAAGAAAATAAAAAAACATTAAACACACATAAGTAACAAATATTGTCCACATTTGTGAATAAAAAATTAATCAAATTGAATATAACTCTAAAACATCTTAAATTCTACCAATTGTATAGTCATGGGGCAAACAAAAAAAAATTAAACCGTTGGTGCTCCACCACCGCATCAATGGTGAGGCACCAAAGGTAAGTGATCGTGTAATTTAGGCTTGGGTACAACTGAACATACATCTTCAACATAAGCAAACAAAAAAAAATGAACCGTTGGTACCCCACCGCCACATCGATGGTAGGGCACCAACGGTAATGCTGTAATTGGAGCTTGGGTGCAACGGAACATACATCTTCAACCTAAGTAAATAAAAAAAAATTGAACCGTTGGTGCCCCACCACCACATCAATGGTGAGGCACCAACAGTAAATGGGCATTTAAGATTCATTCATTACACCACACCCACTAAAACAAAAAACCACCCACAATATGGTGGTAGCGAACCAACAATAGAAAAATGGAAAAAGATAACCGTCGGTGCCCACCAATGATATAGTGGTTGGGTAAAAACAAAATAAATAAATAAAATTAAACCATTGGTGCCCCACCACCACATCAATGGTGAGGCACCAAAGGTAAGTGATGGTGTAATTTAGGTTTGAGTGCAACAGAACATACATCTTCAACATAAGCAAACAAAAAAAAATTGAACCGTTGGTACCCCACTACCACATCGATGGTAACGCACCAACGATAAGTAATGTTGTAATTGGAGCTTGGGTGCAACGGAACTTACATCTTCAACCTGAGCAAATAAAAAAAAAAATTTTGAACCGTTGGTGCCCAACCACCACATTGATGGTGAGGCACCAACAATAAATGGGCATTTAAAATTCATTCATTACACCACACCCACTAAAACAAAAAAAGTTGTTCAGTAAGCAGTGCATGTGCTTGACAAGTATCAGTGATATAATGTGTTAATTAGTAAGTAAGCCATATTTTGATTTAGTTAAAAATCATAATAATAATTTTTGAAAAATGTCCAAAGTATCATACTAAGAAGTACTTTACATTTTCTAAATATAATGTGTATGCATTTGTCAGTAATAGTGGTACTATAAGTATTCTATTATATGTGTAATTTCAATATTCTAACTAAAAGAAAAATTATTAGCAGCTTAATTTCACCATAAACACAAAAAACATCAACTTGATTCCAACACTTAAATAAAAAAACCAAAAAAAGGAAAAGAATACAACATAAAAAACCTCAAAAACTGTATTAAAAAAAATCATAGGAACAAGAACCCATAATTTCAAACCCATCAGATCAACATAAGAAAATCAAACATAACAACCATACAACCACAATGATATTAAAAATCATTCCAAATGTCAACAAAATACATTTATAATTCACAAAATGATGTTACTCACTTTAAGAGCAAATGGATCCTTTCAGCAATTTTCTAGTGTCGTCTAGTACTCCTCAGTTAAATCTGCAGTATATTAAAACTAAATAGTCAGCCTATTAATTCTACCAACCATAAATTTCCAATGCTAAATAAAACATATATATATATATATATATATATGAGAAATCAAATAAAATACAACAAACCAATATCTTTTAACACTTCAACCTCCACAATTTTGCTTAAAAAAAATGCCCACCAATGGTATGGTAATGAGGCAAAGAAATAAAAAAAAATTAAACCATTGGTGACCCACCACCACATCAATGGTCAGGCACCAACGGTAAGTGATGGTGTAATTTGGGCTTGAGTGCAACAAAACATCCATCTTCATCATAAGCAAACAAAAAAAAACTTGAACCATTGGTGCCCCACCATCACATCGATGGTAAGGCACCAACAGTAAATAGGCATTTAAAATTCATTCATTACACCACACCCACTAAAATAAAAAAAAGTTGGAGAGTAAGCAATGCTTATGCTTGACAACAATCGTGATGTGTTAATTAGTAATTATGCCATATTTTGATTTAGTTAAAAATCATAATAATAATTTTTGAAAAATGTCCAAAGTATCATGCTAAGAAGCACTTTACATTTATCAATGATAATGTGCATGCATTTGTCAGTGATAGTAGTACTATAAACAATGTATTATATGTGTAATTTCAATATTCTAAGTAAACAAAAAGTATTAGCAGCTTAATTTCACCATAAACACAACAAATATCAATTTGATTCCAACACTTAAATAAAAAACCAAAAAAAAAAAAGAGCGCAACATTAAAAACCTCAAAAACAGTCTTAAAAAAAAAATCATAAGAACAAGAGCCCATAATTTCAAACCCATTGGAACAACACAAGAAAATCAAACATAACAACCAAATGGATCCTTTCCAGAATTTTCTAGTGACGCTGGTACTTTAAAAGGAAATTGATCCTTTCCAAAATCTTCAATCAATCCACGAAGACAAAGAGAATAGTAATACGTAAAATAAAAAATGGGTTCAACTTTAAAAAATAAATCACAGCAAACCAGCGAGAACAACACAAGAAAAAAATAAGAAACCAAAAAAAAAGTTCAATAATAAGAACCACAAATCACAACACAACTAAAATCTGTAATCCTCTTTCTTCTTTTTTTTCTCTTCAACAAAGCTACAAGCAGTCGGGAAAACACAGGAAAGAAAAGAAATTCACAATCAGGAAAACCACAAGAAAGAAAAAATTACAGTTTTCTATTACACTAATTCCCACCCACTTCAACGTGAACAATGATAAAGCAGAAAAAAAATTCAAAAAAAATACAGCTTTCTATTACACCCACTCCCACCCTCCTCCACGTGAACAAAGGGAAAAAAAATTCAAAACAGCTCCGTTTTGATGCTGCGATTGAAAAAAAATAAACACAAGAGGAAAACGACAAAATAGCGAGACGAAAAAAACTAACAACAAAATTTACAGTTCCCGTGCTGCAGCCGGCCTTTATATATATTAGTGATATATATATATATATATATTTTCTTTTATGTCTCATTTAAAATCAAAACTTACAGGTCAAAAGGTAGAAAGAGTAGTTGTTGCAAATGGCATGAGCTTACTGTTTCTGCATGATGAATTCTATACGTAGGTTTGGTACATGGTAAGATCTTCCGGCTATAAAGAAGGAAAATTTTTAAAAATATAATACTAAATAGGATATATTAATATATACATACATATATATATATATATATATATATAGCAGAGATGTTGGACTGTAACCCACGTGCAAAGCCAGCTCCTAAATCTGGCAAGAACGTAAATAGGGCATTTGTGATTGATCAAATCTCAACTAATAGACAAAAAAGAAATTGAATGGACATCTTTGACAATATGTAACATTGCGAAGATAGGTAAGGGCCAAGCAAAATAGAAATATAGTTTTTTTTTTTCATACACAATTTTAATGAAATAAATATTGTATTTTTTTTCAATTGTGGATTTTTGTATTTGTTTGTTTAATAGAAAGAGAAAACTGTTTGTTCTCAGCTTATACCCATCTTCGTAACCATTACTGTTTAAGTGGTTGACACATATTTATATATAATATATATATATATATATTTATCAAAAAATAATAATAATAATAATAATATATTGTGTATTATATATATATATGAATTGCTTATGAATAATTGGGTACCGAAAAATAAGAGCTGACAGTTTTTATTTGCATTTAATTTAATGAACATATGTAGGTTTGTAGCACCTTAATCGCTTATAATCAATTTTTTTAAAAAAAAATAAAAATGAAATTGTTGGTGCCCCACTAAAGGTCTAGTGGTGGGACACCAATGGTTTAGGAGTTGTGATGGAGTTTAGTTGCAACAAAAAAATATTAAAAAAAGAAATTAGAATCGTTGGTGCCCCACCAAAAGTATAGTTGTGGGGCACCAATAATTGAAAATGTTGGTGGGGCTTTGATGCAAAGGAAAAAAAATAAAAATGAAACTGGTGGTGCCCTACCAACGGTCTAGTGGTGGGACACCAACAGTTTAAGAGTAGTGATAAAGTTTAGTTACAATAAAAAAATATTAAAAAAAATATTGGAATCGTTGGTGCCCCACCAACGGTCTAGTGTTGGGCACCAACGGTTTAGGAGTAGTGATGGATTTTAGTTGCAATAAAAAAAGATTAAAAAAATTTGGAATCATTGGTGCCCCACCAACAGTGTAGTTATGGGGCACCAACGGTTAAAGGTGTTGGTGGGGCTTTGATGCAAGAGAAAAATAAAATAAAATTGTTGGTGCCCCACCAACAGTCTAGTAGTGGGGCACTAACAGTTTAGGAGTAGTGATGAAATTTAGTTGCAACAAAAAAATATTAAAATCGCTAGTGCCCCACCAACGGTATGGTGGGGGGCACCAACAGTTAAAGGTGGTGGTTGACCTTCGATGCAAAAAAAAAATAAAAATGAAACTGTTGGTGCCCCACCAACAGTCTTGTAATGTGGCACCAACGGTTTAGGAATAGTGATGTATTTTAGTTGCAACAAAAAAAATTTAAAAAAGAATTGGAATTGTTGGTGCCTTACCAACGGTATGGATGTAGGGCACCAACAGTTGAAAATGCTAGCGGGGCGCTTTAATGTAAAGGAAATAAAAAAATATATAAAAATGAAACTGTTGGTGCCCCACCAATGGTCTAATAGTAGGGCACCAATGGTTCAGAGTAATTATGAGCTTTCTAATTTTTTTTATGGAGTCTTTTTCAATATATAATTAAATACCTAATATATTTATCCGTACCCACCAACTCATATATATATATATATATATATATATATATATATATATATATATATATATATATGTTGTATTCCATTTATCGTTTAACAAAAAAAAATTGATACGTATGATATATGAACTAATAAACCAATAATTTTATTAAACTGCAAAAGGAAATTAAATACAAAAAATATTATTTCAAATGACCTTTTTCTATTTCTTTTCCTTCTTAATTAATTAGGTCAATATTTTACTTAATTTATATGTGACTTGTAATAATATATTATTCCATATTAAATCAGTGACCAAATGAAAACTTATCGAATGACAAAAAAAAAAGCATTAAATTTAATAAACAGATTTAGAAATAAACAGATTATATTATATATCCTCTGCCTTTTAACCTATCTATCAAATAAAGCTAGCTACTTACACAGTGTAATTGAGTTTATGAAACCGTAACATATGTTGTTGTATATTGTGTTGAAAAAAGAAAGCGAGAAAGTTTTTGAAAACATGAAAGGTATAACATAGTATTATGCAAAAAATTAAGCACTCCTTTGTAAGCTATGATATCGAAAAGATATCCATAAAAATATACAAAGAGTTAACTACACAGAGCAACAAAAATAATCTACAAAATTGTAAATTCACAAAAATAGTCAAAAGTCATGAACAAAATAAACCCAGAATATTAATCAACACATTTACCAATAAAATTCCTACAATAAAAATATTTTCCCAATAATAAAATTTACCAAAATTTATAAAGAAACTTGGTCACAAAATAGAATTGTGATAACAACACTGGTAGAAGCAAAGATTATAATTTAACCATGGAAAACTCACAGTTACATATAAAGTTCAATCCTACAATGTATGGGCAAAACCTACACAGAGAATATCTAGCAATTGACTGCTTGTCAACCCTTACTGAAATAAAGAGCCATAAATAAGCAAAAGTTTAATAGTGGGAAAACACTAAGAGCAGAACCATTCTTATACTTGAAGTGTAAGCCCTCCATGAAATACACCTCGCTGAATAAGTTGGTTCACTTCTGTTGTATATCTATCAGTAGAGTTTCGCAGTGTCAAATGATCGAATACACCCATTTCTTCAACTCGTGCCTCTAAATTTTGAACTTCAGTTTTAGTTCTTTCAACCTCTTGTAACCAGTTTTGCACTTCCTTCCTTGGTTTCTTCATTGACAACTGCTCTGCATATTCAAGCTTGACTTTAACATCATGCTCTTTGCTTACCAGATGTTTCAACTTTCTTTTCAGTTTATTCAGCTTTTCATCAACGGTTTCTGTGAATTGCCCTGCTAAATTCTCTAGGAATTCCATACCTGCCGCATATACATGATAAGGTTTCATGAAGAAATAAATTCATTCCAACATAATTTTTTCTCATGAACTGTTGGAAGCTAAAAATGGGATACAAGTATTGACTATAAAAATCAAAAAGTAACCAATTTTTGTAGAGAGTGGAAATAGACCATATATACCCAATGTGGTATGTGCACACTCCACACCCAAGTTTTCTTTTGAATAGTCATGAAAATATAATAGACTTGGCAAATGCAGATGGCTAATATACCTAAGCTACACACAACAAAGTCTATTACATACAACAAGTAATTAGTTAAAAAAGAATAGTAGAAAATTAGCCAAATAATTCTAATAATACATGTCAATCGTCATAGCAATACCAAACGGGCACAAGGGTCTCAATCTCATAGTTTTACTTTTAATAGCTATAAAACACTATATAATACCCATATAACAAGATCTACTACATACTACAAGTTAATAATTAAAATAATAATATAAAATATGGAATAATGGTTTTCAAATTAGTAAAATAAAATTAAAAGAAAAGAAACCAACTGCTAGCCTTAACGAGTTGTCACAATGGTCTGAGTTGTTGATGAGAGACTGGAGAACTGAAACCAACGCATATTCTGTATAAAAGTAGAAGTTGAATGTGGAATACAGTCAATATGATGAGAATATAGTGGAATACAGTCAAAGTTAAAAATGAATAAAAAGGGAAATAAATTATGTACCTTAATAAAACGAAACAGTGAAATTGCAGAAAAATAGAAAGGCTTCTTGATCTAATCAATTTTGATTAATCTTTCTGTCAAGTGTAACAACATATCAACACCATTATCTTATCAGCAAGCAAAAAAACACACCGAAAATGATGCAAAATTTAAATAAATGAATTAAAGGACGTTAATTTTGCAATAACAATTGAGGAAAATTGTTGCTCAATTGTTGATAGATTTTAAAACCCAAAAAAAATAAAAGCAGAAATTGCCGATAGAGAAAAATGAAATAGCCCAAATACAAAGCAAGAAAGTTTTTTTTTGTAAAAAGAAATAAAGTTAAAGCCTAAATTGAAATAGTGAAGAGACAAAAAGCAAGACATTAAAAGACAAAGGGAGAAGCTTTGTTGACTTCGGTACTAAACCCAAATTTTAAAGACTTGTACAAAAGCAATTACCAACTTACTGAAATATTGAATAAAAAATTAGACAAAAAGAACAAGAAAATATATGACTATTTTTTATTTATTATTATTTGTAGATTTACGGATTATTCTTATTGGTTATATGGATCATGACCTAGCAAAATGAAGGTTCAGCTTATTCTGTTTTTACACCATGTGTGTTTTTCTTTTTTTCTTTTTTTCCAATAGCTAGCAGTTAAAGCCTACTTAATGCCAACTTGCATTCAAAAAAGAAAAAGAAAAAAACATTAACTAATATTTGAATTAAACAAATTAAAATAAAAACTTTATTAAAACAAAAAACAAAAACGTGCTTTCAAAGTCAAGGATGCATGTTACTATATAGAACTTAAAAATTTGTTTGAATCCCAGCTTCAGTAGACCCAGATTAGTAATTAGTAAGAATATATGATATAACACTCGTTCGCAACTCACAACAAGGATAATACCATATTACTTGGGCTTATGGGCCCCATCAGAAGAATGTTACTTTTTTCAAGTTCTACTCTATCCGTAACAACATTTGACAATTTTGGACAATTTTGAAGGTTATATTTAATTAAAACTTTTATAGACCTTTTTTAAATGATGACTTTTATGGATTTTTATATATTTTTATAGACTTTTATAGAGTATATAAAATTTTAAAAGATTTTTATAAACTTTTGTAAACTTTTACTTAAAAGACTTTTATGAATTTTGATAAACTTTCACAGATATTAACTTCTAAGAATTATAAAAAGAAAATTTTAAAAAAAAATTATTTTGCACTTTATGCATGTATTTGCATTTGAAGATTAATCAGCAACTCTTCGTGGATGTAAAGCAAAATTATTAGGTATATATAGTGATGAATGAACAATAAAGAAGATGTAGAAAAACTACAAACAAACTTCAATGAGTTGAAGTTGACCACAGAAAAACAATGACAACGAGACCAGATGTCAAACTTTAACAAATCACCTATGTTTCAGAGCGAACTTTTTCTTCGTAGCAGCCTCATCCTCCAAATCAAATCAATTGTGGGTTGTTTTCTATTAATAATAATAATAATAATAAAAAGCCTTTTCTATTAATAAAAATAATAAATAACTAAATTTTTTTCTCTTGAAAATCATGGTGATTATTTTATACGCATTCTTTCCATTTTAAAAGCCCTAAATCATTTACATGAAGTGATGAGTGCAAGTGGATCCAACATGAAAATATAGGAAAAAATAGCAAAAATCATAGAGATAGCGAAAAGGGTGAAGAACAGAGAGAATTATTTCTGTATGAAAGTCAATAAAAGTTTTAGGATTGAATGGAGGAGAAAAAATGAAATCTGATATTTATATTTTCTATTAAAAAGTCCATAAAAGTCTACTATGTGGTAAAGTTTATAAAAGTCCTTGATTTTTTGATACCACAAAACTTTTATAAACTTTTTAAATATTTTAATTAAATACATCTTGACTTTTATAGACTTTTTAAAAATTTATAAAAGTTTATATTTAATACCAGCAGACTTTTATGAAGTCTTTAAAAGTCTGGATTAAATACCAATAGGCTTTTAAATTTTATAAAAGTCTATAAAAGTTTAAATTAAATACACCCCCATTTGACTCAGTCACCTGTTAACAGAACAAAGACCACTCACATGTTAGATGTTATAAAATATGACAACTAAAGTGTAAGCAAAAACATATAGGCATGACATAGATTTTCATTCTAAAGCACACACTGGACGCCTATTACTTCTTGATTTGGTACCAAAGGTACAAAAAGCCACTTAAAAGCTTTCAGAAATTGCATTTTGAGAAAAAGCAACAAGAAAATGTGTACATTAACATCTAATTAATTGCATGCAAAAAGGTCTGTTGCCTTTCAAACACTGAACAAAGCACAGAGCTTTTCATTTGAATGCTGTACCTTGTGATTCTTCAACTTCAGACCCATATCCATTGATTTCTCATGAAGAATTTTTATGTCTGAACTTATAGAACCAATCTCAGCCTGGAAGAATTTCAAGAATTACAAGTGATCTCAATGATAGAGGAATAATTTCCAACAAATTAAAAAATCCACTAAAAAAAAAAAAACCTAGGGCATAAAAAATTGAAAAACTGCCAATGAAGAACCAAAATACCTCAAATCAAAACTGCCAACAAAGAACCAAAATACTTTATATCCACTGAGAAGGGTTTCCATCTGTGACAAGATGCCATCACAATCACGAATTTGATCATGGAGTGATACCAAATAATCACTTTCTTTTATAGTCCTGCAATGCTGAAATGGTAGAAATATCAACTAACTATTAAACTATTGGTAGCAAAGAAAAAATTCTTAAGATCAACTACAAACCTGAATTGCATCCAATTCAACTTGCCACAGATTTTTCTCAACCCCCTTCATATACTCCTGCAGTTTAGTACAACTGTAACAAATAATATAATTTATGTTGGACAATGTTTAAATACTTTTTAAGTTGCAAGAATAACACTATCTTGACCGTTGCTTCAATGGGTTTTTGTTCTTTTTGGTTTTTGGTGTGCAGGCCTTCATTTACTCTGGTTTATCTCTAGTTAGTGGCTTTTTCGTTTCACGGTTCCTCTTAAATTGCAATTTCTTAATTGGGGATTATTGATTTCCTATAGATTTCCTTTCTGTTTTTCTTTTGCTTTGTGAAAACCACATATCTGACAGAAAAATATAATCTTTAATCTAAATGTCTTATTAGAGGTTTGTTTCTCTTCAAGCAATAGAAAGTGATTCACAATCCAAAAATTAGCAACGTCAAATCTTTTAAATTGGTAACATGCACATCTTGTGTTTAAATTACTTTGAAATAGCTTCTGAATGTTAGCTTATATTAAATAGTTGTGTTTATTCTTGGAGATTAAGTTTATTGTCTAAACTTTGGTAATATAGTCAATTTAAAACAAGCTGCTTATGAGAACTAATTAAACAATTAGGGTTACATCAGTTAATTATACTAATTAAAAACCCACAAAGTAAGAACAACGTTATGCATGCAGGATAGACAGCACAAAATTCAAATAACAGAGTTGAGTATCTGATCAGAGTTCATGCAGGTTATACTAATTAATATCATCAGCTTATCATGAACAACCTACGGCTGTGTTGAAGTCTTGTTTAAGGAAACCAAACAGCATTCGTATAATTACAACAATAATTTAACAGGAATGTTAAAGGAACAAAATATTTTCCAACTTTATTTCCCAATTATGATGTGGCATTATATCATTGGTTGGCAAATTAATATAACCTAATAAATAGTAAGTAAATCTAAATGGAAATTAATAGTAAGTAGCCATGTGTAAGCATCCTTCCATTCTTCCTTGTCCAATTGATAGTTCGTTGCACACATAAAAAAATTAACTACGCAAAATATAAATGTGAGACTATAGCCTCAAATACAAACTATATTTTCTCTCATTGCCCATTTTCATTCTCTGTTTCTCAACTATTCAACTACGATGTGGTTTCAGGGCTTCAACAAGAGCATTCCATTAGAGGTAGTTCTAAACAGAGCATCAATGAAGAACAAAACAACTTATAATATTTTCAGTATTCTTTCTTTATACCTCATGCATATTACAAATTATTAACAATTTTGAGGGGCTTAAATTTCATCAACAGAAAACAACTTATAATACATAATGTCAATTAATTAATTTCTGTTGATACCACTAATTGGGGATGATGAGCGAGATTTAGTCTGAAATTCCATTTCCTCATAGAAAAGGAACAATCTTTATGGCTGAGTACATAACTGCATGGAGTGATGGAGAAAAAGGAACGGTGAAGCACTTGGATTGGATTAGGAAGCTCTCCGTAGGTTTCAAAGTCTCCAAGAGAAGTGTATGTGAACTACAGAGATCTTGATTTGGGGATGAACAAGAAGAGAAACACAAGTTTTAAAGAAGCAAGTGTTTGGGGTAACAAGTATTTCAAGAATAACTTTTGACAGATTGGTTATACATATATGTATAAAGCATCACGAAAATGGAAATATCTTCCACAACAACAAACATCACCGATTACCAAAAAAAAAAATCTGAGCAAACCAAAGAACAAATTTACCTCAAATATTGCAAAATTTCACTGAGAAAGCAGCAAACTATTAACTTGAGATGAGTGGGTAAATGTGCCAAATTGCTGCTCCATGAACCAGCAAGAATCGTTTCTAGTTGTCTTCTCCGATGACGTCCACGGCTCCAACAAGCTAACTTTCTTGGTTTGAAAGTCAATTTAAATTGATGCACGTTTTGTGGAGATTGTAAATAGAGTATTTGCCTTTCAATCTATATTCATGTATGACCCAATTGGTCTTTTCACCTTTAGGAGCTCTACCTCTGTAGAAAACCAGGGTTTTCTTCATCCCAACCAGTGATTTGGCCTTGAAAATTTCCTTGTCTTTGCATGTGGCTTTCCAATACCCAGCGTCAGTAGCCCTGTTGGTTCTTAAACCAGTTGGGTATTTTCTGTCTCTGACACAGAAGAAATACCATTACTTTTTACCCATTTTAGCCCTCCCTAATTCATTGAAACAAACACCAAAAAGTAAAATATGCCAGAAACAACTTAATCAGAAAATTAAAAAAAGAAAAAAACCAACTTTGAAAAATCTCAATGAATATGATTCAGAAAACCTAAAAGGCAAATTCCAAGGCTCACACTTGTTCAAATCAGCCTCGCCGATGGCTCTAGTACAGAACTGGCTGTTGAGAACCTCGGGTGAAAGATAGTGAGTTATGAGTTCTTCGTCTGTGGCGTGAAATCGAAACCCTGGAGGCAATTTCATCTGTCATCTTCCTTATTAGCCCACAAGTGTTTTCCATCCCCCTAAAACCCTC
The DNA here is from genome assembly GCA_007844105.2 of Rhamnella rubrinervis. Taxonomy (NCBI): domain Eukaryota; kingdom Viridiplantae; phylum Streptophyta; class Magnoliopsida; order Rosales; family Rhamnaceae; genus Rhamnella; species Rhamnella rubrinervis. Next base: position 969,865 of record CM017582.2, read on the forward strand.
TGTTTTTGTTCAATCAATCCAGAAAAATCGTTTCTCTGAATCTGAATATGGGTTTATAGCAAATGAGTTATAATTCCCCAAAACAAATACAGAAAAGAAACAAACCTAAAGAGCCAAAACTCATAGTAAGATAAGGAGCAAAGAGGGAATTAACAGGCTGTTTGTAAAAATGCCAAAGAAAAAAGAAGAAATGCAAAAGTTTGAAACTTGGAGGAAGAGGAACAAGAGAAAGAAAATAGGGTGAGCAAGTTCCCACCCACTTCGACGCAAACAAGGCAGAGAAGAAAAACAACTGTTGCACCCACTCCCACCCGCTTGACGTGAAAAGATAAAATACAAAAAAAAAATTCGAAAAACCTTAAAAAAGGCATCGTTTTGATGCTGTAATTGAAAAAAAAAAAACAAAAGAGGAAACAGAGGACGCAAAACAACGAAAGTTATTGTGGTTTGGTTAGAACTGCGCTTTATATATAAGGATAGATATATTACATGACAGCTATACGTGACTAATGTATATGTTGCTACATAAGATAGGTATGATTACAGCATTTAATATGATATTAATGAAGTCTGACTACATCATTTAATATCATGTGAATGTGAGTGATATTGTCAACTATTAGCATTTAATAGTACGTGAGTGTGAGTGATATTGTCAATTATTATGCCCCCGCAAGATTGAGCTACCATCATGGATGCCAGTCTTGGATTGTTGGTGTTGAAACTGAAGCCAAGGGAGAGGCTTGGTCAAGGAATCAGCAAGCTGATCAGTGGAGTGTGGGTGACGCGTAGCTGTTTCTTGGACACCTGATCACGTACAAAATGGAAATCAATGGCGACATGCTTCATGCGGGAGTGGAAGAGCAAATTAGCTGTAAGATATGTAGCACCAAGGTTATCACAGTAGATAGTGGGAGGTGAAGGGACACACTCCAATTCAGAAAGAAGATTTGCAACCCAGTTGAGTTCAGCTGTGGCGGTGGCAACGACACCATATTCTGCTTCGGTGGAAGATCAAGCAACTGTCTTTTGTTTCTTAGAGCCCCAGTTAATTGGTATGCCGCCCACAAAAACGTGTAGGCGGAGATAGAGCTTCAATCATCTAGATTCCCAGCCCAATTTGCGTCAGCAAAAGCATACAGAGAACACATGGAGGAGGTACGAATCAGCAAGCCAAAATTGATGGTGCCACGAAGATAACGAAGAACTCGTTTGATCGCAGCCCAATGATTGGATGTTGGCTGGTGCATGAATTGAGATAGGCGGTTAACAGCAAAGGCAATATCAGGTCGCATAAATGATAAGTATTGAAGCGAACAAAGCACACGTCAATATTGAGTAGCATCTGTAGAGGCCGAGCCATCATTGAGATGAAGTGGATCGTTGGTGGTCATCGGTGTTGCAACTGGTTTGGCATCATACATATTAGTCATTTGTAATAAATCAGATATATATTTCTATTGAGAAAGAAAAAAACCACATGCATTGGAGACTGCTTCGACGCCGAGAAAATAATGCAAGGGACCAAGGTCTTTGAGGGAGAACCGTTTGCCAAGATTAGAGATACACAATTAAACCAAAGTGGAAGAATTACCAGTGACGATAATATCGTCAACATAGACCAATAAATATAGACAAGCACCATCTGTGTGACAAAAAAACAGAGAAGCATCTGATATAGAGTTTTGAAACCCATAGGAAATAAGGAAGGATTTGAGCTCATTATACCATGCCCGTAGGGATTGGCGCAACCCATAGATAGCCTTCTTCAACCTGCAAACATGATGTGGAAGAGAGGCATCAATGAATCCTAGCAGTTGTTGCATATAGACAGCATCAGGTAGAATTCCTTGCAGAATGGCGTTGTTAACATCAAGTTGATGTAAACACCATCCATTTGTGACGGCCAACGTGAGAATTAAACGAATAGTGGTAGGTTTCACCACGGGGCTGAATGTTTCATCAAAATCAACTCTAGGACGCTGATGGAAACCTTTGGCAACAAGGCGGGCTTTATATCGTGCAATAGATCCATCAATGTGTTGTTTAATACGATATACCCACTTACAACTGACGATATTTTATGATGGGTCAGAAGGAACAAGGTCCTACGTAGAGTTTCCACATAAAGCATCAAACTCCTCTTGCATGGCGAGGTTCCAATGGTTGTGTTTTCAAGCTTGAGTGGAAAAAGTAGGTTCCAGGTTGAGGTTGGATTCATGGGTATGAGCAAGATACAATTTTTTTGGTTTGAAGATGTTATTTTTAGATCTGGTTATCATAGGATGCCCAAGAACAGAGGGTGGGGATGGAGATGGGAAAGGTAGGGATCGAGAACGTACTATTGGCGAAGAGACAGTAGGAGCATCACCTGGTTACGAAGTCGGAGAGGATGGTATGATTGGTGTCGAGGGGTGTGAGGTTGGTATGATGGGAACATGGAAAGTGACCAATGAGGAAGAGGATGGTGGGGAGGTAGAATTGGTATGAGATATGGATGTTGGATGTGTATCAAAAGTGGAGTTCCACTGAGAATGAATTTCTTGAAGTATGGGGCCCACGGACTTGGAGAGTTTGGAATGGAAATGAATCTTCGACCAAAACAACATGATGTGTGATGTAGACACGGTTTGTTGTACGATCAAGACAGCGATATGAATTGTGTTCAGAGGAGTAACCCAAAAAGATGCATGGCTTGGAACGCGGCTCGAGTTTGTGACAAGTGTATGGCCGAAGATAAGGAAAACACAAGCAACCGAACACCTTTAGTTTTTGATAATTTGGAGATTGTTTAAAAAGAGCAGTGTACGGGCATCTATATTTTAAAAACTGGGGTGGGGAGTCGATTCATTAAATACACAGCTGTTTGGAATACAAAGGTCCAAAATTTAAAGGGAAGAGCAGAATGATGTAATAAGGCAAGCCTGGTCTCTATAATATTCCTATGTTTGCGTTCGACACTACCAACGTGTTGTGGTGTATATGGTGGGGACTTGAGGTGCTGAATACCGGACTCAGTGAGGTGAGGATGAAGACTTTGAAGCTCACCACCGCCATCAAAGTAAAGGGTTTTTATTTTGATGTCAAAATGGTTTTCAACTAATTTTTGAAAATGAAGGAACGTTCGTGTAACATCAGATTTTGCACGTAAAGGAAAAATTCAGGAATACTTTGTGTAATAATCAACAAAAACCACATAATAATGAAAATTGTCAAAAGAAACAACTGGAGCTGGACCCCCAGACATCTGTATACAAAATTTCAAGAGGTGCAGAAACCTAAACAGTTGAAACACTGAATGGTAATCGATGGCTCTTACTACATAGGCAAGACTTACATACAGGGAAGTGAATGGAAGACATTGACAAAGGAGGAATAAAGATGACACAACCTTTTGAAGAATGGAGGAGGAATGATGACCAAGACGCTGATGCTAAACAGAGGAATCAGCTTTGGAGATGTGGAATGCATAGGATGATGGTGAGAAAGTTGCTGGCCATTCATATACATGTCCATTATTCTGGCCTTGAACTAAGAATGCCCCTCGTGGTAAGATCCTTCACATAAAAACAATCTGGTAAGAACTCAACGGATGCATTGTTTTGAGAACAAAATTGAGAGACTGAGAGAAGATTACGGGTGATAGATGGGGCACATAAAACATTATTAAGATGAAAAGTTTTGGAAGGGGTGTGTAAGGAAGTTCTACCAACATGAGAAATAGGTATAGAGTTACTGTCACCAACAATGACCTCATCCGGGCCAGTGTATTCTGAGTGAAGAAAAAGATTGGTGAGATTAGACGTGATGTGGTTTGATACGCCCGAATCTACAGTCCATGGTTCAGTGTGTGTAGAGGGTTGAGTATTGGCAGCACAATGAGCTTGAGGTCCAAAGGAAGAGAAAGACCTAAAGTTTGGAGTGGGTCGTGTACGACAAGTCTTGGCTGCATGGCCAGGTTTATCACATAGTTAGCATATCACACGCGGTTGACCAGGGGGAGGTGAATTACGCCAAAACTGATTGGAGGCACCAGGCTATTGTGGATTGGCGTTAATTTGGTATTGCGTTGATGAGGTTGATAACGATGGTCGTGATTACGATGGCGATGATATCGTTGAGTAGCTGGACTTCCTCTATAGTTACCATAAGCTGAAGAGCCTTGCCTACACTTGGAGTTGTTGTTAGAAACCCGTTGATTAAACTATGTTGTTATGGGTAAGGAAATCCCATCATGTTTCACGGAGGATTCCTGGTCAAGTAATTTATCATGAAGTTCCTTAATAGATGAATCTCGTGCCCTTATTGCAGCACACAATTCCTTGAATTTAGACCCAAGGCCATTGAGCACATGGATAATAAGTTCATCGTCATTGAGAGGATGGCCAAGCATCGCCAAGTCATCTGCAATTCGCTTGACAGCTTGCATATATGCATCAACTGAAGAATTGTCCTTGCGAATTTTGATCAGTTTGTTACGTAAGCCAAGCATGCGAGTACGAGATTTGTTGGCATACGTTTTCTACAACTTTATCCATGCTTCTTGAGATGTTTGTGCAGCTGAGACTAAAGAAGATAAATTTGAGGACACTGAACCAAGAATACCATGTAAGATAAAACTATCTTGCCTTTTCCATAGTTTAAAAGCGGGATTTATCATGTCTGCAGGTTGTGAAATCTGTGTTAAGGATGTTGTGGATGACTGTGTGACAAAGAGAAACTGAGGCGGGCAAGGCATGGTTCCATCAAGAAATCCAACGAGGTCATAACTGTATAATAGATTAATGAGTTGCGCCCTCCATGCTGCATAGTTATCTGGAGAAAGCTTAATTGGCATGAGACTTGCATTGATCGCAATAATGGTTGAGGAATTAGTTGTAACAACGTTGCCAGGTGTAACGGCAGTTGGTGCAAAAGAAATTACAGAGGAGTCAGAATTTGTTGCCACAAATCTGAGTTAAGAGGATTTTAAGAGAAAAGAAATAATTGATATATTCTTGCTTAAAGCAATCAGAGCTCTGATACCATGAAAAGTATATAATACAGAGATATAATGAAAAAGGATTGTCATTGAAAACCATTGTGTACAGATATATATATATATATATTATACATGACAGCTATATGTGACTATCGTATATATTGCTACATAAGGTAGGTATGATTACAGCATTTAATATGATATTAATGAGGTCTGACTACATCATTTAATATCATGTGAATGTGAGTGATATTGTCAACTATCAGCATTTAATAGCATGTGAGTGTGAGTGATATTGTCAACTATTAAATTATACGTATTTAATTAATTTAAAATAATTAATTAATTTATTATATATCTTATTTTAAATAGTTGTCGAAGGATATTGATCGGCATTCAATAAATTCAAAAAGGATAATCTGAAATAATCTTATCCATTTGATAATACTTTACTGAATTATATTACGGAGCGTTTATATAAGCCATTTAGTCGAGATTGAAAATATTATGACTATGTAAGTATCTATTGCAAATTAAAATATATTTAATTCTTAATATATTGTGTGATATGGTTAGTTTATATGGTTATGACCATCTGATTACATCCTCAATTCTCGGGTTCGAGGCATTGTAGGTAAACTTCTGAACTTATAAAATTAATTTGGTATTTTTTAAATTCATTCTCAATATAGTATTTTATTTAATATAGTCATGAAATATTTATAAAAACTAACAACTCATATGATTATGGGTAAAACTAGTTCTCGAGTTCGAGACATCGGGGGCAAATAGAAATTTAATTTTTTTTTATAGGTACTCATGCCACTTAATATTAATGATGAATATTGGGTGTTGATATATATTAATCTATGCAATAAATATATTAATCTATATAATTCAACATATAGTAAAAGCACGAATTGAGAACAATTCAAAGTGTTATAGATCATGTTGTACATATTGAGACTTTTAAATTTTTTCATCAAACGTTCGATTATTAAGTCAATAATGACACAGTTTTCACACTCATACATAAATAGTTTTCTAAGGCTAGAGAACAAGTACGTTTCTTTTAAAAGTTATGATTTTTTTTATTATCAGTGTAATAGTATTTTACATGTTTAATAATAATTGTTTTTAATATAATGTACAGTGAAAATTATGGGATATTCATGCTTAAGGCAATGAAGTACATACTTGCAAATATGGAGATATCATCTAAATAAGAAAAATTGATATTTTTTAGACAAAAATTTTGTATTAAGGTGCATAATAGAGAACTTTAACTATAGAATTGTATTACATTTAAATTATTAGTCTTTTCTTCCTTAAATTTCAAAACATCATTCTCTTTCAACTATAAAATTTTTACACAAAAATTAGGTTGACTGTGTAAAAATTTTTAAGGTTTCAAACAAAATTAGAAGATCTAAATCCAATCAGAAAATTATAAAAAAAATATTCAAAAACAAAACATTCTTTTATATTTTGAATTATATATTATTTTCCTCAATTTGATATCGAAAAGGTCTTCAAATATAATTTTTATTAAAATTATGTAAATCTATCGAAATAACATGTGAGTCATTTTAAGCATGATTTGAAGGTGTAAATCAATTTAAAAAATTTTAAAAATATATTTAAATTGAAGTTTATCCTTTTAACTTTTCAATCATATATTATTTGTTTTAATCCGAATTTCAAAAGGTATTCAAATTAAATTTATACTAAAAGTTTGCAAATCTACCTAGACAACACATCAGCTATGTTTCAAACCTTATTTGAATGTTCAAATCAACACAGAAAATTATGAAAAAAAATATTAAAAAAAGAAACTTATCCTCTTAATATTTCAACGATATATTATTTCCCTCAATCTGAGACCGGAAAGGTTTTTAAATATAATTTCTACTAAAATTATGTAAATCTTTGAGACAGCACCGACAACATCTTGACCTAGTTTGCATAGTTTGTGTAGAAATTATATTTGAAAACATTTCCAATATTAGATTGAGATAAATGATATATAATTGGAAAGTTAAGAGGATAAGTTTTTTTTATTATTTTTTCATAATTTTCTGAATTAATTTAGGTCTTCAAATTAGGTTTGAAATATGACAGACATGTTGTCTCTATAGATTTGTAAACTTTTAGTTCAAATTTAAATTGAATGTCTTTCCGAACTTGAATTGAAGCAAATGATATATGGTTGTAAATATAAGAGAATAAGTTTTACTTTGAAATTTTTTTTAACTTCAAATCATGCTTGAAACTTGACTAACGTGTTGTATCAGCAGATTTGTATAATTTTAGTATAAATTATATTTGAAGACTTTCACGATATTGGATTGAGGTAAATAATATATGTTTAGAAAGTTAAGAGGATAAGTTTTTTTTTAATATTTTTTCAGAATTTTCTAGATAGATTTATACCATCAAATTATACTTCAAATGTGATTCACATGTAGATAATAATACAACTTCAGAAAATGATATAAGTTTATATTGTGGTATTGGTGGTGGCCACCACAACCCCACCATTAGTTCATTTTCAAATCCGCTGATGTTCTGTCTTGACAGATTTGCATAATTTTAGTAAAAATTATATTTGAAGACTTTTTTTAATATCGAATTGAGACAAATGATATATGATTGGAAAGTTAAAAGAATAAAAAGAATTTAAATATTTTTATAGAATTTTTGGGGTTGGTTTAAGCCTTCAAATCAGATTTGAAACATGACTAACATGTTATCTCGGTAAAATTTATAAGACCGTATCATGGTACTGATGGTGGGGTAGTGGAAGGTTGATGATGTCCACTACAAGGCCACGGTTCCCATCGATGAGACCATTGATGCACCGTCGGTCCCTCTACTAACAGCCACCACAGCAAACTGTATGACATTGGCTTTGAGGGTGTCGAAGGATTCCATCGGTGCAGCCACCGATGTAACAACTTGTGGGCCCACTGATAGAAACATTGGCCTCGTGGTGGGCACCTCCACCCCATCACCAGGCCATTAAGACTCACATATAGGTAGAACTCGGGAGATTTGTAGACTTTTAAGACAAATTTAATTTGAATGTTTTTGCAAATTTGGATTGAGGCATATGATATATGATTGGAAAGCTAAGAAAATAAATTTTAATTTAAATATTTTTTTAGAATTTTCTGGATTGATTTAGACCTTCAAATCAAGTTTAAACTTGATTGATGTGATGTCTCCGTAGATTTGTATAGTTTTCGTATAAATTATATTTGAAGACATTTTCGGTATTGGATTAAAGCAAATGATATATGGTTAGAAAGTTAAGAGGATAAACTTTAATTTGAATATTTTTTTAAAATTTTTTAGATTGATTTACGCCTTCAAATCATATTTAAAACATGACAAACATGTTGTCTCGACCAAATTATCACACATATATTAATATAAATATACATAGCAATCATATTATATTGCATGGCCGCCACTAGGATCTTCATCAACACCACGTAATGGCTCAGTGCCTCTTGTACGGCTGTGTCCTAACATTCCATATCGACCATATTTGTATTTCTATTTTTCCTCATCTTAGGACAATATTCTATCTTTTCTTAATCTACTAATGGGAAATTGTCTACTATCTAGGGGTCAAATTATTTTTGTTTGAATCTCATGTGAAATCTCTCATTGAATGATGCCACCAATAGGATATATAGACTCACTATAAATTGCAAAATGTGAGTTTATGTAAACATGTTACCACACCATGCACACAAGGATTTTGATTCATGTCAAACTTTCTGCACATGCAGGATCTCGTAATCAAATTGATTGTACGCTCTATTGCACCACCATCAATTACCCTATGTGTATTATGATTGATAGGTTGAATGAATAAACATTGTGCTGCAGGTTCCCTCTTCTTTAAATGTCCTTTAGTCCACATGCTCAAATATGGTTTTCATATTAGCAGTCATATTTCGCCGATCATTCAACCATTTTTGTAATTTCGTGCGAATAGTTTCCAACAAAGGTATAAGTGGCATTTCTCTTCCGTCCCTTAATATTGCATTCATACATTTAGCAATATTTGTTGTCAAAATATTGTATCGAGTAACGAAAAACTTACATCAAGCCCACCTTTTAATATTTATTTCGAATAAATATTCAGCCACTTGTATACTTGTATTCCGTAACTTGTCCATATAGCAGTCAAATTTTAAAGGCAAATACGCCTTTGCAACCAAATAAAAAACAGAAAGTATTTTATCTTCGTGTCCAAACTTCTTAACCCATAGATTTCGACTTATATGATACACACACAATCCATGATGCGAATTGGGATAAACACCCTTCAATGCATTTTCAATATCCTTGCGTCTATCCAATATAAAAACTAAATTGTCAAATTCTCCATAAGCTTATTTAAAACATTGGAAGAACTATATGTACACACTTTCATTTTCCACGTCTCTTATACCAAATACAAATAGGAAAATTTGATCATTTTCATTTACTGCTAATGCAATATATAGATAACCACAATATCTATATTTCAAAGTTGTTGCACCCACAGCAACAACAAGCTTTATGTTAGAATAGAAACCCCGTAGACTTGCCTCCAATGCCATAAAATAATACTGGAAGCACTCTCTATCATTAGTAGTAATGTGCATTATTATTCCTGAATTCTTAGCTTCTAACATTATAAAATATGATAGTAGAATTGAGAAAGACTCTTCAGCTATACCTTTAATACTATTTAATGCATGTTTCCTTGTCTGACATGTTTTATTATAAGTTATATCTATATTATATTTCAACTTCACATCAAATTTTATCTCATTTGACTTGTATACACATGTTATCCCATCATACTTCTCCTTTATATCATCTTCAACAACTCTACCAGTAGTTTGCCTATGAAGTCCATTGATAGTTTATGAATATAGAAGACAAACATGATCATTAGAATATGCTTTTAAAATCCATAACTTCTTTGAATGTGAGATTTTTTTAGTTTGAAGTTTCCAATCATAAGTATCAAGGAAGCATTGAACCTCATAACGCATAGTAAATGATCGCACAACCCTAAACTGAAAGTTGTTTCAAACAACATATAAATGTAGCTTTAGCTTCAAATCTTGTTTATCATCATATACTTGAACCTAAACTTATCACCAACATAACAACCTGATTCTATATCCATGTAAAGGAATGAACCACTTTATAATGATGATGTTGTACGTGAATCCGAACCACCTACACTTGATATAGGAAAAGACTTAGCACCAACTTTACTTCTTCTACAATCACTTGAAGAAGTTTCTTCTACAATCACTTGAAGAAGTTTCTTCTTCATGTTAAGTTGTTGGCAATTGAGTTTTCAAGTATGTTTGAGTTTCCCATACACATATTTCCTAATGTGTGCACGTTTCTAGAACTTGAGTTTGCCATTATGCTTCACTTTGACAATGTGTTATATTTTTCCACGCATTTTAAGTTTCCCGAATAGGACTTTGAGATATTTGACTTTCCCGTAATTGAGCTTCCCATACATTTTGAGTTTCCAGAATAGGACTTTAAGATCTTTGATTTTCCCGCAATTGAGCTTCTTCGACATCGGATACATTAACATATTTTCCTTTTCTTTCCCTTTCTCCAATTTATGCGGCAACACAAGAAGTTGATATTTGAGTGCTTCCGCTTCTCGCGTGAAATGTACCATATGTATCATTGTTTCCTTCATTCGTGGAATAAACTTCAACAAAATTTGGCATTATATCCACATACAAAAGAGTCACCGACATAATTGCTTTACAACATGGATAAATATTTTGACATGTTGATTTAAATTTATTTTTTGTGGAGTACATGATTGGTAACTAACAATATATTGATATTTCATCTTCACATTGTATCTTTCCCGATCAACTATATAATTTAGTAAACCTCGTCTGTCAACTGAGAATAAGTATAGTTTTTAGGTATTTCACTCACTTTTGATTGATAATCCTTAAATTGATAACAATCATTGTCATCCTTAAACCATGTGTCATCATAAAACACAATAATTATAACAGTACTCTTAGATTCCATGGGTACCTATAACCAATAAAAAATATCAAATGAGAAAACAAATAATAACTACAACATGTAGTAATATATATATATATATATATATATATATATATATATATATATATATATATATAAAAAAGGTTAAATATTAAGAAGACAAACAGCCTGGTACTAGGCAATGTGCCATTAGTGGGCTCACCAACAGCCTGGTGGTGGTTCCACCAATGCCCTAGTGGCCTAGTGGTGGGCCCACCAACGGCCTGGTTGTGGACACCGTCAGCATGTCCTGATCATAACCAATAGCATGGTGGTAGGCACACCGACGGCATAGTGGTGGGCACCATCAGTGTGTGATGGCCTGGTGGTGGGTACCACAAGTGTGTCATCCCACCTGTATGTCATCGGTGGACCCACCGACTGCTTGGTGGTGGGCTCATTGACAGTTTACTTTTTCTATACACTGTTCACCTTTTTCGATACAATGCAAAAAAATTTCAGCGAACTTGATTTTTTACAATTTACTTTTTTTGCGTGAAAAACTCATATCAAATCCATAATTATTAGGAAATCAACAATTCAATCAATAATAGATTAAAAAAATTGAGAATTAGTGTTAATATTAACTTGTTTAAACTTAAATGTACATTAATGGTCGGTTTATTGAAGCCAAAGAAAATGTATAATTTGATCAAAATACAGATCAATGAAAAAGTTTTTTTATTGTTTAAGAAAATTTGTGCTAGTTATATATGCATTTAATTTCGGAAGATGGTAAGAGATGTGCACATTAATTGGGAAGAAGGTAGGAGAGGTAGTTAGGTTAAAGCATTTATGAAATGGGCTAAAAATTTAATTCCTACAAAACATGACTAAACCCTAGCTATGGCATCAAAAAACCATTTTTTTATACCATTTTCAAGCCCAATATGGGTTGAGTAAAAATAGCTAGTTTTATATAGGATTAAAATTTTAAGCTGAAATGATGAAAATGCCTCTACATATTGAATTATATTTTTGGCTAAGTTAGTTAACCCACACCCACACACAGGGACCCCTTACTCTCCTTCTTCACTGAACCCCTTTCTCTGCATCTCATCAACTTCCTATCTTTCTTCTCCACCACAGTCGCCATCTCCATCATCATTGTCACCATTCTCACATTTTAATTTTTTGCCACCGTCTCCTTTAGTGTTGTTCGTAGTTGAGGTTAGCATATTTTCTATCTTCCTTTAATGTATTAGATATCAATGTTTGGGTTATTAGAGATCTTACTTTTATGTATTAGTGTATTTTAATAATATTTTATTTATTTATTTTGGATTATTGGTTTTTAATGCTTCGGAATGGTAATTTACATTTAATGTTTGTAAGAGCATAAATGTTTGTATGCATGCAATGCATTTGATTAAATGCTTGAAAGAAAAAGGTATATGCTAGGTTTTTGAAATAATGCTTGGGAGTTAAATGCATGGAAGGTGTTTAATTAAATACTTGAAAAAATATATGCAAGTTGTTTTCAATAATGCTTGTGTGTTGAATGCATGCAAGTATTTGGGTGGTAAATATTTGAATGTATAAAAATGGGTGTTTAAATGCATATAAATGAGTGCTTAAATGTATAGATATTGGTATGGTGGGAGTGGGTGATCAATTAGCCTACCCCTCATGTCATGGAATACAAATTTTAAAAAAATAAAAGGCACTATCGGCTAGCCTGCCGAAGCCCTCGATAAGATGGTCAGCAGGCTAGTTGAGGATATACTAGGAAAATATGTATACTTGAATTTCATATACTACAATAATATTATATATATTTACATTCACACATATACACTTATAGATGTATATATCCATACTATTGTTAGTTTCAATTTCAATTGAAATAACTGTTTTTTTATTTTTAGGTGCTTGATTCTTTTTATTTGTTTTTAGGTTATAAGGTTTGATAGGAAGGGTTGTTTCAATTTAAATTAAAGTAATTGGTTTTTTGTTTTTAGGTGTTTGATTCTTTTTATCTGTTTTTAGGTTTTAAGGTTTGATATGAAGGGTTTTAACATGATCATGAGGTTAAACTGTAGTAGATTCCTCCGAAAGCGAAGATAAGGAATTTGTTCTACAACTTGTAGACCAAGTATTTTGGTCAGTCAGTCCAATGACCCAAACAAAGTTCGCTACGGCATTCGAGGCCATCAGAATTCAAGTACAATGACGACCAAGAATAAATAAATAATGTCAAGTGTTGCATGTTTTATTTTCTCGAAATAGTGCTACTCCCAGCCAATCAAACAAGATTAGTGATATAAGATAACTTCAAAATTATTGAAAATAATAATTTACGTAATAAGTACCATAGGGAAACTTGTGTTATGATTTGGTCATCTCGAGTTTGTATTCAAAAATGGAGGCAGGAAAACCAAAGGCATCATACAGTCTTTACGGATTTCCTCTTACATTTCAAGTAACGCTATATTACATAAGTTATCATTGTACATTATATTTTATAATTATGTGTGCTCATCAACTTTATTATGTCTTTTTATGTAGATGTGGGGATTTCAAGTGATAACTGTAATTCTCACCATGACACCGCATGGGTGCTATAATGATATCAAAGGATGTTAAGGTGGTCATTCTCTAACATCTTACAGTATAATAGGCTAGCCACCGAGGTCTTCAATAAAATAATAAGTCCAACCCAATTTAATTTAATTTTTTTTATCATTGCATGTATAATTTATTTCAATTATATTTTATTTGTGTAGTATATCGTGAATAATGAACTTATTCTCATTGAGGAGAAGTTGGTGAAGTCTTACATGATCAACTTCTAGGAACAGTCTGATGATAAACGATATGCCGATCCATCAGTTGTGGTTGAGGCCCCCTTATTTGTTCTGTCAGAGCCAAAGCATAAGCTAATACATACTACACCCGATGGCATGCAATCCAACTAGATGGTGCACATTCGCAGCATCTACAGGCCATGATGGATGAGCTGCACAACAATTTTGTAAATATTCGAGCTAACTTTGGTCTTCAATTGGCATAATAAGAGAGCAATATACGGGAGTTGAAGACAATGGTTAGCTAATTACTATAGTACCATCAGTCATAGATGACATTTTTTAATTTTCATTGATTAATTCTTTTTTTATTGTTAATAGTTTATGGTTTATTTAATTGCACTAATAATATTTTTTTATTTATTTTGTAGTGAATTGTAAGTTATACAACGTCACCGCCATCTCCACCCCTACAACAGCAACCATATTCACCACATTAACCAATTACTGTGGTTTCAGATCCTTTCAAATTGGTGGAGAAGAAGAACAAAGCTCTATTGTTCAAATTTCTAAAAAATAGAAAAAATAAATGGATTACAGGCGAGTTTGATAGAATAAACAAGGAAGTTTATCAACTATTTTTTATATCTGGAAGGTGGATGAAGGATGAAATAAGTATCTTTGTTTACATTACGTTTTAACTATTTTGTACATGTGAAAGCCTCGCTTGACAATACTAAGTGTTTTACAGAGAGTGAATGTTGCCATATAGTTTATCAGAAAAAATGTCAAAGTAATCTCAAACTACTCTCATCGCATGTAAGTTAAATCATTTTATATTTTTCAACGTTATATTAAATTTGTAATTAAATTTCCTAATAATTGTATATTTGTAAATTGTTGCAGGTATATATATATCCTGGTGAATAATGATGATGTACATTGAATGGCAACAAATGTTGATATTCATAACCAACATGTGACCTTATATGACCCGTCCAATAAAATGACTCGAGTATGGTTTCAATTAAAAAATGCATGGGCATTGGCAATGTTGTTTCCATATCCACTAATTGTCAATGGTTACTACAACCTTCATTCGAAACTTATGGCGGACGGCCTTCCACTCTTAACTCCATTTACAATGACTCATGAAGATGATTCATTACTTCTATAATAAAATAGCGAGTAATGTTTATTTTCCCTGACACAATTGATTTTGGATAATATATGTCATTATTTATATTAACTACTTCCATTGTATTTATACAGTGGTTATTTTTCAGTGTCTATGCATTAAAGTTCATAGAATACCTAATTGCTGGAAGGCAATTTAATTTCAACGACAGTCACATGCCTTTGTTTAGGGAGAAATTTGATGTGGATATTTTTCATTCTAAGATACAAATTTGATTATGTCAATTTATTTATTTTAGTTCAACCCAATTTGTAAATTAGACAATTTTGTAATTTACTTCAACATCAATTTATTAATTCATTTTTATTTTATTTTGTTACTTGGTTGTATTTAGGTTTACTAGTTACAATAAACAAATGTAAAACAACAATTTAAAACTAAATTTGACAAAAAAAATCAGAATTAAATTGAAATATAATTGAATACATTCGGCAAAAAAAAATTGAAATTGAAATGAAATCCTCGGCAGGCTAGCCAAGTAAAATTTCAACAAGTGGCAAGCTTGCTGAAATTTCACTCGGCCAACTTGTCGGGCCCTTAGCAGGCTTGTCGAAGGTATCGGCAGTTTGATACAGGATTGATATTGAATTTGACTTTTTTATTCATTTTTTGTGTTTTTTTATTCAATATTCAACTTTGATTTTATCTAAAATCATTCAATATTCAACTTTGATTTTATTTACAACCATTGTAATTTGCCTTCTTTTTTTTTAATTATGTGACATTTCGAATTGGATTGTTATTCAGTGTCCATTAACCATTGAATTTATGTATTTTCAAATTCAAGCAATATTCTTATTGAATTGAAATAATATTACAACCGACAATGTACACATATATGATCATACAAAAAATACAGTAAACCACAATGTGCATATATATGAATATCATAAAATAATAAAATATTATCTTTTATCGTTTAGTATACAACCTAATTAATATAATACTATAGTAAATAGAATTTTTATAAAGGCATATTATCATAGCAGTTTTGTCGATTGTGATCAAATACCCTATATATGCTACATTTACGATGTGGTCTATCTTTTCCTCTAGATAAAATCTTCCAAGTCCTAGGTCTTTCAGGAGCACACTAAATTATTGGAAGATCAATTACATTCGATAGTGTATGCCATACATGTCTATCATCTAGCGGGTACATGGTCCTTGCATAGCATTTCCACTATGATAAAACACTGTAATATTCAAAACATAAGGGGTAGGGCACCAAATTTTCAAATCTACACGCAACAATTGCAAGTTTACATGGATACCAATTCATTTGAAACTGTCGATATGAGTATGTTTTGTCTTCCAAGTTCATTGTCATAACAAATTCGAACGTACAAACCTCAAATTCATACAAACTTAAAAGGGTTACAGTAAATCTCCGACATTCGTTAAAGCTCTTTGTAAATATCTTTTCGAGTCATGAGTAACTGGTGTTAAGGCAGCTGCAAATTCATTTTAATGCTCATAAAACTAGCTTTGCAATAAAAACCTTATTGCCTCAATTAGAGGCACAAATGGAAGTGATCTAGCATCTCTCAATACTGCATTTGTACACTCTGCTATATTAGTTGTCATTATATTGTATTTGTTGCCTAGAAAAAATGTTCTCACCTATTTGTCAAGATTAGCTTTTATGATATATTGATATGCTTGTATATTAATAGTCTCTAGTTGTCACATATACACCTCAAAGTCAACAAGCAAATATATTTTAGCTGCTTGATAAAAAGCCATATGAACATGTATGTTTTTTTTGAAATGCAGTTTCACATTACAGCTAAGATGATACATACAATTTTCATGATAAACGATGGGATATACCATTGCAATAGTCCTCTCAAAATACTTATGTCTATCGGTAATAAACACTAAATCATTAACTTCACTATAAGCCTCTTTAAAATTCTAAAAGAATCAAGTGTATAATCTTTCATTCTAAAAGAATCAAGTATATGATCTTTCATTCTTTATATCCACGATACTAAAAACTAGAAGGTATATCTGCTCATTCTCATCGAATCATGATGCAATAATTAAAATACCTTTATATTTTCTTTTAAATGGGTTTCATCCACAGCTACAACAGACCTAACCTTATAAAATTCGATAATATTTTGGCCTAAAGCCATAAAGGAGTATAGGAAACAGTTGTCATCATCTATATCAATACGAGTGATGGTACCTGAATTATTTGTCTTTAACATTGAACATTACATGAATAATATTTGATATGACTCCTTAATGGTGCTTTTGATACTGTTTAGTGCATTTTCTCTTACTCTTCATGCCTTGTCATATGTTATACAGATCTCTAGCTCCTCCGCAATATTGGATTGTATGTCTTTTGATCTATATTGAAGACTAATACATTGATATTTAAATCTAATATGATTCCCTATATATTTACTATTTATTTGTCGATAACCTGATTGACATTGCTCGAGTTGGCTGCAAGTATGATTCTTAATGACTATCCTTATAACCCACAACTCTATATTAGAAACCTTAGTTACACGTACCCACCATGTGCAATTTTTATAGGTACATCCTACCTTAAACCTTCATGAACAAGACTTAATAACCTTAAATTAAAAATCTTCCTTCATTGCATACATGGACAACTTCCGTTGTAACTCTTTCTTCTTGGCATATATTTTCCCAATCTTGGGTGCATCACTTGCAGATGGTGAATAATCATTACTTGAACTTGGTTTAACTGTTGATGATGAAGGACGACTAACGCATTGAGATGCACTTGCTCTTATTGTTTGCAAATCACTTTTATTATGAATAGGATGATGCTTATGACTATAATTACCAACATGTGGAATAGCAACACTATTCGTTCTAAACGTCATAGATACAAAAGGAACATTACAATTTGTTCCAATTGGAACTTCAAATGTATCATTGACTTCATCATCTCCCTTCATCATGTCATAATCCAATTTGATATCATTGTCAAGTGCAATATAATCTTCCTACATTCATATCATCATCATAATTTACATTATAATTGTAGAGGTTATACAGCCTATCATATTCATCTATTGTGGGCAACACACAATTATCCATTGTAATGTCATTCTCATCGTGCAAATTCAATGCAGTATTTTTCTCAATTTCATTATGTGTGATTGACTATTCTTCATTTCTGATTCCACTTTTATTAACATCCACTATAGGTCTTGATAATAAAAGTCTATTACTCCTACTTCAATTGGCAAATGGAATCACAAGATCAGAATCTCATTCTTCAACTGCTAGTATCTCTTGTAATATCTCAACATCAATAAATAATGGAGATGTATGCATTGTATCCACAAGAAAATACTCCTTAAAAAAATACTTCACATCTTCATCATTTTCAATCTCAATGGGATCCAATTTATAACATGATTAATCTATATGCAATTTATAGTAGCTCATTATATGCGCAATTAGTGTTTATGAGCTTTGTTTTCATCGTCCCATCTAAATAAACTCAATTCCCTTAGGTATCCATCTCAAACCTTTCATCAAATCGAACCATACTATAGTTGTTTTTTGTATCATAAACCTACAAATACATCAAACACTAAATAAAAACTACAAACAAACCATAACAAAAAAAATATTAATTTTGTAGTTTATTTTTTTCTAACTTTTATTGTATCTTATTTAACATTTTTAAGAAAGGAAAAAAAGCCTTCCTTAATAGGTTGGTCGAGGCCCTATGCAAGCCTGTTGAGGAAGGCATAAAATGACCTTCATAAGTAGGGCGTCTCAGCCAACCTACCAAGGATGCATCCCCACCGGCATAATTTCTTTCAGAACTCATCATTTTTTTCAAAAACTCATGCATTCAAAACTCAATACATCAAAACTACAAAAACAAAACAACTACACATACTTATTACGTCTTCAAGCATATTAAAGCAAAACATAAAAAAAAAATGCTATTATAAATTAAAATTTTGTTATTACCTTACCACAAAGAAAGAAGAAGATTGTGAACTTCAAAAAAAAATTCAAAGTTTAAAGCACACATATGGAAAAAAAAAATAAAGTGTAAGATGAATTAAAATGGAAGAATCGAGTTACTGTGGTTATTAGTTAATAAAGAAAAAATTTACTACTTTATTTAGCTTTTATAAAAAAACAAAAAATATAGATCGGTGGATTTTTAAAAAAAATTGTGTTATTTTAACAGATATTTAATTATAAAAAAAAACTTTCTGTTTCTTGTTAATCTACGTACAATACTGTTACCTCGTAAGTTGCATAAAGTTAGGCTGTATCCATTTTCTATATCGTTTTCTTGTAAGTATTGTTAATAATTTTTTAAAATAGTGGAGAGATATAGTATTTAATACACACGAAATTTGTGTCCACGGTTTTATAATTTTAATTCAAATAATTGTTCAAAAATAATAATAATTTGTCTTCCTTAAAAGCAACTATCGGAAATAACATTTCAAGAACTCAAGCATTTTTACTACATAACAAAAACAATTGAAATTTGTAAAATAAATAAGAAATATTTATTTATTACTCAACAAATTTCTTTCATTACCATATTAACT
Organism: Rhamnella rubrinervis; assembly: GCA_007844105.2. Lineage (NCBI taxonomy): Eukaryota > Viridiplantae > Streptophyta > Magnoliopsida > Rosales > Rhamnaceae > Rhamnella > Rhamnella rubrinervis. Next base: position 989,473 of record CM017582.2, read on the forward strand.
TGCACAAATGACTAAATTTAACAAAATTGTAATGGAAGGGTACTTATAACTATGCATAAACTCATCTATGCTTCCATAGTCTAAAGTCTAAACCATACTACATTGGTCTTAGATTTTGCTAAATGGATTCATCACAACTTGAACATGGCTGCAAAAAAACTCGAAGTTCAATTTAAAACTAAAAGATGGAAACTTGATGCATAAAACATCAGAATTCAGAAACCTCAAAATATGTACAGCACTAAAAATTTCGGTGTCTAAGAGCCATCTACGACATATAAAGCCTTTTTAGAACTCGAACATGATCACATAGGGCATGTAACACTATAGCCAGCCTATGCATATTCTTCTAAATACACCTATACACTACTAAGTACACTGTACAAGAAAACTTTCTTTTTCTCTTTTTTTCTTTTTTTCTCTTTCTTGCTTCACAAGGCATTCAAAATGCTTTTTACCAAAGGCAGCTGGATGTATCTTCTTCAGGCATCAATGGAGTCCTGCAAAGAGGGCATGTGACATTCCAATAGTCCAGCCACTTCTCTAAGCAAACCTTATGAAAAAGATGGCCACAGGACAAGTGGTTTATCTCCGATTCCGGTTCGAACTGAGTCAGGCAAACTGAGCAGTCATTTTCAGGTTGCTCAGAGCTGCATAATTTATCAAACCGAATTGCTGGGACTTTGCTTCTGAACTCCTCAATGTAAGAATCAGAAGGACAACTGCGATGGAGCTCCACTGATTCTGAAGGGTCATCATAGTCTTCTGATGAGGGTTGAGATGGGGAAGAAGTCAACGACGACGATGATGAAAGGTGGATACCAACTATATGGAGGATTGAGCGGACTATGCCTTTGACTATGGAGATTGACAGTGCTGTGTTTACTAAGAGCACACAAAGAACTCCTTCAGATGGAGCTGGCATACTTGAGAGACCCATTTTGGTTCAAAACAGAGTAGTCAGAATATGTGAATAAAAACTGCAACCGCGAGAGTTCAGAGAAAGTTAATTTGATTTTGCCACTTTGATGTGTCACAGTTGAGCAAGATAATGATGTTAGTGTCAGCAATATCTTCAAGGCATCTGACCTGAAATAACATTAAATGCAGGAGATTAGAATAACAACATAATTACATAAAGAAGTATAAATGATGAAACTTTAAAATCAAACAAGCAAAGCAAGCTTTAAAAGCTTGAAATTTTATAGTCATCATCAACAAAGTAAAAAAGTTGACTACAGAGAAATTCACAGAGAGCAAAAGAAGCAGGTCAGTGGAAAGTTCTACGTGATGGCTGATGGGGAGCATATTCTGTAAAAAGAGAATAATAGAACTGATCTTCTATCCAGCCTACAATAAGAAAATTTCACCAATTGAAACTTCTAAAGGCCAATGATCACTACAAGAACAGTAATTAATGAGAAGATTAAATTTGGGTACTGACAACTGGCCTGATGGTCCAGTGCAACTAAGCTGGCTTCTATGGAGAGATTGGGTAAAAAGCCTAAAGCTTGTGTAGGCTACACTTTAAAGGTCTAAACCTGAATTCCCATGAACCCCAACTCAGTTATCAACATTGGTGGTCAGAATTTAAACTGGGGATCCAGAACCCAAAAGCAATAAGAAGACACCAAGTCATTACATTTAGTTGATTCCAAAAGCCAGTGAAATCATTGCCAAAAATATAACATATAGAGAGAGAGAAATAAAGGGTGTAGATAAAGCTTTCTAAATCATCAAGATCTAGCATAACCGAAGAAGATCAAAACCATACGAAAGATGATAGGAATAGAGAAGCAGATGAAAAAGAAATGCTCCAATAAAATGATTTTAACACAACCCAATTCTCCAAAACAAAATTACCCACAACAAAATGCATCAGAACCTGTCTGCGAGATCTAGCATTCTTCTATCACTTCCCAACAATAAAAACCAATAGAGAAAAAAAAAATCACTTCCAGAAAACAAAAATAAGGAACATTTCTTTGTACCCACATAACAAAAACGAATAACAATCAGAGAAAACAACGCCTACAATAGATTTGCTTCAAAAAGGTGAGAAATTCTCACTGAGAAACACACACGGAAAGAAAACAGAGATTGTAAAGACGGAGAGAGAGAGATACTTACACAAAGTAACTTATGGAGTTTTCAAAGATTTTGGGTCCAAGACAAAGTATCAGAAATAGCAAGGCAATAAGAGATTCATAGGATTTAGTCAGTCGTAATTTCGCGTATGTATAGCTATATATTTATATATTTGGTGCCTATGATAATGGCTGCTCTGCATACGCTCTTTCTCTGTGTCTGGGCGTTTTATATACAAGCCAACTCAACCAGCCTCGCAGCCCACCCATCCTCGGGTCATCACGATTATCGACAATTAACCACAGCCTTCACTAACCAGGGTTAGTACTCCGTGTTTTCGGGACTCCGATCATCCACTAACCATGGTTACTTTATATCGTCACCTTTTTTGTCTGCTCCTCTGAGGCCTTCTTTTTCTTTTGTCTACGCCCTTCCCTTCCTTATTCCTCATTTCTTCTTCTTCTTCTTCTTTTTTCGTTTAATTTTTTTTTTTTGCGCGTATTTTCGCTTGATGGTTTTATATTTTTGCCGCGTGTTGGAAAAAGCAGTGATAGTGACACATGGGACAACACGGAAATTTTGTGCACTGCATAGATATTTTTAATTAGTTTTGCCTGAACACAATTTAATTTGCTAGTTTCTTTAACTTTTTATTGTTGAGAAATAGCAGAAAACAAGTACAAGGACGTGAAGCTAGAGAAGCCAATTAATTGTTCATTTTTAGCAAAAGAATAGATATATAAGTCGTGCACTCAAACTATAAGTCGGTGTTGAATTTTAGAATTAGGCCATGGTCCAAATCAACATTGAAGAATTTGTTGGTGAAGTTTCATTATCAATATTTTAATTTAATTATTGAATGCACCTATTGACTTGGCAGTGTCATAAAATGTCTGTGGGACTGATATTTATTTATTTATTTTATTATATATATCAATATTTTAATTTACTACATCACCTATGGCTATATAATACTATATATATATAATGTTTTATTATATATATTGGTAAAAAACGGAAATTGATATTTTTTATTAATTTTTATATTTATATTTTATTGAATATGTGTAAATTAATTAATTATATATTTATTATCATTCATTATATATATGTAATGTAGTGTATTAGAGTAATATAGATATATATATATATATATATATAACTCTTGATTACTATTATAACTTATTTGTTTAAATTAGTAATTTAATTTATCCCTCCAGTCCTATTTGCTTTAAGTATAAATCACAGCATTCCAATAATTAAAAGAGAAAATTTTAAAAATGTGCAAAGTATAGTACATATATATATATATATATTTATAATAGTGGAAAGTATAGTATAGGTGTCAATTTGGAAAATAAATTGCCCACATTTGTCATAACATTGAGAATTTAAAATCTCCAAGTACCAAACAGAGGAAATGACAAACTAATATGACCCTAGTTTTGGGCCAAAATGTCATATCTTATTCGTACACATATACATATATAGTACATGTGTCGCTTGTTCTCTAATTTTATTGTCACATCACCAAGGCATATATCACAAATTATACCAGATAGTTTATTATATTATAAATTCTATAAACTTTTTAATATACATGTGCATGTGCGTGCGTGCACGTATACAAAACACATGTTTGTATTTTTCGTCATATGGACCTAAACACTATCAATACTCCATCTTATCATATGATCCAAAAGTTGCATACGTGCTGCGATCACAACGGGGAGTGAGCAAAATGACATGGTAGTGCAGAGAGAGGGCCTACATGGCACCCCTAGTGTCCACGTAGCAAATGTTTGCAAGTGTTTCAAAAATAAATGTGATAATGCTGGGAAATAATGTAACAAATTACATACAAGGTCCTGTCCCTATCACTTCAATAATTTTGGTTGAAAGTAGCCAGCTCGCCTTCCTTGGACTTCCACAACTCATTTATTCTTCAATTTTTTGTCAGCATATATAGAAGCTGGAGTAATGTTTCTTTACAAAAAATTGCACATTATTTTGAATATATATATATATATATATATAGTTATTTAATATAATTTATATTAAAATATAAATAATATGTGAAATTTTTATTGATTATAAATACTGTATATATTAGCTCATAACTAATAAAAATTTAAGACGTCACTTACACTATAAGATAAATTATATCAAATAGCTAATAGCTATAGTCTAAAGTGCTGTACTATGTGCATACGGGGCTATATATAGTTCTTGATTGAATCATAATTTTTTTTTTTTTATAACCCAAAAAATATCATATGGGTTTTCAAGCAAAAATATCATTTGGGTAGGTTTCGGAGTGGGTTAACTGTACACAATTCTAGAAGGACGACAGACCATAACATCTATCATGCTCGCTCACAAAAGTTTATTTGTCTTCGTTCAATAGAATCCGATTAAACTCCCACTTGTCGTGTATATATGGCTGGTTTAACTCAGAATATCTCCAATGAGTGTTTTTTTTTTAATTATACCATAATATAACTTTTAAAAAAGCATCTTTAATAATTCTGTACAAAGGGTATGTTAAACTGATGTAGCAATAAAAAAGAACAAAAATTGTCAAGGAGATTATCTATTTTTGAAACCTCTATCTTAATTATTTTTATCAATTAAATTTAATATTAATTATATATAATTTTAAAAATTAAGTCAGACATTATCAGTTACTATTATTATAAACGGAATTTATTAAAGAGTTAATATTTAAATATTTTATATAAATATTTATTACATAAACAAGTCTTTGACATCCTGTATTATCAAGATATTTACCCCTCGATTAAACGGTCGAGGCCTTGATAGTTTGGTTCGAAATGTGCATTTTTTCTATAAAAAATAATTACGCTTCATAAGGGCGAATATAGATAGAAAAAATCGTATTTTGTCCATTTATTTTGATTGTTAAAACGGTTCGTTTAAATGATTTAAACAACTTTATAAATTTTATAACAGCATGTATTCCTTAACATGCATAATATCGCATTTTATATCATACCTATCTATATTATATATACTCGAATAAACATAATCATTAAAGATGCTCTAAACCCTTGTGTCATAGTCATATATATACAGCTGGTCACAGAAATTGAGAGAAAGAGAGCTATTTTAGCAGCTTATTTAATCAAATTATCTTTGAATATATTTGATTTACTTAGTATATTTATAAGAAAAAAAAAGAAAAAGGGAAAGGACGCTTTCACATCATTATTTAGTATGTGGGCTGTATTTTGCTAATTGGAAAGCAACATTTACCGGTTTAAAAACAAAATAAGAAAGAAATCTACATTTGCTCTTTAAAGTACAGTCATGATCAGCAATTCAGCATGTAATTAAGGGATTTGAGGATTTCATTATGTAGAAAATCTGTCTCTTATTGCCTAACTAAACCTAAATGAAGACCACCTGCAAACACAACTTCAATTTTAAAAAGTTATCTTCCTAATAATTGAGGTCACTTTCAGTTGTATTTGATGAGGCTGATCTGTATGATGGGAGAGAGAGCAACTCCCTAGAAGAATATTCATCAAAAAAAAAAAAACTCCCATGAAGAATAATTTCACTTATTATTATTATTATTCTTATTATTATTATTATTTTATTTTATTATTATTATTAAATTTTTAATGACCGGGTGTCCGGATTAATTTATTTCCATGTACAATACCTATTCGAGTTTTTTTTTTTTTTTTGCATGCATCATTAATTTGTTCCATAAAGTTGATAAATTGCATGATTTTAAATAGAGTTTCTACATTATACAAAATAGATAATTAAGCAATGAAGAGCTTATAAATAATCTAAGCCAATGCATATTAGGTTGCAATGTTCTATATATATATTTTGTAGTGTATTTATATCTTAATACATCTCCAATAGATATCCATTTAATTATTCCTAAGCGAGCAGTCTTTTTCCCAAGTTGGTTTTAATTTTTAATTTTCAGAACGATCCTAAACAGAGTCCACTATCTATCACACCTCAATATATACTTTTAAAATTCAAAGGCCAAAGTTGTGGTTGAAACAGATCAACGACATTGAAAAGAATATAAAATCAGGAATGACACTTTCAACTTGAATACAAAAGGACCCCAAAAAAAAATAAAAATTAAATAGCTTTAAAAGGATCATTACTTGGACTTGGATGCATACAGCATTATTAATTTTTATTTATTGTTTTTTTTTTGGTTTACTATTTTGTTATATATTGGAAGAGCTTTGGGTCCATTTACCCTATATTTTATGATATATCCTTCAATACTAGAACACCTCTTGTTAATTGTGTAAAAAATATAATTATTTATCACAATTTATATCGTAATACGAGTAAAGTGATATATTTTTATTGATTATATATAATAAATATGTTAATTTTATTGACTATATATATATATATATATATATTTCAATACAAATTATGATGAAAAATTTATTTTTATATGAGTTAATTATAAAAGTATTTTAGCAATATAATGAGTACAAAAAGCATGGTTAAAATAAAAAATATATAATTGGATCGAAATGAGTATGAAATAATGATTGGAATGTGTATAAAATTGTTAAATGAGTAAATGACAAAGACACTCTTATTCAATGAATATTTAAACCTCACACTCAAAAAAGACACCAGTCCTAATACTTTTAATATCCCAAAATTAAAAACTCTATTATTTGTCAAACTTTGTTTGAAAAAGCTACTAATCCACTATGAAATTGATGCCAAACCATAAATATATGACATTATGTTTAGATTGTCACTTTCCTAAGTTATGTAACTCAGATAGTTAATATAGAGTTAATATTTTTCTAAATTATATAGTTAATATATTATGAATTACAGTATGAGTAAAATCAGTATATTTACAACAGATTAAGTAAAATATAAAAATATTATATAATAAATATTATATATTTATTCTTTTTATTATTATTTAAATAGTATGTCACATAATTATAACTCATATATATGAGCTACATAGTCAATCATTTATATTTTCTCTTAACTTCTGCATAAACATCGTAAACATATATATATATATATATATATATATGTGCGCGCGCTGGGGGATTATGTTAAAGATGCTTCTTAAACTCTTTCGGAAACATCTAGTAGGAATGTTTGCAAGTGCTAATCTAATCTCAAACCAAAAATAATATAATCTAAGAAGAGTCTACCCACTATAAGTTTCCACATGACAAACATTGATGCCGAACTTTGACTTTGAATCCTTCTTCTTCATTCACTCATTCTCTCTCCTAACTGTAATTTCTCTTATTTATTTATTTTTTAATTAATCTGATTAATCCTTCCATTCACTTCCTCGATGTGAAACATCTTCATCTCACTTTTATTTATTTAAATTTTAATTTTATAAAAAAAAATTTGAAATACTAAACTTAATCTTTTATCCGAACAATACAAGTAGTCTCCATTTTATTCTCTTTCCCAACTGTAATTTCTCTTATTTATTTATTTTTTAATTAATCTGACTAATCCTTCCATTCACCTCCTCCGTCAAATTGATGTGAAACATCTTTATCTCACTTTTATTTATTTTTTAATTTTGTAAAAATAAATAAATTTGAAATACTAAACTTAATCTTTCATCCGAACAATACAAGTAGTCTCCATTTTATGATCACGGGACATGACGAAGCACATGTAGCATAATGTAAAATGAATGCGAGCACAATTTTGTCGACATGTCGTTTTATGGAGGAGAATGCGGAAGAAAATGGCAGAGGAAACGCAGTGTCGTTTAGCGGCAGGGCAGAAAAACAGAGACAAAATTAAACGGAGGGAACATGGGAGGAAATTAGGCAAGCGGTCCGGTTCGTTGAACCGCAAAAGCCCGTAACGGCGTAATGTGGATATCCCGTGCTTCTCCATGTCTCGCCTGATACGTGTCAACCGCTCGCTTCAAGTCTCTGACTGATGAAGCTATTCTTCACGTGTTTCGCCATTTTCACGTGGGCCCCAACCTTACACATTTCCCAACTCTTATCCTTTTATTTTTTTTTAATTTTTTTTCATTATATTATTTATTTGCCTCATTTTCCGTTTAAAGTAAAATATAATTTTGGTAAGAATATGAATTTCAAAGAACATAGAATGCAGAGAAAGTCTGAGAAATACAGATAAAAGACAAATTGAATAAAATTTGACTGAACTATTAATTTATTTGTTTATTTTCTAAATGATTTAAAACGTTTATATGAAGAACATATATATAAAAAAAAAGCGTTGTTTTACCTAATTGTGGTGTTCACCCTGCACTGATATGAACGATAGAAAATGTGCGTCTGAAACTCAAAAACAAGACAAATACAAAGAAGTCATTGGCAATGGTGTGGTTCAATGCTCATTAATGATTGAAATTTAAGAGGAAAAATGAGCAGAGCTTCTGCAGGGTAAAAATGAAGACTTACCAGATCCAGCTTCTTTTAGAGTATATGATGAGATTATTGTGGCGCATGTTGCACCTAGGACCACTCCTTAGACGGACACCTGAACATGCAGACAAACATTATACAACTGGCTGCGTACGCCTTTCAATTTGTCCTTAGTCAGGCATTGCAGATGAATATTGTCCTCTGCAATGCTGAAGCTGCATGATCCTTATCCATATAAGCATTGATTGGTTTGACTAGGTTTGAGCTTTTTGTGTGTTACTCGGGCTTGTTATGCAAGACTATAAGCCAATTAAATATTTGGGCTTATAAACTCGCAGCTTTGTGGATATTTGGTTTAAAAATAGAAAAACTAGAAAGCCTATAAGTGAAGCAATGCTCCAATATTTGGTTAAAACTGTAACAGTAGTATGATTATTGTTTTAGCCAAGTATTACTTCTGTCCTGCTTAGTTTTGAAGGACCTCGAGTATCCGGTGTTTGGAACCTGAAATAAAGAAGATATGAATGAAACCCTTGGCATCGATATGGTATCGGTCAAATAAACACTGGCACTACTAATGAGGATTGATTGAATTGGTAAGGATCATTTACTTTGCTTATAAGGTCTAGGTTCGTTTTCCACTGCTACCGAACATTTTTAGTGGGTCATCATTAAGTACCATTATAAACGCTCATTGAGGCTTGTGACATGCCCTCGCCTTGCACTAGGATAGCCTCCATTTTCTTAAACATTTTTCACCAAAAAAAAAAAAGAGCACCGATGCTTAAGTCAAATTGGAAACAATGGAGAAAATTGGACATTTTTACACAAAGCTGAAGAGGTTTCCCCGAAAGTCGGCTTATTTGGGGTTTCATATGGAGATAGTGAAGGTACTACGGTGTCATATGATCTTTGGACCATCTTTCAAGTGTTGACACCTTGCTAGAAGGAGTTTACAGAGCAGCTAACCCTAGATGTGGAAGTGAGAGGAGGTGGAATGCATCTTGGATGATCATGTCATACGTGGGAGGAACCACGCACTTTGACAATTTGAGGAACACATCAGAATGTTCATTTCATGTGATTGGATCAGATTAAGCTCTCATACAACTCGAATGAGCTTGACTTACGCGCTTACAACTAAAAAACCCTATAACACGCCTTGAGTTGGGCACGCACAGAATGGGATGCTTAACCAGGACGAGATGCCCAACATGCTAGCATGCGTAGAGCCAAGCCCATGCAGGCAGCGTATGGACACGCCTATGCAGCCGGTACACAAGCATGGCCATATGGCCAGCGTATAGGCACGACCATGCTTATTAGCATGCTCTGTTAGTGCATGGCACATAACCTACATCATCCAACTTCTCCATCTTGTACATATTAAAATTAAAATTAAAAACAAAACCAAACCTCACCAATTCAGCACAAATCTGATCCAAAAAATACAAATTGAATCGCTACATCCCAAAACAATAATTACCTGCGCTACATGAGAAAATCTTTGACTTGCTAGCTGACGGACAACTGTTATAAGGCTTTTTAATGGTAATCCTATATATTAAGTCGATTTGAGCTGTATGAGAGCTCAACCCAACCCAATCACGTGTGTGGAACGGATTTTATGGCCGTACAATCAATTGGACACTTAAAATTAACAAAATAACCATTATCTTTTTAATTTCTATGACATAACCAAAATGTACTTTTATATCTTGTGCAATTACTTTCCTATCCTTCCCCTTATAATATTTAAATCCGATCACAAATATATCCGACCTTTTACTGCACATCATATTTAAAACTGATAATTTTTTTAAAATATTTTTTAAATATATATTTTAATATATATTTTTTTCACATTGGCTTTTGTTTCTTCAGAACCAAATCTGACGCCACCATTTGTTCTTGTTTTTTATTTTCTTCACACAAAGTTTACTTGGGATCCGACTATCCTTTGCCATTTTGAAGCTTGGGTTGCCATCAATTAGATTGGTTAGTATTTTTGAATAAATTTTAATTTTATGGTTGTTTTATTATTGTTTTAGAGTTTAAATTTTTATGAGTTTTAGTGTGTTTTTATTTAGTATTGTGTTAAAAAATTAAATTTTTATGTGTTTAGTGTGATTTTGGTGTATTTTAAGTATATAATATGAAAAAAATAATAAAAAAAGCTAAAACCTACACTTACCAGAGGAAATCGGCGCCGGAGAAGACCCTGTTCGAGATCTGGGGCTTCTTTTGGGTGGGCTAAAGTCGGATGGGTCGGATAAGGCCCTTGGGCCTTGTGCATCCAACCGGATATGGGTCGGATCCGGCCCATCCGACCGGATTTGGGTCGAATCTAGCCCATCCGACCGAATTTTAATCATATCTGGCCCATCCAATCGGATATGGGCCCGATTCAGCCCATCCGACCGAATTTGAGTTGGATCTGACCCATCCGACCGGATATGGGTCGGATCCAGCCCATCCGACCGGATTTTAGTCGGATCCAACCCATATTAAATTATATAAATTATATTTTAAATTATATAATAAATTATAAATATATTATTAATTATATAATAAATTATATTTTATATAATTGTATTAAAATAATATATTATTATATATAGAATTATTGTATAATTGTATTGTAAATTACATTTTTTTTTGCTTTATTTTTTCATTTAATTTTACATGCAAAAGTAATTATTCAATTTAATTAATGTATTTGTAATAACTAAATTATATTTTTAATTATATAATAAATTATAAATATATTATTAATTATATAATAAATTATATTTTATATAATTGTATTAAAATAATATACTAATATATATAGGAATATTGTATAATTGTATTGTAAACTACATATATTTTTTCATTTAATTTTACATGCGAAAGTAATTATTCAATTTAATTAATGTATTTGTAATAACTAAATTATATTTTTAATTATGTAATAAACTATAAATATATTATTAATTATATAATAAATTATATTTTATATAATTGTATTAAAATAATATATTATTATATATATAGAAATATTGTATAATTGTATTGTAAATTATATTTTTTTTTACTTTATTTTTTTATTTAATTTTACATGCGAAAGTAATTATTCAATTTAAGTAATGCATGTATAATAACAACAATAATGATGTAAATTAAACTAAATTATATTTTTAATTATATAATAAACTATAAATATATTATTAATTATATAATAAATTATATTTTATATAATTGTATTAAAAAAATATATTTTTATATATAGAAATGTTGTATAATTATATTGTAAATTACATATATTTTTTTTATTTAATTTTACATGCGAAAGTAACTATTCAATTTAAGTAATGCATGTGTTTTAATGAAATAATTGTATAATATGGTTTTATATTTTAATTTAATAATAATTTTATTTTTTTAAAATTACTTATATCACGTATTTTAATTTAATTGTTTATTTTAAGTGTTTGTAACATGTAGTTTAAATTAATTATTTATGTTGTTCTCATTAATGTTATTATTATTATTATTCGATTTGTTATTGTTTTATTATTCTTTATTATATTATAATTTTATTATTATTGTTATTTATATGCATTTTTTTATTTTGCAACAAATATGGATTCGTTTGTGCGGATGTTCACCGACAATGAAATGTATTCAGCAAAGGTGACAATCAAATCATTTTTTAATTCGGTGGTGAATACAATTAAGGAGAAGCTTAGTACGACGCACCTAGTCATGTTTGGTAAAACCTGTTTTGGGCATTTTCTCATGACAAATGAGCTACAGTTTAGTGACCAAGTCATCAATCATATGCTTTGGAGGCAATGTATTTGTGACGATCCAGATATCATGGTCTTCAATTTTGGAGGATCGGGCGCCAGATTTACCATTCTGGAGTTTTGTTTGATCAGTGGATTATTTTGCGGTCCCGTACCCAGCACACGTCCTACACTTTCTGGGCATTTTCGTGATATATATTTCAGCGGCAGAAAGTTTCCTCTTCACAATCATGATATTGTAGAGGTGTTTACTACAATGACTTGTGAGGATGACGAAGACATGGTCAAGCTTGCCTTACTCTACTTTTTGGAGACAGTTATATTAAGTAAGAAAAGATCAACGCCGGTGCCCGTTGAGCGTGTCGACATGCTAGATGACATAAAATATTTCTTGACGTATCCTTGGGGGACTTTGTCATATCACGCTACTATCAAGTCGATGCGTGGTTGCCCCACCAGAAGAAGTAACGCATCCCACACATACAGTATTACTGGCTTCCCTATAGCATTTATGGTATGTTTTATCATTATGTTATTTTTCTTAACTTCAATATTATTTATTATTAAATTAGAATTTATATTAACTAATATATATGTAAAATAATATTAATATATTATTAATAACAATTGATTTTTGGTTTACTTTTATTTAGGTATGGGGATATAAGACGATTCCATCGCTAGCTGCGGCCTTTGGATCAAGTCATCGACACCTGGATGTCCCATAATGCAAAATTGGACTATTAGTGGGATGCCGAACAAGAATAAGTAGGAGGATATCTTTGCGGGACAGGGTGTAAGTATATTTTATATACATCAAATTTTATTTATTTTTAAAAAATATTATTGGTTACTATTATTATTATATTAACATGTAAATGTGATTTAAATGGTAGTTTGAGGTCGTTGGCGTAATGTTGCCAAACGTACATGAGATGCCTTTGATCACCACTGTTCATCATGCTGGAGGCCAAAAGCCATTTGATATTGCCCCCGTCGTTGAAGATAAGACAAATGTCGATGTTGATACTGATAGGGTACACCCGGTGTCAGCTAAGCCAGGTGCAAAAATGAGGGATGCAGTGAAGCGAGAGAGACGACATTCATCACCGTCTGCATATACTCACACTGCTTCAGCACGTCAGTCATCGCCTATTGCATCTTCGATAGGTGCGGATACACCTGATGCATACCGTCGACATTCTGCACCATCTTCACGTACTGCTACTGAGGTATTATTGTGTAAATTAATAATATATAAATATATAAGTTTCCTCTTAATATATATATTTTTTAAAAAGAAATTGTATTATATTATATATAATATTTGTGTTAAACTTTGATTTACTTGTTAAATTTTATTGTAGAGCACGTCAGTGGAAGTTAGATTGTGTGCGATGGAGGAGAAATTATCCATCATGGATAGAAGAATATCTTCCATGGATAGTAGACTATCTTCCATGGATAGTAGACAATTTCCCATGGATAGTAGACTATTTTCTATGGAAAGTAAACTTGATTGCTTGATCAAGTTATTCTCATCAGTATACAACACTACCGGGGTGCAGGTATTATATTAACTTAAGTATTTTATTATGTTGTTGGGATAATTATGTTAAAAGTATTTATGTATTATTATGGTTTTTTTATGATAGTTGGACGAGGATGACGACTAGTGTTTCGATGAAGTTGGAGGTGAGGGGATTGGTATGGGTGATGCTTATAGGACGTGTGATCAGAGGATTGACCATGCAGCTAACCATCTAGTACCTCCTGTCTCCATATCGTCGTCTCTTATTGCGGAGTCTGAACACAACGTGAAGATATTCACTCAGATGTCTGATAGGAAATTAGTGGGCGGTCGAAGGAAAAGGAAAGCGGCAAGGACTATAGAGAGTCCATATAATTGTCAGTCACTCCGCCGGAAGATGATACGCACTTTACCTGTGTCTGGTAGTGTTACATTTGATCCATATCGTCCAGTACCCGATGAGGTCGCTCGACAGTATGCGCATTTCATGGACACGAGTGGCAACGACCAGACTGTCGAGTTATTTTGGATCAATGTGGGGAAAGACTATTTTAGGGATATAGAGTGCAGTCCAAAATGGCTAACGAGTGATGTAAGTTACATTTTCTTTGTTATTATTATTAAAATTATTATTTTTATTATTATTATTATTCTTATTTATATTTGTTTTCTTACTATAGCATATTGAGACTGTGGCTCAATTAATCCGACAATGAGCGGATAAGTATCCCGAAGTTTTTGATGAGCACATACTTTTGTTGGATAACCGATTATCCGTAAGTGTTACTAGCTTTTGTACAATTTTGGCTAATGTTATATGTATTTGTATTTATTTAATATTAACTCTACATATTTAATTTTGTCATTTTTTCTTTTATAGCAATATATGGAAGTAGGTTGGATTTCTTCAATTCAGATAAAGAAAACTATAATTTTAGTGAAGAAATGCTTGAGTTTTTAAATGGAAAGGAGCCGATGATGAATATCAAGCCATGTACGGCGTATGATCGAGTAAGTATCAATTGTAATTGTTGTACATTATTTTGTAAAATGTGTTTTCGATAATTGTTGTACATTATCAATGGTTGTGGGATCTCCAATAGCATTTGATGTGGCTATTGGACATTATATTGTATCATTTAAATGTGCAGGTAAATATTGGGATAGTTCAATTTGAAGGGGAGGTGCTGCCAAAATTTTTATAGAAATTTACAAATACATATACATGATATAATTTAATTTTTTTTATAGGTACTATTGCCACTAAATAGAGATAACAACCATTGGTTGTTGGGTGATATTGATTTACATGCTCAACATATGACGCTTTACAATTGTAGAAAGCATAGACAAACGGATCAGTTGTATCAAGTAAACCATTACCGGCGTCTAATGCCTATGCTTCCATATTTATTACATGCTGCAGGTTTTTTTGCATCTCGTTCTAATATTTCAGATGCAATGAATGAGTTTGGGATTTCTTTGGCTCTTGACTGTCCACAACAAAAAATAGAGTAAGTACAAAAAAAATTACTATTTAGTATTATTTTTTAATTTTCAATTATAAACCTAATCATAAATACTAACTATTTTTTTTTACAGTGGTGATTGTGGCGTTTTTATGCGAAAGTACATTGAGTTCTTAATGGCTGGAAGAGAACTCAATTTTACTGCAAATGATATTGTACAATTTAGAAAAAAAAATGCACATGAGATATATGCAAAGGAGCTGAGTGTATGATTATTTTTCTATAGATAGTAAATTACAAACTATTTGTATTTAGTGTTAATATTATTTATTTATATATATTTTTATATATTTTATATTTTACTTTTATTATAAATATTTAAATTTATTATATATATATATATATGGTACGTACTTGTATATAAATTTACTCATGTGATTGATTTATATATATGTATTTAAAAAGCAGCATATTTATATATCACAATTTGGTACGTACTTGTAATCACTTTATAAGCCAATCACTTGAATTCAGCCAATGATTATCCCAAAATTAATAATAAATGAAAAAAAATCAATTTAATTAATGTGCATTTGGTTTAAACTTCAAAATAAATTTGACACTCAATATTACATATAATTTTAATTATTTTAAATGCTATGAAATGCTACTTTTTTAATTTATTTTATAAATATAATGGTATTTAATTAGAACAAAAGATGCCCACGTAATAGTTGTTATTAAATGCTACTTTTCAATTTCTTTTACTTTTAGTATTTATTTTAGCTTTACTATGACTATTTAAAAATTAAATAACAAAAAAAATATATACAACTCATAAAGTAAAAGTAGGAATAAATACTTGTTTTACAGTATGACTAAATTAAAATGACAAACGACACAGATTAGGCTACTTACTACTCTCACCTGGATCATAGACATATTGATACTTACATCTTGTCCTATTATGCCCAATACCATGACACTTACTACATTTACGTGCAATAATATCCTCCCCCTGTGACGGTATCCGTAACTTCCTCGGCCTTCCAGATGATCTACGAGCATTTGTCGGTGGAAGAATAATACGGGAAGACACATCTTCTGGAGCATGCCATTGTTTTCGATCACGAACTGGGTAAATCGAATCCATGTAAGCTGCACGGTAACTGTCTGTGGTGTAATAATGTGAACACATACTGTAAGGTGTAATATTACGTTCTCTACAAGCAGTCATAGCATGGTCACAAGGATACTGATCCATTTCGAATACAGTACACGAACATTTTTTTGCATCAAGATTCACAATGCCTCTCAAAATTCCACCATCCACAACGTAGTCTCTAGTATTGATGGGCCTTACACGCAACCGCGAAGACTTCAAGTCACGAAGTTTAAGTTGGTCTTCCATCCACTTAGTAACAGGCTTGTCCAAACGTTCCCCTACTGTTCTTCTTTCAAAAAACCACCTTTGCATCTTATTTAAAATGTAGTCAAGTAACGGTATTAGTGACATCTCTCTACCATCTATTCATACATTCTGCAATGTTAGTTGTCATGATACTATACCGTCTACCTTGAAAATGAGAACAAGCCCATCTTGCAGGATCACTATCTCGTGCATATTGTGCAGCATTCATATCAAGCTTCTCAAGCTGAAGCATATGGTCCTTAAATTCTTCAATCAGATATGCCTTAGCTGCCATATAGAATTGCATCAGAACACCTTCCTGTTTTGCATAACCATTGGCCTTAAGATTTCTGCTTATATGGTACATGCAAAGAACATGGTGTGCATTGGGGAACATTGTACGTATTGCTGCCTCAATAGCTTTATGTCGATCTGTCACAAATACTAAATCAGGTAGGTCTTCAATGGCATCTTTCAAACTTTGAAAGAACCATGTATATGCTGGTTCGTTCTCCCCATCTCCTATGCCAAAAGCTAGCGGATATATCTGTTCATTGCCATCCATGGCTGACGCAATGTACATCGTACCCTTGTACTTCCCTTTCAATACAGTGTCATCAACAGCCAAAACAGGTCGAATATGGGATACAAATCCTCTAAATGCAATAAATAAATGATTTATGAATCAAATAAGGACACTTTAAGTGCACATTCTCTACCCTTCCATGCTTTGAAGTAGCTAAGCTTGACTCCATATTTTGCATGCAAATCAGCCTTGATTTTTGCTGGAGTGTAAACACGTGCAATCCCATCAAATTTAAATTTGATCAATTCACCAATAATCATACTTGTAGCTTGATTATGCTCCCGATGTGCAATCTCTGAAGTGCATTTATGCTCATGAAAAAAGCTTTTACGATAAATATGTCTCCGCCTTTTGGCTTGGTTGCACGAAAATACCATGGACAATTATCATCCAAACACACAACTTCATATCGATCTGTCGTTGACCTTTTAGTTTTAAACTCTTTATTTTGACCAATACACAGCAAGCTTACTCTTGTTTTCAACTCTTCCTTATTGTTGAATATTTCTCCAGTATTGATGACAATAGAAGATAAATCATCAATATTAATGTTACGCGGTGGATTGGTAGATGAAGATACTTGAACAGTTATTGGATTATTGTGAAGAACTTTAGCAGACGTACCTTCCTGTGCAGTATTGCCAAAGGTGACACCATTGTCATCGACAATATCATCACAACCAGCGTCACCAAATACATGATTGTCATATGCAAAATTGTAATCTTCATTATTGTCATTTGTATAATTATCTATGCTATGCAATTGTCCTTGCTCATCCTGACAACGAAACCCTGCAGATTGATTGCCTCCAATATCAACGGCTTCATTGACATTAAATTGCATTTGACTTTCTGAAACTTCATTGCTTGGTCGTATGGAAGGAGAAGCATAAGACTGCTGATTACCTTCACTTTTAAACCCACGTCTACTAGTACATGCTATGTTCTCTTGTTCACTCTTTGATAATTAAGGAGACGTCGGAATTAACTCAATATATAGTAGAGGTCGGACCGGTGAATGCCTAACTTCTGAGATAAATGTTCTTACATCTTTTTCACGCCTTATTTCTACAGGTTTTACCGCTTGCGAAACTCGACCATACAAGAATTTCATTATCATATTATAAGCATTTCGATCTACATCAAGACACTCGTAAACCTCATCTTCCAATTCCGATTTCGAATACCAAGGGCGAACACAAATCACTTTAGTTTTGTAGTTTGCGTATTCCTATTTCCCATTCTCCATTCTCACCAATGATCCATCGTGAACAATTGCAATTGCAATATAATCAACACCTTCCATTTTAACTGCAAAACACATAAAAAAATCAATAAGAGTAGGTCGGATATGAAATTGTATTTTTGGATCACTAACAGAAAATAAGAACCAACCAGATTCGACCGTCGGAAAGTCTTATCCGACCGTTTGATGGTTGGATATGGCAGATCTAACCAGATCCGACCATCCAATTGTAGGATCTGACCGTCAGATGGTTGGATATTGGTCGGATATGGAAGATCCGACCAGATCCGACCATTGGATGGTGGGATCCGACCTTCGGTTGATCGGATATGGCGGATCCGACCATATCCGACCGTCCGATGGTCAAAATGGTGGATCCGACCCGATCCGACCGTTGGATAGTCCGATCGGACCGTCCAATGGAAAGATCAGGCAGATCCGACCAAATCTGACCGTCGATGGTTGGATATGGTCAGATGAACCATATCCGACCATCGGACGGTCAGATCCGACCAGATTTGACCGTTGGATCGTCCGATGGAAAGATCAGGTAGATCCGACCGTCCGATGGTCGGATATGGTCGGATGAACCATATCCAACCATCAGATATGGTATCTGACCAGATCCAACCGTTGGATCGTCCGATCGGACCGTCCGATGGAAAGATCAAACAGATCCGACTAGATCCGACCGTTCGATGGCTAGATATGGTCGGATGAATCATATCCGACCATCGGGCGGTTGGATCTGCCTGATCTTTCCATCGGACGGTCTGATCGGATGATCCGACGGTCGGATCTGGTCGGATCCACCATATCCAACAATCGGACGGTCGGATTCGACCATCCAACAATCGGATCGGGTCTGATCTCCATTATCTGATCATTAGATGGATAGATCCTACCTCCCGATTGATCTGACGGTAAAAAATTAACAAAAATAACTATATAAATATTGAAATTTTGAATGCACATACCTTTTTTGATGGGTGCAGTTTGGGAGATGAATTTACAATGATAATTTGATCAAATATTTTTACAGAAGAATTTCGAATAGGAGTTTTCCAGAAGAGAGTTCTACAGTTTAAAATTTTACAGGGTTCAAGATTGCATCAAATTATACGATTGGTTGAAATAAAAATTAATTATTGTAATAAATTACAAAAAATGGTTTGGTAGTGAATAGTTTTTTAAATTAAATAAGGGTAGGGAAGTAAATGTATATGTCATAAAAGTACACATTGGCTACATCAGAGAAATTGAAAAGTGAAAGGTTATTTTGCTAATTTTGAATGTACAATTGGCTGTACGGCCATAAAACCAATATGCTCCTTAAATTGTCAACAGTTCCTCCCACATATAAATTGTCAAAGCGTGCAGTTCCTCCCATGTATTATACAATTGGCCATGATACATTCCACATCAAAGTATAGTAGTTGTTTAATAAGATTGATGGGGTGATAGATAGATACATCGTTCTAATACCTCCTATTCCTTAAATATTTAAAGGATTATAGGGGAAAGAGTTTTAAAAATTAATTAATAAATTCATAATTATATTTAAATCCTTTATCATTTTTTTCCTTTCTAATTTATCAAATAACATATGACATCAATACAATTTGTCTCGTCATTTCAACTTTCCCTCCCCGACTCCTCTCCATCCTTCCTAATTTTCATCCCTCCTATCAAATATAACGTTACTAAAGTGTATCTTTATGACTCAAAATCAAAAAATAATAATAATAACTTCATTCCCAATCATTGGGCTTATATCACTATGGTTGGTTTGCAGGGAGTAAGCCCAAGCCAAGCCTGCATTAGCCCATTACTTAATACACATGTCATACTATTTACGATAAAAGCTATTTAAGTGGTAAATGGCCGTGGAATTAACAAAAGCACAC
Source organism: Rhamnella rubrinervis (assembly GCA_007844105.2). Taxonomy (NCBI): domain Eukaryota; kingdom Viridiplantae; phylum Streptophyta; class Magnoliopsida; order Rosales; family Rhamnaceae; genus Rhamnella; species Rhamnella rubrinervis. Next base: position 1,009,918 of record CM017582.2, read on the forward strand.
TTAATTATAACTAATTAAAAAACAAACAGAATTATTATTTATTTATTTCTACATATTATACCTATTTTAGAATAGGAGAGATTTATTCAAAAGCCAATGCAATTAAGGATCCTGTTAGTAGATAAAACTTTTTTGCTACTTCAATTCTTTTAAATCTAAATTTCTAACAAATACCACACACTTGAATCACAACTTTCATAAATAAAATAATGATTTCTAAATTTCAAAAAATGCTTACAATGATAAAAAAATATATAAAATAATTGTATTAATTTTTATTTTATTTTTGTGCAGATATATTATATTTACGTAATAATTATATAAAAAATATATATATATTTTCTGAAAAATACTATATAAAAAGTTTTGTTATAAATTTTGGTAAAAGATTATCATTATTTTTATCTTGGATATATTTTTTTTTGTTATATTTTTTTTCATGGATATATAAATATATCACGTGTATTATAAAATTATCATATGTTAATGTTGAATAGATTCCTTACATTAAAAATCAAACGAAAAAGCTTAAATTTTATAAATAAAAATAAAAAAAAGAAAGATGTATGTTTAAAAAAAAAAAAAAAAATTCAATGTGAATATTATCAGTTTAAAATTTTATTAATGGATAAATCTTTTTTACTATTTTAATTTTTTATGTTTTTAGAGTCGTTAGCTCGTATCCTAAAAGAAACACCTCTTTAAACAAACAATTTATGCCAAAAATCACAAAATGAAAAATAACCCTTAATTGCACAAAAAAAAAAGGTAAAAAAGAATAAGGGTTTTGGTTCAACCGTAAACCCTATTTTTTGGTCCTTCATCAGCAGAAGGGCAAAGCTCCTCTCCCTCCTATGCCCCGCTGAGACCGACGTTGTATCCATCCCTCGCCGTAAATGTGAACCCTAAATTCGAACTCTGTAATACACCCTTTTGTACTTGTTCACCAAAGGTATAATTTTTATACGGGATAACCACTTTATTGGAGTATAAGTTTAAACCCCTAACAGTCGGACGCCATGGCCACCCATTTGGCACAAGCAGAAAAAGGTCCAAAGAAGAGGAAGTTAGGGATTAAGAAAAGCTCTAAGGCTAAGAGTAAGGCAAGGAGGATGTTAGCTGAGAAAGTTCGACGCTTTACGCCTAAAACTATAGACAATAAAATGAAGAAACTCTACCACAAGCGGGCCAGAGAGTACAATTCAGATGAGGATGAGTCTAGCCCTGCGACTGGAGCTAAAGTTGAAGACGATTTGGAGAATGATGGTGGGTATTCATCTGAAGAAGCAGAGGAACATGGCGATCACGATGGGTTGGATAGCAATGAGGGTAATGGGGTTTCTGACGACGAGGAAGACGATACCATTCAGCCTGGAATCACAAAATTTATCGAGGGTTGCAGGGCATTTGGGGTGGCCTTTAAGAAAATTATTAAGAAGACAGTTCAAGATGATGATTTGGTGAGCTTGCGTTTCCGTGTTATGAGGATTTTTCTTTATTTGTTAAGCTTAAATTTTAAGACAATGGGCTTGCATTAAGTTTGAGAGCTTTACAGGGGCCGGTTTTATCAGGGCATAAGAAGCTTGTTGCGGAAAAGCTTGCTGAAGAAGAAGCTGAACGTAAGGTTAAGAGCGAGGCTAAGAAGGAAAAGCACTTGGTAATTCAAAATAAGAATATATTTTTTCTTGGTTCTAGTAAATATTAAAATTGGAAATTTGTGTATATTTTGGTTACAAATATGTGTGTCCGTGTATGCCTATTGTTCTTTTTCTTTGAATTGGATTCTTATTTTTATAATGCTTTTCAATGTGGTAGGTGGCAGAAAAGGGGCATGTGAAACTTCAGAAAAATTTCTTAGATTCGCATGAAAAGTTTCTTATAGGAGTTGCTACAAAAGGAGGTAATGGGTTCTTGATCACATGTTTTTAAGAAATATTATGTTAGATTAAACACATTCTTCCTTTTACTAATGTAGCTTTCATTTCTACATGTGCATTGGTGGAGTTCAGTTGTCAAACTGTTTAATGCTGTAAGTTTCTCAGTGAAGATTTAATCACGTTTGATTCCTTTATTCATTAAAATAAATAAATAAATAAATAAATAAACCTTTTGTTTGACTGCTTACTTGTACACTTAAACTTCTGTGGTTTGCATCTTATGAAGGTCAACAAAGCACAAAATGCTCAGAAAGGATTGGATCCTTCAAGGACTAGGGATGCAAAAGGTATGCTTATAAAATGCTGCAGTCTGTTGAGAGCCCCTCGTTCTTCCATCACTTCCTAGTTATGTTTCGGATATCAATTTTGAATTTATATTTTATTGGTTTAGAAGCATTTGCACAAAGCAACATTTGTTTGTTGTATTGACATGTGGTTGTATCCCTTTAGTGATAGCAACTCTATTCTATATAAGACTCTGGAAGTTTCAACCATAACAATAGCAGTTTACCGAGCCTCACATTCTTGACCCTATAAGTAAAACATGCATCCATGGCTGTTGTTGGCTTTTCTGTACTTGTAATTTTTTAACAAATATCAACTTTTCTGTAGCCAGTTCTTAGTGGAACACTCTGAATTTCTTTCCATTTATTTTTCTCTGTAGTAGTTGAGTCCATGGTTTATTCCTTTTGAAACAAACTTAGTTTATCATGATCCCCCCCAATTTTCTTTTGGCTGCTTATAATGTGATAGTTCAATCCTGTATTCCTATGTTTAACCTTGTTATTACTGTCTAATTCTTGCCAGTGATAAAGAAGCGGAGGAAGGAAGCCTTCTTTTCAGAGCTAGGCAAGACACGAGCAGATGGTACTGCTGTGAAGGTTGGTGACATGTTATTCTTTATTCAATTTTGAACATTCTGTATTACATCTTAGCTTTTTGGGTTGGTCTATGACAAAGCGGGAAGTTAATACAGACATTCTTGGTTCTCATATTAGAAGATGCAATCGTTATAATACACTTCAGAATCATCTGGAGGAAATGAACTCGTTAGAATTCATATTTGTTATAATAATTTTTTACCTCAGAATTGTCCATAGAACTATGACCATAGTTTGTAATAAGCTGAGAAATGCAGCTTCAATGTATTTATGGTTGGTTTGTGGTCCATGGCTTTCACATTTGTAAGTAACTTGATTGTTTTGTTAAATTCAGGCTCGGACAACTTCAAGCCAGGTGGATGGTGAAGGGCCTTCTTGGGCTCCATTACGTGATAACTACATGCTAACGAGTTCTAAGTTGAAGGACTGGGACAAGAAGCCAGTAAGTAGTCTTTTTCTCTTTCTTTCTTTCTCTTCCTCGGGGGTTATTGTGGTCAGACAAATGACATGCAACATTTTTTTGATTTTGAAATGCGTACAGGATACAATTGTAGCAGCAGATGAACTAGAAAATGTCTCAGTAATTAATAGTTCTGAGGAGGATTAATCTATGAAACCCAAAAAGGAGCATCGATATTATTGTAATTTTTTGGGTGGACCTTTATGTAGCTTTGTTACTACTTCGTAGGAATTTTCCTTTTCCTTTTGTGAAGGCTTTGTATTTGTTTCTTTCTATTATCACAATCAAATTCTGACCTATAGATGGTTATACAAATTCATATTTGATAACTTTCCTTTTTCCATTTTGATGTATTCTTCCTTTTTTATTTCATGTGTAAGCTGTAGCAGACTTCTGAATCAACATAAGCTCTTCAAATTAACCACCTGGTTAAAGAGATATTATTGGTGGGGTTTAAGGTTTCTAGAAGAAAATGGCAGTCTCTACTTTTTGGTTCTTTCTGGAATGCAGAAACATACAGTAGGCTCCAAAAAACTTCAAAATGCGTATGAAGAATGTTAATACTGGAAGCCTATCTTCCACAAATAGCTTGAAATTAAGGTCATGATTATTCCCACAATTTTAGTTGGCCTTTGCTTTGTGACTTGAGGTTCCCACCTTATTGGCTATGACTTTTCTTCATGAATGCGACTCGGTGAGACACTCGATGGGGAGAGAAAAAAAAGGAGCAAAAGAAAGCTCACTCTTTGGTGTCAAGGTAAACAAGTTGTCCATCAAATCTTAACAATCATATCATCCACATCAAATAGCGTCCAATTAAGAAAAGGTTCAAACACATGGCCATGTCTTATTTCATAATTTGAAATTGAGAAACAACCTGGTTAAATAGTAAGTAAAATGATGAAACCCATTCAGTCCCACCATATTCAAACCAAACATTAAGGAAGGTAAAAAGTAGACTAGTATTCCCATAAACAATTAATCCTGCAATGAAGATGTGTAAATTCATTCTCATGGAACCAAAATCCCAAAATCAAAATGATAAAGAACTCTTCACGTGTGGGTATTAAAAATTAGTACAGACTATATTATCCTTAATCTGGCATATGTATATCCATCCTGTGCTGTACATGTCCATGAGAGAGATATTTACAACTGCAATGTCATTGTCTGACCCTGCAGCAGGCTGTTATTGGCCAGACATCATACATATATATCCTGCCCTATACATGTCAAGACTCAAAAAAGTTAAAACCAAAAAGTGATAGATTACAACCGCAAGCTTTTCCAGCCGACCAGGCAACTACAGGTTCAGCCACCCATGGTGCCGTTGCAGCCAGTAATACACACGAGGCCTGAGCAAATGACGACGTTATAGTTGAGATAATGATAAGTGTGTTAATTATGGCCAGATAAAGACCAATAAGAATTCTCCTTTTTCTCAGAGTATGATTGAAATGATGATGATGATGACAACAAGATGAACTTGCCCAGAGAAATGGGAAGGAAACAAAAGGTCATAGCTTAGAGGCAAGGGGCAATCCGTGCAGTCTGGTCGACAAATGTCATGATCTGTCCATCCCTTTATGGAGATGTGAATCACATTTCTGCTGCTCCTGAACTTTACTGGTGTAAGCATCAGAACCCGCTTTCCACATCCATCTTTTTTCCTAGATGATAATCATGGCCCCTGAGATAGAATCACACAGCTTGTCATTCCACAAGGAAAAAATGCAACAATTTTCATCCATTGTTTAGGTAATATTAACCGAATGTTTCCAATGAAACATCAAGTGTTTCTTTCCTTTTATAAAGCATGGTTTAAAAATTGTACTCAGCAGCTTCTGGTTTGGTTCAATGGGTCATAATCATAAGCATCACCCGCTTTAATAAAGCGCCCCTTCACTCGCTTTCTTACGTCAGCCCTTGCTTTACGAGAAGCATACCTCACTCTTTTCTCAAACCTATTAGAAGAAATCAAACAGTAAGAACACAATTCCTTGACATGTAGAAGGTAAAGCAACCAAAATGATTCCAGAATTGAATAAGACTTCCACGCAAATGCGACAGCATCAACAACCATAAAGGGATCTTATATGCAAACATGTATTTATAATCACAATTTGAATTGGGCTAGCTTACATAACAGCATGTTATTAGAGTGGCACAAGCATTTACCGTCCCTGTAGCATATTCAATATCGAGACAAGGGTGAAATATTATGACAAACTTAAAATTTCCTCATTATAGTTAAGGTGGAAAGGGGAAAAAAAAGAAAGAAATTAGATTGAAAATGAAGGCATATAAAATATCCACATGCATGTTAAAATACATACTTTCGCGTCTTCTTCTTTTCCATGTAACGCATAACAGCATCATTACGATTAGTTGACTGGATGGAATTTTCTTGGCATGGAGGACACCATGGAGGCTCTCCCATGAGAAGCATTGAAGAAGCTCCGCAATCCTGATGATCACCAGCACTACTCTCCCCAGTGACTCCAGAAAATGAAAGGTTTGAATGTGCTTGCTTTGCCGTAAAACAAAGAATTGGTTCTGTTTTATTACTCATTATGGAGTCTGCAGATGCTCCATTGCTGCAAGCTGGCTGCATTGCATTCACTACTCCAACCGACAATCCCTAGAGGAGATTACAGTTAAGCATAAGTACCTTTTGGAAGAAAAAATTGACTAACCACAGAATATAATGCTGTCCAGTATGGAAAACATCACACAAGACAGAAAAGTACAGAAGATAACTCGAGCAATTTATTTTAATTATCACCTGCATAGAACATCACTGCAAGTGAGATTTTTTTGGTAGGTCACTATGGTAGTGGAAATTGATAATGATATTAGTTGCTAAAGCAATTGTGTTTACTGAATACTTTATCAAAGTAAAAAAGTTAACTAGTTTCCTAGTATTTACTGTGATGCGCAAAGCATTTACCACTAAACTAGTCCACATTTTCTGAGGGACATGACCATTCCACTGAAGACATTGAAATAGAATGGAGGATATCTATTGCAAGAAAAGTATGGAAATACAAATGACACAATATTTTTAAGAGCTGTTAAGTATGTACAACAGATGACATTACATTAAACATTTATTACATTAAATGGTAGACTAATGAAATATGACAGAAGATGGCTTTTCTTTTAATGTTAAGAGAAAAGAATGTGACAGCAATGTCGTAGCTAGCAATAAAATGAAAAATGTCACACTAAACAGCTGTCATGTAAAAATCATGAGAGGCTCTTGCTGACAAGGAAAATAAGGGCAAGCTTAAAGCAAGGTATGATGAAGTGAAGTACCTCGACAGCAACTGCACCTTGACAGTTGGAATCAGCTCCAGACATGTTCTTTGTCCCAAACAAGCTGTCAATCCCTCCATTCTCAAAAAGCTCTTCTGAATTATTTAGAGTTACACCAAACAGCTCATCGTAGTTTTCAAGATTCAGGTCCATTTCATCCATATTAAGATCTTGATAGAGATCATCATCTTCATAAAGTCCAGGACCTTTAGTCCCAGGACAGAATGACTGCATATCAAGAATATGAAATTTATAGAGTTCACAGATGAAGGAACAACAAAATTATCTTTCATAAATTTAACACATGAAGATTTGAGATGAAATAATTTGTGTAGCCAACCCAAATAAGTTGGGATGACAAATTTGCTAAGCTCAGTCATAAACACCCAAGAAACAAGGTAATCTATATAACTACTGGCAAAATTTGACATGCATGCAAGGCTTAATCTTGAACTACAAAAAAGAAATCTTTGACATTACCTATGTTAACTTTTTGTAGTCAAGATGCAATGCTCAAACATTTAAGAGGTCATTCACAGCTACAAAAAGAAGGCAGGCCCAAAGAACTGCCCTTACACTAAGAAAACAAATGTGCCAACTAATGACCCAAACACAAATAACACAGGTCGATTAACATCTTGATTGCAAAATAGAATACTATTCTGCAAGTCAAGGAGGAAGACTATAGCTTACCTGAAAGCTACCTCTTAACTCAGTAGGAAATGAAATTACTTCTCCATCTCCATGTTCCATATTTGTGGTGCTCCTGGGGATTGGAGATGGGTTCTACTGGTTTATAGTCCTTTGAGAACCATTGCCAACCTAGACTCTTCATCCAACATTAAGTTGGATAGGAGAGTATAAGGAAAAACTTCATATTTACAGTCTATTGTAGGTCAAGTCAATTCAGAAGATCTACTTGCAATCATCCATGCAAGGTGTAACTATCATTGCAATAGTTCAAGCTAAAAGCGAAGGAATAAACATGGATTAGGAGCACACACAAGCCATGAACGATGAGATGAATAAAGGGAAAAACATGCATCTGACACAAATCTAGTTCCCAAATGAGTAGGACACAAGAATAGTCAGTAAAGTCTATCAGAATAAAAGACTCCTTATTGTAAATAGGACACTAGTGGACGGAGATCCATAACCATACAAGAATTCTTTTACTAGGACAATATGAGACTTGTCATTATAAGCTAGAGTTTATACAATCAGAATCATAATTAAGAAATGTAAATATCAATTGCCGTAAATCACGCAGTTCTCAGTATGCAGCAAGGTACTTATAGGCTGAAGCATTAAACAGTAGACAAGATAAACTCACTTCCCATAAAAACTATTTCGATTGTCATACGCTAGGCACCTCAAGACTATGAGATTTGCTAAGAGTCACATACCTTGGGCAACGCTACATTGGCAGATCCAACTGGTTGGTCTAAAACTTGAGCAGCAGAGTTAAGCTCAAGCACTGATGAAGAGCAGGCCCAAGGACTAGGCTTATCGATGCTAGCCATATCATTCACTCGAGCTGAACCAGATGCATTTTCAGACGAGGCCCAAGCTTTTTCTGCGCTATTCTCACTGATACTCATCAAACCCATTTCCTGCTCACAAGCAGATTCTCCTGCAGAAGGGATATCTAAAACGAAGGACCAGATAGAAGAAAGTTCTGAAGCTGATGGGCAGCCGGAGTAACAATTGATTGTCTGCCTCTTATGTGACGAAGCTGAGGTAGAGTTTCCATGGCCCATCCAATCACAATTCTGACAAAGAGAAACTTTCTCTTCTGTACATCTTACTGATGCGGGTTGGGAATTACATCTTTCACATAACAATGTCCTAGAGTGACGCCTGGACAAGGCATTTGCAGAGTGGACATTACGGTCACATGACAAGCATAAGCATGCAGCATCAGACCGGCAATACACCATTGACCTTTGATCCCCACAAAAATCACAGATATAACCCATGTTTCAACCTGACTATTTTCTGCTGAAACTTCTAAAACTCCTCCAAATTTCAAACCTCTGCCAAAACTATGTACCAACCTAACGAAAATTAGTTTCGTAGATGGACCAAAATTCCTCTGAGCGTACCTTAAAAACCTTCAAAACAATGTCGTGAAGAAACAAATTAGTTCTGTTGATGACAAACAAACAAGACATATTACTTAGCGTTAACAAAATAAACGCAAGTCAACTATTCAACAAGATTGGAATGTCATCTCCGGGAAGAAAAAAAAAAAGCCTCAACCCAAATAAATTTTGCTATTTATTTAGCAGTTTACGAAAATGGGTATTTCTTCTACAATTCAAAGAATAATCAAAACAAATTAGAGAGAGAGGGAGAGAGAAAATTTGACAACTTAATTTGTTGTGATAAAGCAAACCCAATAAAAAGGCAACTTTTAACCCCAAATGTTTCCTACTCGCCACCAAAAGAGGCTCATCAATTATCTCTAAAATTAACCAAATTCATTTAAAAAAAAAAGTTAAATTTTTTACAGATATATGTACAGAAATCAAACCAGCTAGTTAAAAAGAAAAATAATAATAAATAAATAAAATAACTTTTTGTCAGTTTACAGCTGAAGATCATGAACAGAAAAAGTTAACCGATTGATGGAGAAAATAAAATACAAAAAATAGCGTCATAATTCTAGAGAAATGAAACAGAAGGAAAAAGATTGATCCATGGACTTCTCTCCTACCATCTCTGCAGCATATTAACCAGCATCATCCAGAAGCTTTAAATTACAGAGAAAAAGATAAAAACAAAAAAACAAAAAGAAGATGAAGAAGAAAAGGTTGACAGAAACATAATTCTAGAGAAATGAAACAAAAGGGAAAAGGGTGATCCATGGACTTCTCTCCTACCATCTCTGCAGAATACTAACCAACTTCACCCAGAAGCTTTAAATTACAGAGAAAAAAGCTATAAAAAAAAATGTTGACAGAAACAGAACAATAGCAGAAAATTACCGTGCAGGAAAGAGAATACAAGATCGGTTAACAGCTCTGAATTTTATAATAATTAGTTAAAAATTGAGGAAGAGAGGGAGAGAGAAGGAACAAACAAAGAAACCCTAGAAGCTGGATCTTTCCAGAATCTCTTATTACGTGTGCTCAGATGGAAAAGATAGAGAGATAGATATCATATGGGGTGGGGAGTGGGAGGTGGAAGGTGGGTGTGAGCATAAGCATAAGCATAATGTTTTGTGCATACACAAAAATAAAATATCACAAAATAAATAAAAATAATAATAAAAAAATGTGACATAAGCAAAGTTGATAAAAAGTGCATTGCATCTGTGGGACCCTTCTGGCCCCTTTCCTTGCTAGTGTGAGTGGAAAAAGTTAGTCCCATGGTCCCTCCTCCTATTAAATATCAATTAATTTTGTAAGCTACTTTTCTCTCTCTCTCTCTTCATTTCATTTTATATATAAAAATACCAAAAAGTACACAATCACATAGATGTAGTAGGCTAGTAGCTGAGTGCCAACTCATTTGCTTTTGCCTTTTCCTTAATCAACAATCTATGATTCAGTTCAAGGTTTTGGGTTTTGTTTTTGTGTTATTAAACATTTATTTTTTTGGCTTAAGTAGACTCTATCTTCCAATGGGTATTTTCATTTTATTTTCTTTTAAACCAATACTACTACGACATTGCAGCATCCCAGAATCCAAACAGTTCGTGAAGACCATCTTCTTCTCTTTTTTTTTTTTTAGTGCGGATGATGCAACTTGGAACCCAATAAAACCGCCCCCCAAAAAGTACCTATAATTTATTTCATGTCATTTTTTATATTGTATATATATATATATATATATATTTATATTTTTTGATGAGGGGTCTTGTCATGTCATTTAGAAATTTGGTATGAAATATTAAATGATTTTAAAACAAGAATTCCACAATATTTATACCATTTGTTAGATGGTATGTCTGTGCGATTTTAAACTGACCTTTTTTCTTCAACTTCACTATTTGAAATTACTTTTGTAAGTAGTAAATATTTCCTAAGGACAACCTTAAATTGACACATGGACCTATCCTCCTTCAATATTTCATTGACCTATTTTCTTTACAATTTGAAGAATATCGGCATTAATCATATACCACAAAGACTAATGGTACAATAAAGCCATTGTGGCAATCAGGTATTGCGAAGAGTAGAGACAAATAAGCTACATTAGATATCAGGGCATATGAAGATTAAAGAGAAAAAGAATAATGAGTCAATAGAGAAAAGAGATATGAACTGGCTGCGTTTAACATTGACTAAATATAAAATATACAATTTTATAAAAAAAATATATAAAATATACAAAAGTTATATATATATATATATATATATATAAGAACAATATAGTTCTGAATATAAATTACTAAAAAAAAAAAAGGATATTGGTAACTATTATATGATTTGATAAATTGTACCCATCATCTGCTTAACACAATTTCTACTAAGTGTATATAAATTATGATTACAAATATTTTTGATTGGCAATTTAGGAACATACAAAAGTAGTAACTTTATTGTTTGAAGAAGAAGCATCCAATTTAGGAACGGTCAATCATTTCCATTGATTAAGATAAATGGACAGGTTTACAGTACTTCCTTTCCTAACCCTTTTTATTTTTCTATTAGTTAAAAAAACAAGGATATATTCATTGAAACATTAAAAAGGGAACAGACAGCAAAAAGCCCAAGACGACCAAGCAAAGAAAAACAAAAGAACCCAAAAAATTTGCAGCGAAGGGGGGGTTCTTTTTATGTCAATTTGGTTTGGTTAGTTGGTAAAAACTTGGAGGTCATGAAGTGGCAGCCAGGGAAAGCGAGTGTAGAGAATGATAAAATAGTAGTGGAAGTAGAGGAACAGAGGTTGCAGACAGCAGAGAGACTCTGGGTGATATTTTCTTTTGGTGAAAAAGACTCTCTCTGATATTATTTTTTGCACAGATAGTGGAAAAAAAATAAAAATAAAGCAAGTGTACGTACTCAAAAGCCCACTTGACGAGCAAGGAAAAGACATGTGAAAAATCCCAACCCCACCTTCTTCCTCACCGAAAAGTCCTCCTTTTCCCATTTCCTTTTCAATGTGTCAACTCCATTTACCAAAATGCCCTCCTCTCTTTCTTTTTGGGGTCCTTTTGGGACACGTGACACTCCCATGCACCTTTTCTTACACGTGGACCATTCCCATTTCCTAAAAGTCCATGATACCAACGATGACCTTGTTATCATTGCACTGCACTTGTTGACCTCAACACTTGCTCATTTCACATAGTCCCTGCCTTTTCCTTACCTAGTCCGCCTTTTACCACCCTTTTATTTATTTTATTAATTTTAATTGCTATTAGAAACGGCTTCGTATGAATGTGATTTGCTGGCTTATTATAATTAGAAGATGATTGAAGCTTTTACTTAACGTTGGGAGGAGGAGAGCACTGCTTGATCACGGAAGATCCTGTAAATGTGTGTTTATAAGTCAAATTCTTTTGAAGTTTGTGTTGGCGTAGCGTGATGGTAGACAAGATTGAAATTTTGTAACGTAAAGTTTGGCAAAATTTGGGTTCAAAACATCCCCAAGAAAATATAAAACAAAGCCAAAAGAGAAATAAAACTAAAAAAATCAAACATCAGGCAGGTCACAGACCGGTCATTCCTGCCTAAATAAGCAAATAAAATCTCAAACCTACTCTTCTATGGTGGAAATTGTTTTATTTTTTTCTTAAAATTTGAAGGCCTCAAAACAGATCTGGGAGCTATAAGATGACCAGCACGTGCACGAATCACAACTAATTGGTCACCGACAGCTTCTAATCCAATAGTACTACACTTGAATTACTAGACATTATTGGTGAAAACGTAATGTGTACTTGGTTTAAGAGTGTCATGACCAATTGTTCATCAAGTAATTGAGCCTACGACACAATCAAACCCGAAAGGACAAAAATATTGAACCAAGTAAATAATATATCATCGTTTACCAAAAAAAAAAAAGTAAATAATATATCATCAGCTAAAATTACAATAAGCAAGTAGGGCTTCTTGCACTGTACAATCTTATAATAACAAGAAAAAAGTGGTCGACAATGTACACGAGTGCAACAATTTTGGTGGTACTACCCTTTTACTAACCTTGCACTCTTTTACTTGCTTGAAGCTTGCATGGCCTGGGAAATGCACTTACAGAGCCTCAATATCCTCAAAAATCCAATTTTAAGATTATCGGCTGCAGCTTTTATTTCAGACTCGAGCTTTTGTGACCTACCAGTCAGATCCTGTACCTGACGTGGAAGGATCTCAGAAGGATAAAACCCTCTGTTCAAAATCCATATCAAACAGAAAAGTCAGTGTAATTGATTAAAGACACTCTAGGCATATACATATATAACTATCATGGTTATGTGATATACGTATATGATATACATGTCTTGAGCTGTAGCCAAACCGAGGAGAGAACAAAACAATTCTAATAACAAACATCGGCAGGAATGAGATGCAATACTACTACAAGATTCTAAAGTACAATATATATATATATATATATATATATATATATATATATATCAAACCAACAATATGTCACTTGGGCTGAAAAAAGTTCAGAAAAATAGCATAACATAGGCAATTAAACAGGACCATACCTATTCAAACACGTCAGATCAAGAGTCAGAGTGACCTTTCTACCACTATTAAAGTTTATGAAATAAAGCTGCAAATCAAGCTGCTCAACTGCAACCAAGAACGTAAACAACGAGATTTTAGTTTTTTTTAAAAAAAAACTGTTTGCAACAACAAAAACTGAACCCACCATGGCTGAATTGCACACAATATTTTAGATGTAAATATGACCAGGAAAGAATCCAAAGTGAGGAAACAAACATTGGATCAGCATCCAAAGAGAAGAGGAAGATGGGAGGCAGATAAGTGGAAGGTCAATGGCGAATTTCCATTATCTCATATGGAGGAAAAGAAACAATTATAACAAAAAGTGAGACAGGTGTTCAACATTGGTACAAAAAATCATCAAGAGAATGTGAGTTTAAAATGGAAAAGGGAAGGATGGGAGACTCATGCTTTTACAAATACGTACATTTGTTCCTCAACATCAAAAGATACACAGTAAAATTTAACTGGCAATCATTTGTCTGTTTCAACTTTCCATTACTCTTATTAAAAACACTTTCTGTTTCTGCCCACACTTGCCCCTTGCTTTTTATCCTTCTACTCTTTAATAACAAATCATAGAACTCTAAAGCCATATACTTGATTCTCCAATGTTGCCCACCTTTTACCAAATAGGAAGCAGAACTATTTGTTAACTTACCATATTGGTTAAACTGCTAAAAATAGGTTATGTATATCAAGTATGTACCTTTTTCTGAATCCTGTTTCAGAGACTTACAAAGAAGAACTAGTTATTGACTTGGCCAACTATTTGAAATCAAATATTATGCATGTGACTGAGGTTATACATCCCAAGTCAGAAAACAGATAAATGGGGAAAAAGGCCAGGAGATAGGGCAGGGAGAACATAGAAGATATTTTATTACCAGATGGAGAATGAAAGCTTGTCTGTATCAAATTTACAATCTCTATCTGTGCCATCTGTATCTCATGAATCACATCCAGCAGATTACATAGAAGAGAACGGGCAACCTACATAATCAGGACATAGCAAGGTAGAGTCACATCCTTCACATTCTGTGATTTAGATATACTTAGCAACCCATAAGATTCAAAAACAAGACAACCAGTTCCTCACATTGATTCATTTACTACAATCTACCACAAAAACAATCTATTTTTTTTGTTAAAGAAAAGTATAGGAAAACAAAGTATGTGTGCATTGTTTCATAACTGCGGAGGAGAGCCCAAGAGACAAACTGGCAGAGATCAAAAGATGCAATAAAGAGATTGAATGACATACTTGTGTTTCTTGCATGAAAAATTTTGAACCAACACCTCTTCTGATGGCCTCAGTGTTAAACACAAATTGAAATGCAACACTAGCATCCATGTTTGGAAAGTTCTAGCAAACAAAAGATTGAATAGTAGTATCAAAAATAACAAAAAATATGCAAACAAACAACTTTCTGACCTCATTACCTTTACAATGTTTAAATCATTTAACTCGTTTGAGATAACAATGCTTGATAATGGACCTGAATTTAGTATAAACCTGCACATCGTTAAGATGAAAGCACAAAAGTAAAATAAGAGTGGTAAAAAAATAAAGCATATGAGTTTGTTGGCTTTGACCATAGAATTAAGATTAAAGAACAATAAATCAGTAAACCAACCTTTGGCTGAGGTAGCCCTGATAGTCGAGAAGAACAGTATGCTGACCATTCCTAGTCTCAAAATCAACAACTTGCCACAACTGATGAATTTCAGGGGATGTCTCAGATAAGATATATTTAGTTTATGTGTCAAGAAAAATTAAAAAGGACTGGGAAGACCTGTAGATCCTGACATAAAAGCCTACAGCATGTTCTTGTCTTCACATGATCTTGGGCTAAAGCGATAGTGTCGGTACAGCTTGGTTCTCCTTTCAACTTACAATAGCTGTGAAAGAAATTGCCCAAGCTCTTTATTTTTGAATCTAAAACTTTGATCTCCTGCTTCATTGTGCTAATATTATCACACAACGCCTGGAATATTGAAATTCACAAACAAAAGTATTTATAAGCTAAAAGGCACAGACTGAGAATAACATGTGGCTTGTTAAATAACATGTTTGCCAACTTTTAGAAATCTTTCCAACAACATTCTTTTGTTTTTTCATTAGTCCAAAGATTCTTGAATAGAACATAAGCAGCAATTAGTTTTGAAGAGATATTGACAGGGCCAAAGCAGATAGTAAATGCAACACAATCCAGAAACTAATTAATACATAAATTACCTGATGTTCACTTTCAAAATTAACTGAACAAGACTGACGATGAGTGTCGCTTGTAGCACTTTCAGAGCATTGGATATAATTAAACTTCAACATATGGCACTCCTGAATTCCAGAGCTTAAAAGCTGCACCCTTTTCTGCTTCAGAATACAGGTAAGTGAGAAAGTGTACATATCTTAAGACCCCCTGTCCCACCTTTCCCTGAAACACAAATGGATGAAGAAGAAAAACAAAAGGTAAGAAGAACACCTGCAAATTCTCATGCTTTACAACCACTAGCTGCAGTTTTGCCTTTTCATATGCTATCTTGTACAACAACAATCTTGTTTCAGCTACCCTGCAACGACATCAGCTAATCAATATTAACGTGCAAAACAAGCTCCTTGGGCATATGTAAGAAACAAATTCACACCAAGACACAGTTATACATGATGAGATACCACCTTTTATGCCTAATATTGTAGCAGTCACCAACTTTCTGTATAAGGGAACAAAGAACATCAACAGAGAAACAGTAAGTCTAGATTTTTGTTATCAGCATTTAGAGAAGCAATGACATCTAGAAAAGTGCAAAATGGAAATACACTTACAGACCAACTTGGAATTACGTTTAGTATACCTGTGACTGAATTTCAGAACCAAGCATCTCATATTTTTTGACCTTCAGCAAGTGAACCAAAATATCTTCCAAAAGACCAATCTATGTAACAATGATAAAACAGTAATGTGAGCAAAATTGAACATAACGATGTAAACAAGAACCATGTTACTTAAATTCAAACTAAATTTTACTGTGAGGAAAACAATAGAAAAAGAGTAGGGGAATTACTGCACTAAAATTTAGCTTATTTATTGATGGAGAGAGCAACTGTTTTGCATCCCTGGAGAATTTAACCAAAAACTGCGAGATAACACTTAAATAAAAAACAAGAGTTGGAAATTAAGAAAAATATTTCAGCAGCACTGTCAGATAAACTGTTTATCTCTGCAATATGACTAATGTGAAAATAGAATACTTACATCAGACCATTGCACCAGTGCTGTATCACATTCAATTTTCTCTCTTTCATTATAAATTTTATCAGAGTGATATAAAATGAGCTCAGATCCAAAATTTCCACTTCTATGAATATCTGGACTTCTATGGACCCTGGGAATCTTGTCTATATGGTGTACATCGTCAAGAGCAACTTCTATGCTTCTCTTCCTTTCAGAGGAAACCTCTGCATTTTGTAAGAAAGGACTCCGAGAAATATGAAGCTCCTGATGACAATCATCATTACCGAGTGTCTTTGAATTGGACTTGGGAGATACTTTGTCTTTCCTGGCAAAGGATTGCACAATATCACTGTGTGTTGGATTAGATGGGCACAGTCTGGAAGGGCTCTGTGTTGGTTCTTTCCTGGGGGACTTCTGAGCTGGCTCTTTTACAGAGGGACTTTTAGTTGGCTCATTCCTGAGGGGAGTCCAATCTAGCTCTCTCCTAAAAGTACTTCGAGATAGATCTTTCTGGGGGGAACTCTGAATTTGTTCTTTCCTGGGGGAGCTTCGAGTTGGTTCTTTCCTTGAGGGACTCTGAGTTGGTCCTTTCATGGGGGAAGATAGAGTTGGCTCTTTCAATGCATCCATTTGACCAAAACTTTTCCTTGAGAAGCTTTGAGTTGGCTCTGTCATTAAGGGGCTTTGAGTTGCCTCTTTATTGGTTGGGCTCTAAGTTGTCCATTTGACCAAAAAGAAAGTAAGTGTAAGCATCATACAAACAACCAATGATTTTCTTTAAATATGACCTGATACATATAGTTGGGTCCATTTAGTAAAAATTTAAGCATTTCAAATAATTGTAACTTAACAAGTGTTCATTAATGATACATATATATATATATATATATATTATATATGTGTATGTGTGTGTTTGTTAAAAAGAAAATCCTAGTAATTTTGCTTTTACCAAAGATGCATGTGTACCTTTAAGGAAAGCTATTGTCAAATTTGAGTAAGCTTCCAAGGTCCAGCCAAAGCACAGGCTTTAGAAAAGTTGGCTGGTATAAAAGACATGTGAATAGTGCATAGTGCAATGTGCATGTATGTGAAATTGTGAAAACTAAAAGAATAAAAATAATGCACAAACAGATTAAGACCTTCAGAGCGGATAGCTCAGGTGTACTTCTGGAGATATAAGACTCAGATAGCATTGGATCTGCTCCAGGTTTAAGGTGCTTTTCCAAGCTCTCCAACTGAAAATTCATGATTGTTGTGTCCCTTGAAGGGGATTGCCCATTTCCAACGGATTCAGATTCAACTTGCAGTTGACTAAGGTTAGCTTTTCCATTATTTACTGATGAGGAATCAGTTCCAAATGTTACCAATGTCCTTTTTGGTGATATCTCTGACATTAAAATATGCTGCATCACTTTTCTTCTGGACAATGCCATGTTAGAGGGTGAACCTACTCCCATCACTGGTTTAATAGCTTTATCTTTGGAAAGAATACCCATCACCATGTGATCCGGACGCTCTCCATCTTCTTCAAGGCCTGTTATCTCTTTATTTAGACCCAGTTTACCAGTGCTTCGTGGGGTCTCAATTCCATTGCTATCTATATTAACCAAAATACTTTTAAATTCTTGGTTCTCCAAATTAGCACTAGACAATTTTTCCTCTAAACAAGCAACCGGAGCACCAGGATATTTGGACTTAAGATCTTTGCTATTTTCAGCCAAAACATCAGTAAAGGACATAGACGAGTAACTTGACAATCTGCGTTTCAATTTATCAATTCCCTCTTTGAGACTGGAAACAGAAGGTGAAGGATTAGGAACTCTTAATCTAGAAATGCTTTTCTGGATAGATGAAATGCTCTCATTAGGTTTTAAGAGTTCCCTACTTAATAGAAAACGCAAGTCTTTTGAGGAAGAAGAAATCATGTCCGAATGTCTGTCTGATTTAGGAGTATTCAAGATTGATTGCTGTCCCCAAAATGAGAGTATGGACCCCTCTAGTGGAGATGCATACTGTCGGTCAAAATTCTGATCAATATCAGACTCATGTCTTCCTTCTTTGGACAAGTATTTTCTTACCGAGCCTTCACCCAAATTTTGGTATGCAGATTCATGCTGTGAACGTACATCAAACTGAAGATCTGTGATATCCACCTTTTGTATGTTACCACTATCAACAGTCTCCAATTTTGACATACCCCCTTCAAATGCATCCTTAGGAATTTCCTTATTCCCCTGCAAATAAAAGAATGAAACATGCATGCAAACTAATGCTCAGTTTCCCGCAAGAGACTCACAAGTATCTGTAAGCATATTAGAGTTTACTTAGTATTGATGTTAAAAGCAAGTAAGATATAAGATCAGAAATTCAAATTGCATCAGCACAAGCTATGCCGTCAAAATAGTTACAGCTAAGAAGTCAATTTCCAAGGATGGTGCTATCCATTTACATCTTCAAGATGCATTATGAGAACACATTCATACACAGAATTAATTGGTTGTAAACACAAAATCAGAACATCAGTAATAGAGAAAATCTAATGTGTAGAAAAATAATAAACCATTTTACAATATGACATAATAGCATGCCTTAAATTTCAAGGCGATAAGAAAAAGGATCTTTTTGAAATAGAATGCTTGACAAAAAATGTGAGAACACTCAAACTAAGACCATATACTCCAGTAGTCTAGACACCCATAGCATGAATTGTCAGAAATTCAACAAGTTTAAAATACAAATGGATGAGACATTATCAAAGGACCAACATTTATACTAAAATTCCAAATAACAAGATAATTCTTACTCTGATTAATTGATTGGGGCTCGATATTTGGTGACCAGTAGAGGCAGCTGCAGCTAAACCACTGTTTCTGCTAGATAAGCAATCATAAGCAATCTGATCAAGAAAACCACTGTTTGCCTCACGTAATTTGACACCAGCTGCAGAAGCTGCCTCGGCAGACATCTCATGACTACCAAAATTACCCAATTCTCCATTTGTTTGACCTATGTGGCTGGCCTCATTTTGGATGAAAGTAGCAGACTCAGTATGCAGATCCTCAGTGCCTTCTGCCAAAAGTGCATCTATTGTGGGGGATAGCCTCCCATAGTCATACTTATTTGGGTTTCTTTCCACAATACTCATGTCATTTGAATCTTCACCGCATCTAACCTCTCCATCAGGCACCAAAGACTGAGAAGTTAACTTCTTAGCTTCTGTAATTTCCATAAGACTTCCTGAATCAGTGGGTTTAGTAATCTGGGTTGGTGTTTTCTCTTCAAAAGCAAGGCTAACTGCCGTTGGAGTCTTGGGGTCCTCTCCGGAGTCTGACCTCACAAGACTGCGGTAATGCATTGAAAATGCTGTGGTATCCATAGTATCTTCATAATTATCATATGAGGCGGCGGAATCAGATAACTGTTCAGGTCTAATGAAACTTGCTGATACAGGACCAAAGAAGTTGTCTTCTGCGAAAAAAAAAAAAAAACCGGGAACAAACACTTCAATGATTTCTCCTAATATACTTGGAACCTGCACTTTCAAGCAGAATATATATGCAAGTATAAAAACTAAACTTGTGTGGAAAGAAAGACCACCTACCAACGACGAAAAATAAAGTAAACAAGAAAAACGCTATTACATTTGGGGTCCAACTACCACACTCGCACCGTGAATACAATAAATCAACTGCCCAAAATTCCAACTGGGCAGTTACTAATATAGATTAAGGTCCTCCTAGTTTATAATTTAAAGCACAAAAATAAAAACCACAAAAATCATTCACAAAGGTAACAACTTTTTCCAGTATTTTCCTTCCTTTCGCATAAAATGCTATCCCAAAAAACCTATTAACAGTGACAAACGATGTGGACTTACCGTCATTGGAAGTGACAGAGCCAGCGGTACTGCTTCCGGGAGAGGGGGACCCAATTGGCCTGAGGAAGGACTTCCTGGCATCAGCAATTCCTTCATCGTCGCCGGAGTCCTCACTCTCACCGCCCAAGTCCTTGAAAAACCCTATGACCATATTGTCGGGGTCCAAATCTCCATTTTCATTCCGGGAGCTGGGTTTGGAGTTTGGAGGGGTGTCGTAATCCTCGTCGCGGTTGAAAATGTGGACAGAGGTAATCTCGGTGTCGGCGAAGCTCACACGGCGAGAGCGCTTCTTCTTCATCCGGATGGCCAGGGTTTCTCCACTCTCGGTGTTTGGGGGCTCCTCGGGGATCTTCGAGGCCATTTTGGAACTGAACTAATTCGCTGGAAAGCAAATTTGGGGATTAGGGCTTGCAGACCATCTTCTACAAAGGAAAGCAATCTCTCTCGAGTCGAGAAGGCGGGAAATGGTTTGATGGTTCAAAAACCATTTCACCTTTTGGACTGTTTGGGGTTCTTCGATGCCATGTTATATTCGTGGATGTTTTAAATTTTTTTTGATCAATTTTATTTAAAATTATTATTTTGATCAATTTTAAAATGAAAAATCAAATATATTATTAAATATTTTTAAGTTTTTTTTCACTTTATATTCTTCATGGTCTTCTTTATATTCTTTGTCGTCATCTTCTCTCTGATCATCTTCTACAATATTTTCTTCTTCGTCTTCTTCTTTTTTTCATGTCTTTTTCTTTTTCTTTTGGCCACATATATTTTATTTTTTTTAATAATTATAGTCACAATTTTAACCGTACACTTTCTGAAAGCTCCTATAAATTATAAAATAGGTTTCTAATAATTCATGAGAATTAATTAATTTCAAAAAAGAAAAAATTAATTGTATATGACTATAGAATTATATTCAAACTTCACAATTAATTTGTCTTTGCATGTAAAATATGAAATGGGTTTTGCATTCTTCGTCATGGTTTTGCATACTTCATCAGAATTACTTCGTCAAACTTTGTTAAATCTTCGTTATTGACGAAATACTTTGTCGGACTTCATCAAATGCTTTGACGTCATTGACGAAACACTTCGTTAGATGCTTAGGCTCAATTAGCATATTTGTCGAAGTAATCGTCATTGACCAATTAATTCGTCAAATTTTTAAAAAATAAAATAAAAATTTTAAAAAAATTATTATCATACTTATTTTATTTATCATGTAAAAAGGAAAAAAAAATTATTAGCATCCTTATCTTATTTATCAGTATAAAATAAAAAAAATAAAAATTATTATAATTTTTATCTTATTTATTTCTTATATTATAGAAAAAAATTTATTTTAAAATTATTTTTGTAAAAAATAATTTTTATTTAGGCTGACTTCGTCATCAAACGAATCAATTTATCATGATGAAATATTTGATAAAAGACGAATTGTATCTATCATTTTTGGACAAAAAATAATTTATTATCTTGAGTATTTTTGATAATTTAGGATAAAATATTTATTATTTTTAAATTAGTTAAAAAAAATTTAAAAATATTAGGCCTAAATATGACACCCAAAAACCCATTATATTTCTTCATCAAATGCTTGTGAAGCCCACGCCTAATATCTTCGTGGGCTTCACAATGATATTTTATTATTATTATTATTTCCTTTATTATTTTTTTTTTGTGAATTACATAAAATTCAATTACATATTAGAAACATTGCAAATTTTGATTAAATTAAACTAAGAATTCTTTAAACCCATTATTTCACAATGAAAAAAATATATTTGGTCCAAGGGAACATGATAATGAAATCCCACTGCTAAAGTTTTGCTGCTTTGGTGTCTATTTGGATCTTTAATTGGTTAATCAGTTTGTTAGTGTTACCAATAACATTTGAAAAAAAAAAAAAAAACAAATCAACTTGAATTTTCAAATAAACATTTTAACATGGTGCCTTAAATCTACAGTAATTAGATTGTAATCTAAATTTTTTTACAAAAATTAGTCGAAAAATTACATAACATGCAGGTAAAAAGACATGGCTTTAAAACATTGTACTGTAGCACCAAAATTCATCAAAAACATTGAGACTTCTAAACCCTACAACACTCAAGTTTCAACCATATAATGCACGCCATGGCTCTTCACTATTCTTTGGTGTTGCTTTTGGTTTCCACGTGATTTTGTCCCTTGAAAAGCACAAATTCAGAGAGCTTGCCAAAAGTCCTCCTAACTCGTGTAGTATCTGCATAGAAAGGTATCACAGTTAGGTGGTAAAAGGTATTCACAAAGCAAATTGTATGCATCATCTTAATCCATTTCACAAAGCAAGTTCTTGGTTCTCCTCTAATGGCTTCTAAATTATCTTTCATTGTCATTCAAGGTGTTAACCAATATAACGGATTGATGGTTGGCCAAAAAGCTGAAAGTGATATATAGTAATACATACCTCCAACTCTTCTACAAATTTATCAGAAACACATTGACCCCTTTGCCCAAGAAGAACAAAAGTTGGTAAATTCAAAACACGAGCCAACTGAATCAAGCAGGCTAGAGGTTCGTAATGAACTTGAAATGTCGATGATGGCTTATGTGTCCTGGTAGCCATGGCCTTAATTATGTCTGTTTCTGGACCAATTTGAACACCGTAAACTGAAACTTTGCTGTCATCCTTTGTCAAAGTTCTAAAATCTCCCTTAAGCTTTGATGATGCCACAACAAATGGGACCACGATTGTGGGCAATGAAGATGAATTTTCCCCAGCTATTTGTGTGAGAACCTCATTAACAACACAAGCTAGTATTGGAGGCTCGAAGTTTTGCATAAGCAACACTGAAACCTGAAAATAACAAAGAAATTTATGGACGAATCTCATTCCGCTCTATCTTCAAGATTAAACTAAATGTTTAAGCAATAGTTACCACCTACCAATCTAAGCTAATAAGGTAGATTCTGAAAGAAAAGTAATGAAAAAAAGAAGAAGAAGATATTGGAGAAGATGAAATATGTTCAAGATGTTTCTCAGATCCCCCAGATAACTCACATTCTATACATAGACTCACACATACAGTCAAAGTCCTTTCTATCTCTCAGAAAAACATCTAGAAAACAAAACCACATCCTCTAAACAAATGGGAATTTGATTGTCTATTAAGGTAAAAGGCATCGGAAGCAACTGGTAGTTCCATGACTCTAGTAAGAGTGAGTTACTGGTGAACCCTTAAAACTTATTATACTTGTACAACTGAAGCACATAAGAAAAACGAAAACAAACACAAACTTGAGTTGAAATCCTGTTACCAGGCAACATTCAGGAAGAAACCCCAACCATCTGCTGCAAATTTTGTTGTGTTAAGACATAACAATGTTGGTAAAGAGTTCTTAAATGGATCTTTTTTTTTTCCGTAAATAAGTCATTTTTTGGGTGAATGGAAATTGATCAAAACCTCCACGACAGAAGATCTCAAACCCAACTGGTTGACCAGAAACAAAACCCTAAGATGAACACGAATCGAACAACCCTTTAACTGTTGAATTAGTGTGTCATTTCGTTTATGTAATTATGACTAACCCAAGGCTGAACATTTCGTATCAATAAAGAAAAAAGGCCGGTAACTACTCCAACTCCTAAGCGTTTAAACCATTCAAGCATGCAAACAGCGAAAAAAAATAAAAACCCTTAACAAATAGAAATGAAAAAAGAGAGAACCTGATAGAGACCCTGATGATCAACGAAGTGAAGGATGTTCCCAGACGCCTTAACATCTTTGATTCCGTAGCGCTCCAGCGATAACTCAAATGGTTCTTCTCTGCAACAAAAATAAACCCAAATGCAAATCAGCCCAAAAACATCATCTTCCGGATTCAATTTTTCTGCGATTGAAAACTATTTTTTTTTTTTTTTTGAAAAAAGAGGAATAGGGTGAGAGAGCTTACAGTGAGCGAAGGGAGGAGGAATTATCAGGGGCAGGATGGAGAGCCTCGGAGATGGCTGAGCCGAAACCATCTGAGTCTCTGAAAACGAACACTACTTTTGAGCCTACCTTCATTTTCTCCCTTGCTTCACCCTGTTAGACCCACGCGAGTTTTATTCTTCCTTTACATTTTTACATGGGTTATCAAGTTTTAAATTATAAAATTACCATTAAAAATTTTTTAATAATAAAAGGGGATTTATCAAAAAATAAATAAATAAATGAGGACTTTTAATAGGAGCTATTAGAAATTTATTAGGAGTGAGAGTCTTGTTATTTAGTCTTTATAATCTTTTTACAGTCTCAAATGTTTTTTTTTCTTTTTTCTTTTGGTAAATGTCTCAAATGTATAGTTATAGGTTGAGTGTATAAGGTAATAAATGGGGTTCGCCAGGATCAAACATATAATCTTGGATTCATAAGGTAATAAAAATGTCAGTTTTCTTCAGCTGAACCACGCTCTCAAGGGTGTACTAATACCCTTTTAAACTTTAAAATAAATTAGAAATTATCTCTAACTTAATATATTTTTAATTGTTCAAATGTATTATTTTTTATATTAAAGGCTGAGGCTAACGTAAGTGGATGTATGTAAAAAAAAAATTGAAAAAAATATATATTTTTGAACAGTTAAAAAATATTATATTTAAGGATAAAAATATACTATATCTATTAATCAGGGACAATTTAAAATTATTTTTTAAATTTAAATTGTGTTGGTGTAAATTCAATAATTTATGGTATAATTTATAAAGGCATTGGTGACAAAAAAAAAAAACTTTTTTTATAATAATAATAAAGTGATTTTAAGTGGTGATGTTTTTTTTTAAAAAAAAAAAAAAGAGATAAGGCAGAACTTGAAAACAAGTCAGGAGCATAGGATATCGGCTAAAAACACTTCGATACTTAAGTCAGTTATCAAAATATGAAAAGTAGCATGAAGTAGAGTTATAAGGTTAAAAAATAATATATCTAAATTGAGTATCTTTTGAAGTATAAATATAAAATGGAGAAGTACTTCAGCTCTCTATAATGATTATTAGAGCATCTCCAACAATACTTTTTATTTTAAAGAGTATTTTCATTAATATTTATATATAAAAAGTAAAAAATTTTATTTAAGTCCAATGGACTCTTTATATTTGTTTTTTTTTATTTTGATTTTCAATCATAATCATTAATGAGAAAAAAAATTATTTTTTAAAAAACCAATGAGATGTCAATAAAAATTATAGTAATAATTTTTTTAAATAAAATCAATTAATATAGTGTATTGAAATTTGTAATATATTAATTACAATATGAGTAGAGAGTGAGATTTGACTCTCCAAATATAGAAAGTCAAACTGACTCTTTAATTTATTTTTAAAGAATAAAAAATCTGTTGGACTTTTATTTTATGTGATAACTTTTTAAAATAAAAAATTTAAAATATATAAAGAGCCATTATACTCTTATATAATAATCATTGTATATTTATGAGCTTTTTCACCTATTATGTAATCATCACGGATATGATTAGGGGGTTATGTCTGTTGCCTTGTTCATATCTACCCGGGGGTTACATCTGTTGGCTCATAATTCACACACAGCTCATAACTGAGATAGGTGTGGTGAGATTACCAAGGGTGTGAGTGCACTAATTAGAGTACAGTAGACTTACTAAAACTGGCTTCCAAGAGTAGGCTTCCTAAAAGAAGCTACTGGAAGGACAACATGTCACTGGGCTAGAGTCATTATCGGGTCCAAACATTTGAGCTTTTGATCAGGTTGCTGAGCTTAAATCTATTTGGGCTCATGTGTTCTGGGCTTAAATAGGGAGTTCGGTGGCTTCAAAAAATCCTATAACAGGTGACATTAATTATTATTTTTATATTATCCTCTCAAACTTCTAAACTTTGATAATGTGTTTATGTCAAAAATATAAAATTATTTGACGAGATAATTTATTAAAAAATATATATGTTTTTTTCAAAGTCCTCTAGATGACTAAATGAGTAGTAAATTTTGGGTTGCTGAGGTTGGGACATGAAAGCTCAATTGTCATCTTCCTTCTCCAATAAACAGCTGTAGCAAAAATAGCATCACTTTCCATGGTTTTTATGGAGTACAGCTTCAGAAAATAAAACCAATTATTTATTTATTTGTCTGAAAGTTTTTATAGCCTGCAAATTTTGAACCTTAATCATGTTCCTCGACAATACGATTTTGATAAAACAAACCTTGTATTAAAGTCTCAATTGTAATTAATGAATTGAAATTAGCCAATCAATCTCTACAAGTACAAAAGGGTTCAGACCCATGAATAATATTGCTAATCTAATTCAAGTGCAAAGCAATGCGCAAACACAGAAATATATTGTTCAAAAATGAAAGTTAAATTACCTACTTATTAAAAAAAAAAAAAAAGAAGAAAGAAAGAAAGAAGAATTTGAATATGTGCATGTAAGTAGAGATAGACAAACATAATTGCTATGTTCTTCCAAATGTTCTCTCTCTCTATATATATATTATTATTATTAAAGAATAGTCTTAATATCACACTTGAAACATAGAGAAATTACACTATATTTAACACATATATGAGTGTGTGTATATATATATATATATATATATATATACGCTCTACCACAATTTGACATGATGACGTCGATGAGATATACACCAACAATTAGTAACTTCTCATAAAAATTTACATACAGATAGTTAAAATCAATGAGTAATATACCAGTTGATGTTAAAGGTGAATGATATTCATAAGTATACAAACAATTTTACTGCCTTTACAAATGATCATTACCATGCGTGCAATCTATATATCCACAAGAACAATTCTTATTCACTCGAGCTTCCAACAATGAAGAAATAGGCAGAAATCCTGACTGGCGCCATTGGAGCTACTTCGAGTCGAATAATAAGCACTGCCACTATCACTTTCCATGCCTCCATGGCCGCTTTCTTCTTTGTCACTCTCGGATTCCGGTGCACCCGGCTTGAAGATAAAGAATCCATGGCCTGTCCCCGGCGTACTGAACAACCAATCATGTACGTCCCAAAACACTTGCACAGGCAACTTATTAACCATCACCGTCTGGTTCCCTCTGAATTTCCATTGCAAATTCTTGATGTGAATCAAAACCAGACCATCTATGCTGATCCACATTTCAGGGTCTTTAGGCCCTGAGGTCGAACTCTCCACAACAATATCATGCATCTTCTTTCTCTCATCGAACCGAACTCTGGTAGAGAAACATTTCTTGGCAAACACGTTTTCTTTTTTGTAGAAGAGAATGGCATCAATCAGGGCTGGTCTGGATTTGGTTCTCTTGTAAGCCTTTTTCTTGTAGTCTCCCAATAACAACACGACTTCTTCATCGCAAACCAGAGCCACGTAGAAATCCGAATATGGTTCCGGACAACTTGAATATTTAGCAGAACGAACGTCCCAGAAAACTTCTACATGATTGCCATCGACATCGATGGACTTGTACCCTTTCTTGCTCCAGAAATGCCATGGTTTAAGGTCTATCTTGCAGGAGTTATGGAATTCACCTTCTAAGCTATGAATGGAGATGTTGAGGGAATGGTTCATGAGGTTCTTGCACCATAAGATGGTTACCTTTCGCCAGAAACCGGCTATACTAACAGTGTAAACGCAGGTGACAGTACTCTGCGCCGTTTTGGATGTGATTGGATCTTCTGAGATTTTCTCTGCTAAAGGTGGTGGCTGGCTTAGTGAATGAGATCTCATAGAACGACTAAAAGCCATTTTCATATGTTATTTTCTTTTCCCGCAATCCTTGATTTCTTGGTAAGCAAACAGGGGTAACAAGTCTCTATGGTAAAACAAACATCATGCATGCAACAAGGCAATGCATTTTTGTGGGTTCTGATTCAATGCCTTATATAAGATCTTCATCTACCTGGTCTGAACAAAAAATGGTTCTTCATCATAATACAATTGCAAAAAGCTTCAAAGTACCTGAACCTTTTCAGAGTCTAATGCATGAGACCAAATCAGAGTTTTTGTTGATTTCGATCCGGAATTCGTCGGCGGCCTTAAAAGATTTGATGTTGTTGTTTGAAAACTAAGCAGGGAATTAAGAAAAAGATGGCATGGTTTTTGGGAGAGGTTTCCTTTTGAGAAAGAGAACAAGAGAAAGTTAGGAGAGAGAAGGGGTTTGTTATGCAAGAGGAAAAATCTCAATCCAGAGGCTGAAAATTAAGCACTGTCCGAAACAGAAGGCAACCAAAGAAAATCTACTTTGATGTTTTACTAAATTCAGCTAATTACATTGGTTATCTTATTGATCAAACGGCCTTCAGATCTTTGGGAAGCTTCCAATTTTTCAACTAATATCTAATGAAACTAATAAATTAACCAGTTGCAGTTGCATACATTAAGATAACAATAACTTGAAATTAACTAACTAAAATAAAATTAGAGACCAAAAATAGTTATCTTCTAGTTGTCAATAAATACATACATATATATATATATATACATAAGACTTGTTCTAATGCACTACATTGCTTATATATTGTGAATAATAATAAGGGTATAACTCACCAATTCACGCGGAACCTTATGAAAAGTGAAAATAAAAATGAATAAATAATATGAATTTACTTTTTTGTCCATATTTAATAAGATGCCACGTATATGTTGTTTACCATATATAAGCGATATAGTGCATTACAATATTTCTGTATATACACACACACTGAAGATATCAATGTCAATTTATAGTCAACAATGTGTTTTTCCTTAATAAACACGTCTTTTTTGGCATATAAAAGTGGTTCAAGGTGACAACGGTTATCAACTGAATTCCCTTAATTATCTACAATATTATGAAACCTTTAGAAACATGACCACATTTAACAGCAATTAATTGATAAACCAAAAACATGAAAATAAAGTCTCATAGCAACCGGTCAGATCCAATAATAACACACATTTCTCATTGGTGAAGTATTGATTACACATCTAAACCCCAAACCCTATTCAAAATACTCTTTCCCAAACCCAAAAGTGCAAATCTTTTTCTGCTAAGTAACAAAATGAACATGGCAATCTTCTCTGCAAGTCCTACTCCAAAGCAAAAACTACCCAGTGTAATTTCACAAAAACTCAATCATACTACATTTTCCTTGTCATTTTCACCGTACTCAGCCTTGTTCACAGTTTCATCTCTAACTTCCATATCCTCCTCCTGGAAGGAACTCCTGCCACCATTTCGAGATGCCAGGATTCCACCTATGTGACTGCCTGAAGCACTAGCCTGAAGTGCTTCTAAATACAATAACTTCATCAAATTCCTAAACCGACGTCTAAAGGTTGGCATGCGGGATAGGGAAGCCACAAGCCCCTTCAGTCTGACATAAAAATGAATGTTTTAAGTATGCATGGAGGATCGAAAGGACAGATCATTATTTGGCATTTGTTTTTATTTCAAGCTAAGACTTTTTGGGGACATCAAGTAAAGAATGAAACAAGTTAATAGACAGGACATTATGTTAGAATACCAACTTTGCACTAATTTTATGTCAAACATAAATAAATGTACCTTCTAATTATAGCTTGCAACTGAGCCCTTCTGACACTATCACTTGATGAAAATCCGGTATTATCCCACTCCTCTGGTTTATCATTTTTGTATCTCCAAAACAGTTCTGTGAGACAGATTTCTTCATTCTCACTTAATTGAAGTGCCTTTAGTTGCTCTTTCATGATTAATAAGGGCCCAATGAACCACTCAAACATTTTATCCCTTGGCCCATTGGCTCTTGTCAACTCCACATCATCAGCTTTTGAATTCAAATAGGAATAGCCATGAGTAGAAAACAAACAAACAAATTTAGATTCTACAACAAGTACAGTACATAAGTTCGAGTAAGGTACATACAGATTACCAACCCAGATGAGTTGGACTTTGCTGAAGCAAGCAGACATTGTAATATAGACCAAGCAGGCAGTTTAATGCCCAAATTCTTACAATCACCCTTCATGCATTCTTCAATGTCCTTGATGTCTATCATACCGTTTTGGATGAGTATACTTCCATTCACCTTGCAGGATTTAAATAGCCAGTCCCACACCTGAAATAAAATTCAATATAACAAAAGTCATGTGAATAAATATCAAATACTTGTACATAGGTATTAAAATATGCCTTACCTGCACTGGTTTATACCGTTGAACTGCCCATTTCAAAGTTCTTGAATTTTCTGATACAAGTTTTGAGCCGTATGAACCTTGTCTCCTATTCTTCAAATCATTATCATCGAGCATTTTATGAGCAAGGCTAGTGCTCATGTTTCTACGGTAGTTGGGCCTGGCTGTCCCAAGGATATCTCAGAATCAAAACCAATGTTATGATGCCAAAGAGAAGAACAACAAAAATCAAATCATGTACCTTGGAAGGCAGGATCCTTCTCTCAAGTAGAGTAAATCATTTACATATTCATCGAACAGCGAAACCGCTGAGACAATGTAGGAGAGTCCCATAATCAGTGAGTCTTCCTGAAAATTTTATGTCTCCATTTTAGATAAAACTTCGTACCATCACCAAAAGGACCTTTCCATATTTCAATACCTTTTAAAATTTATAGCCAAACTCAGTAAATGATGAGAAAGTGCAACTTTCAGGCAGCACACCTGATGAACAATTACTCCACCGTATAGTCCCAGGAAGAAGCTGGAGATGACAGCACCTATCACAGCTCCCACCACAGCCAAAGGCCACAAGATTATGGCAAGACCAGCAAATGGAACACATACGGTCTCCAAGAATGGTCCTTCCCTCCCAATCAAGTCTTCTAAAAGCCTCTTCCAACCTTTGAAGAGCATGTACGGGCTTTTCCACAAAGCAACTGCTGTAATCAAAAGGACATCCACTAGAACACCAATCAGGCACGCCAACAAACAACATGGCAATTTTGATAACCTAGCAAAGAAAAGTTGACATAACTGCTGTAATCAAAAGGACATCCACTAGAACACCAATCAGGCATGCCAACAAACAACATGGCAGTTTTGATAACCTAGCAAGGAAAAGTTGACATATCTGAAATAGATGCTTATATTTTGGCCAGTACTAAAAAAAGGTTCTAAAGGAATGTTTCTCACTTTATGTCCATCGGTTTTTCTTCTGCAGGTATTTTCTCAATTACTTCATCCATGTAGGAGAAATAAGAGTGGAAGCAAAAATCAGTGAAATCTTGGACCACTGTACAGCTTCCTTTGATAGTGGACCAACAACCATCCTGATAATTCAAAAATTAACCCAATTTACTAAAGCAAGCTGTATCCAATCATTTGGTATGAATAAGCTAACAATACAAAAAAAAAGAAAAGAAAAGAAAAAGAACTGATGCAATTGACATGTCAAGAGTGCTGAAAATGACAGTGATAAAAAAATAATAACTAAAAACTGTCAATCAAATTGGAACTTCTTTCTATTCAGCTTATGCATTAACCAAACCCAAAGCGCTATTAGCAAAAAAAGAAAAGGGCAGAAAAGAAACATACTGCAAAGCAGTGGTAGAATTTATCACTGAAATTCTCGCCAGCAGCCTCAAAGGTTGCAAGAAGGGGGGAAAAAAACCCATATCCAACTCCACCTAAAATGCTTCCAAGAATTCCAATTACCGGCCATAGGATAAGAGGCACTGGCAGTGATACCAGTACCAAAATCTTCAGGACCAGCCCAAGCTTCTTGCTTCTGAGATTAACATGGACATCAAAAGTTGCAAACAGACGAGGACAGAATATAAATGAAAGACTGAATATCTTAAAAAGGAAATCTATATTGGCTAAGACAATCAGAGAAATGGGTGCATGAGAACTATATACCTTGCTACACAGTAATAAGTCCAGATACAATGTGCAGGCCAAAGGCCAATTACTACAGCCGAATTTCCAAGCACAATGATTCCTAACGCAACTGGTCCGATTAGCGCACCTGTTGATTACAATCACATATCATCGTCAAAGAGACATGAAAAATCCAAACCATATACTGCTCTACATACCTAAATTGATCGGTATTCTATTTCATTCATTAAACTAGCACATTCATCAAGCCATTACCAACAATACTCCTTGTAGTAATACGTATCTATACAAAACACATTGATAAACATAGTATACACACACAGGTAATACATATAGGTGTTCTTGGAAATATGTGCTCAACCCATTTCAATGGAGTACATATTTTAAGTATTTTAACTTTTTGATGAGCCGTAAAGCACATATTTTGAACCGGCCCAAAAGGATGAAAAAAAACTAATATCGACATAAATTAAGATAGACCCAAGAAGCAGACATCGGCAAATTAGAAGACATAGCAACACAGGTTTCATTAGCGTAATCATCAAGTTACTACTGACGAACCCCTTTGTAACATATACAAAAGCAATAAAGTATGTACCTTTGAAGAGGCCTAGGATGAAAAGCAAGAAGAAGAAGGGCAAGAAGGAGGTGAAGCTCCATAGCTTGGCCACAAATCCCATGGGGACCTCCATGACGACTGGTAATTTTGGGAATACGTTGAGGACAAAAATAGAATTAAAACAGCGTTGCTGCTGTGCCAGTGGTAAAGAGAGAGACTGTTGAGCCTCTGTACTGACAAGGAGGGTGTTGCAAGGGGGGTTGTGACCGGGAGAGGTTACGCGGCAAGAGATTAGGACTCGGGTGGACACGTGGCGGTCAAGTAAGCTGTGAAGCGTTGAGACCAAGCGTGATACTCCTGCAAAAGGGCGAGTCAGACAGTAACACGCACCGCTCTCTTTTTTGGGTCTCGTCATGCTTTTTGGATTGGCGGGAACCGCCTCAAAACAAAGTACCTATTTTTTTACTAAAATATGGCCATTTTCCTTATTATCATCATCATCATTGACAATGAGGTGTCCATATGTGCCCCGCTCTTTCGAAGCTTTTTCATATACTATCCCAACCTCAATCTCTATTTATTATAATTATCCATTATAGCGCCGGGCAATAAAATCCCTAGGATTTTTTTTTTAATATTTAAATTAAAAAATAAAAAATATATATATGTAATACAATTTTTTTTTAAAAAAATTAGGATTGAATTATTTAATAAAAATATAAAAATTAATAAATATAATATAATATAATATAATATAAAAAGATATAAAATATGTATTTATATATACATACACAAAGCGCACAGGGCAGGGATTAATACCCGCGAACCGGATAGACGGGGAATCCCGTCTCATTTGGAACAGATCAAGTCAGAGCAAATTGTCAAGCCCATAAATTATTCATAAAATAATTATTATTTTCTGTAAAAGCAATTAAGTTAAGTGATTTGCAGTTGAAATAATCTGTAAAACTAATTGAACCGCATACACTAATAACTATTATTTTAAAAAAAATAAAAAAATAAATTGGCTAGGAAAATTGTTTTAATGCTATGTATACTATATAACTACTCTAGTTTACATAGCGCGTGCAATGATCATGTATTGTAATAATAGTATTTGTTAAAATTAATTAATGTTGTTAATTAAATATAGGGTTCATGCGATGCATCAATTAAGCCGTTCAACGTACTTTTGTATGATTATGTAGGAAACCTTGAAGGTCTTTTATAAGTTGTCTGTTTTTAATTACAACACTTGAATCAAAATTAATTAACCCTGCATGAATAATATCAACAATTAATTAGACATTAATTAATTATTATTCCTCATCTAATTCTCACTGCGTGTACATAAAATGAGCTAGTAAACAAAAATTGTACTACGAAGACTCACTGGCAGTAGCAGTTTTTAGATTAATTTATATATAATTAAATTAATGGAAAGAATGTAATTTTTCATTCTCTGTTTGCTTAGCCAGAGCTTTTGGATCTGCTTCCAACATGGTTGCGACGTCTCTCGACAGTAAAGGCATTCATTGACCTTAATTTTAATCTTAATCTTATTGAATTTAATTTTTTAATTACGCTAGCTATCTGTAGTTAGATTTGATTTTATGCATGTTTAATGTATTGTTATTCTAGGGACTTTGCTGACAAGGTACTGGATCAAATGTCCATCGTACTTAATTAGAAGAACTGGAGGAAAGAGGGTGTTTAGTGTTGCACAAAATTGACGTGCACAACATGCACAAACATCCACAACTCAAATGCATGAAATTCGACGTTGTAATTTTTAACTTTCCTCATGCAGGTCATTTTGGTTGGCTTAAAGAAAGAGATATCGAACTCATTGAGTATGTCGCACAGTACCATCACGACGTCGTTTTCTTAAAGAGCATGCCAGTAGTGCTATTAACTATATTTTGTTAACTAACCCTGTGTGTTTTGTGTGTGTGGTGTGTGTGTGTCTGTTTATGTAGGCTGCACAGAGAATTGTTGGAAGCATTTTTCAGAAGTGCGAGAAAGATGCTGAGCCATGGTGGTGAAGTTCATGTGACACACAGAGACGACGAGCCGTATAAGCAATGGCATGTGGAGAAGCTTGCTCTAATGGCTGGTTTGTGTTTGAAAGAGAAGGTGGAGTTCAGCAGGTCGGATTATCCAGGCTACATCAATAAGAGAGGAGGACTTATTAAAGGCAACGTTACCTTCCCAATCAGAAACTGCTTCACTTTCAAATTTTGTTTGTATAATAATGAGACTGATTCCTCATCAATAGCATTGGCTTTTGATGATGACGGTAATCAGGAAATAAATGACGTTGGTGCCGTAGCTTTTGATGATATGAGTGACTGTTTAGCTGAATTTAGCTTTGATAGTTTGGAGTGATGTGTTTTTTTGGTAATAAGTTTGGAGTTATATGTTGAATATATATATATATATATATATATATATGATGCATATAATAAATTAATATGTTATCGTTATTCATTATTTCATGGAAGTTCTGTTTTTACTGGCTGTTTCAGATTGTCAAATTATTTATTCTATCAGACATGAAAGCCTATATGGGGTAGCTTAAATTTTTTTCCGCATATATAAGTTATAGCTTTGCAAAAAATATATACGGTCAAATTCAGGGTTCAGGTTTCAGGGTGGGCTTAACTTACATGTAAGAAAAAAAATGGTTTAAGCAGACTTAAACCTGAATTCGTCATTGGTTATATAGAAAGAGCTTTAATAGAATAATTTTTGCATTTATTTTTGTTATTGTGTAATACAAGGTTAATGTAGACATTAATGTTAATGGACTGCAATCCAACAATAGTGCCGTAAGTGATTTTTGTGAAGCCACAGGGGTGTGTGTGATTGTATTTAGGGTAGACGGAGACCTCGGAGGGCGCATGTGATACTAACCTTTGTTTAATCAACTCCGGCATAATCTTTCTACAAATATAATTTAAGACTGCATTAACAAATTCTACAAATATATTATTATTTTCGACAATAATTAAATAATTGAAAAATGTATTTATTTTCCTTAACTTTCTAAATTCATTTTTTTTAAGCGAATAAGAAACATTAGTATATTTCCTTCCACTATGATGGAGACATCTATTCACAAAAAAAAAAAAAAAAAATGCATCTAATTGGGGGTTTAATATAGGATTATTTCTAATCGGATACTTTCAGGTTTAAAGATCATTGAACTAATTCCTTATTTTCTTAATATTATTTACTATATTTCTGATGTTGCCTCTATGTTACAAGTAATTTGAAAATAATCCAAAGTAATTTTATTCTTTTTATGTTATAGCATACATATATTAAAGAGATATTATCATAAAACAATTAAATTTTAATAAATATAAATAATTTTTAAAAACTATATCAAACCTCTTATGTTAAAATTAATATAAAAGGATATAAGGGTAATTACATATTTATAATGAAAAGTAAAAAATATAAAGTTTTATAATAACAAATGGAGAAATTATAAAATAACATGTGGTAGATTAATTTAATATTTTTTTTCTCTCTCCTTCTCTTTTCGTGTGCGTGTGTTTTTTTTTGCCTCTCTCCTTCTTAGTTCTGCTTTTTTTTTTTTTCTCTTTCTCTCCTTCTCTTTTCTTCATTTCGCATCTGCAATTCTCTTTCGACAGATTAGTGATCCAACGCCTTCCAACCTTCATCTTCCTCCTGAGACCCATTGTAGATAAAAAAAATTTTTTCTTTAATTTTTTTTCTTTCCCTTTCTCTCTCTTTCTCGTTTATTCTCCTATGACCCACACTTCTCCACAGCCGACGCCGACACTGGATCACCAAGCGTTCATTTTCACGGTTATAGCAAATGGGGTTGGTTGGAATTATTTTCACAAAATAATAAAATTACTTTAAAAAAAATTTGAAGGAGTTTTTTTTTTTTTTTAAATAATAATAATAATAAGGCTACAATATAAATAATTTTGAAATTTTCTTTTACAGTTTTGTTGTCTTGATTAATTTTTTTGTGCATCCGTAGAAGTCCTTGAATTGATAATGAATTGGGTCTTAGGGTTTACTGTTCCATTCTTAATGCTAGTTGTAATGAATCCATATGGCATCAGATAGTTAATTAAGTGACTCCACACGGGCGCTTCAAGTTTTCCTTTCTTTCTTCATAGTTTGTGGCTGGATTTGATCTCATATGTCTTCAAATCAAACTAAATTTAACTTCCATTACAATGCAGATTCAAGCCAGAGGAATCCCTCCACTTTTACTTGGAAAAGATGTTCTTGGAGCTGCTAGGACAGGTTCTGGAAAAACTCTCGCTTTTCTAATACCAGCTGTAGAGTTGTTATACCATGCACGCTTTACCCCTCGCAATGGTACCGGTGTGGTGGTTATTTGCCCAACAAGGGAACTTGCAATACAGGTGAAAATATGTGTTTGCAGATAACTTTTTTTTCCCTCAATAAGGTATCATATATTCTCCTGGAACATGAAACTGAAATCTTGGAGATAGTTGTGGACTAGATTGATTTTCTGGTGTTTTGTTCTTTACTTCTAAAAGAAATGCTTTTGTTTTTTTTCCCTATATGTAGGTTTCTTTATTAACTATTACAAAATCCTGAGTGCAGCTGTTTATTATATTCATTAGATGTTTCTCACCCTACTACATTTTGTTATATTCTTGGTTTATATTCTAAACTTACTCTTCCTGACTTGTTAAACATTCAAATAATTTAGACTCATGCTGTGGCAAAGGACCTTCTCAAGTATCACTCACAGACTCTTGGCATAGCTATTGGTGGTGCTAATAGAAGAGGAGAAGCAGAACGTATTGCAAAGGGCGTAAACCTATTAGTGGCAACCCCTGGTCGCCTTATTGACCATCTTAAAGCTACAAAGGGATTTATAATAAAAATCTAAAGGTAGCATAGGGCTATATTCAGCATTTTTCTACTGCTTTGTGGTTGTTTCTGCATGATCCGTCATCAGTTTTGGAGAATTGTGCTTTTGCAGCTTTCTCATTTGGAACATTATTTTCCTTATCTGTGTTGTTAATTATCATCTCAAGTAACAGTGGTAGACTCTTAGCTTGGTTTTTTTTTTCTCTAATAAAAGATGGACCACAAAGTAGTTATATTCCATTATTGCAATGTTAATATGTACTTAAGTAAGTTTTGTTTGCAGCTCTTTATTCATAATTTATGGTAACTTGCAGTGTCTCGTTATTGATGAAGCCGACCGGATATTGGAAATTAATTTTGAGGAAGAAATGAGAGAAATTGTTAGCCTTCTACCAAAAGTAAGTTTAGGGTTTCCGTATAGTTTTTGTCTCTTGACTCATGTTTGCTTTTATCCGTTTGGTATCCTAAACATTATTTGGGTTCTATTAATGGTTTTAGAGGGTCTTTAACATTATTTGGGTTCTATTGATGATTTTAGAGGGTCTTTGATTATGCATAATGAATGTGTTGTTCATAGAATAATAGCATTAGATTTGTTTCTGCTAGTCTTTGTTGTCTTGATTGATTTTGTTATGCATTGTAGGAGTTCTTAAATTTAATGCTTGTGCTCTTTTTCCTATCAAGATTTGTAAATTTTATATTTTTAATTAATATTGTATTATAATTTTATATTTTTAAATTTTATTTAATTAAATTTAGGAGGCAAAAATATCAATTTAATATGCTAAATAGAATAATAATTAAAATTAATAGTTCACCTTAAATAGAATGATATAAATCGTATAAGTAGTTTAAAATTAAAATTAATTTAGAGTCTGTTTGAAACTGTTTTTTTTTTAAAAAATATTTTTTTTTATAAAAAAAACAGTTTGAAATATATTTGATCAAAAAATTATAAAGTATTTTTTTTAATAAAAAAAGCACTTTTAAATGTTTCTTCTTAAAAGCTTTTTTAAAAAATATTTAAATAAAATACGTTTTTTTTAAAAAAATACTATTTATATAAATAGTTTCAAGCGGACTTTTCGTCAGAATGCATCAGTGATAACAATAAGCCATCTACGGCTTCTTATGATCTGTCCTATTTTCAGCAACAGAGGCAACATCTTAAATGTACAAAATAATATTAAGAAACTAAGTAATTAATTCATCTTCTTCACATAATATTTCTGGTTACAATTCCACATCAAATGAAATAGTAATCAACCAAAAATAGCCAAAATATGCAATTATAGTTTTAAGTTGCTTT
Source organism: Rhamnella rubrinervis (assembly GCA_007844105.2). Taxonomy (NCBI): domain Eukaryota; kingdom Viridiplantae; phylum Streptophyta; class Magnoliopsida; order Rosales; family Rhamnaceae; genus Rhamnella; species Rhamnella rubrinervis. The sequence goes on from CM017582.2 coordinate 1,048,891, forward strand.
GAAATAATTTCAGACCATGAAAGAAAGAGATTGCTTTATGTGGAAACAATTTGTTTTTAGCTGCTTATTGCCTTACTCTTCACTTTTTTTTACCTTTAATTGTTCTCCTAAAAGTTTGTAGGTGTGAAGTAAATTGGTTTTTTTTTTTTTTGATAAATGGTTGAAATTTATGATAGATGCTCCTAGACCATACAGTTCACCAATAATGACCTTTACTATCTCTATAACTTTTCATTTAGTTTGGACAGAGCAACCCATTTTTTTAAAACATGGTTGAATTTGGATATAATTAGTATATTATATGTAGATCGAAGGGAATGTGATTTAATATATAATGCAATTTACTATGACATGAACCAACGTTGGTTCTGCTGCATACTGAGATTTTATTATAAGTAACAAGTAGGTAGAATTAATTTAGTAATTAAAGTAGAAACCGAGGTAGTTGTTGCATGTTGAAATTTACAAATCTAAAAAATCAGGACTTATTACAAAAAAAAAAGTAGCGTTTTTTTTTAATGTGGAATTATGTGGTGTAACCTCATGCTCAGGGTACAAGCCACAAGTCCAAGTCCTTGCTATGTATATAAAGAGCAGCTCTTTGGTTCATAAAAGCTGCTCGTGCTTTCTCGGAACTTCCATTATAATTTAGACAATAAAAAATGTGCTGATCTTTATTAAACTGTTGCCTAATTTGTTTAACATTATAGTTTAAGTCTCAAAAAATAATGAAAGATTATCATGAAAAAAGATTAATATTATAAATTATGAAGAAATACATTCCATAAATACATATTACCACCAAAGATATACAGAATATTAATATACAAATAAAATATCTTAGCCATTGAAAGTAAAAGCTCTTAACTGTCCGCTCTCATGGTTTTCACCTTGGCAAGAATACTGCTTCGGCTGTTTTTTTAACATAAAATGAACATTAATTTAAATACATTACAATGATTAACTTATCCAAAAAAATGCATCTATTACGATCATCCTCGGGTAAAAGAAATTCAAATACATATTCATATATACACGTATTAATATGTATATCACATTCATATGCTGTAGTTGTTAAAAGTAAATCAAGTTAATTTAATATTTAAAAAAAAAAAAACTAAAACATGTATGTGTAGTAAAAAAATAAAGTATTTCTTTGCCTTCTCTGTCAATCATGCAACTTCTATAATAAGCATTAGCACTACGATGAATTTTTTTTATCAACATTGCATACATTATAATCAAGAAGATTATCTACTTTAGACTTCACATAATTAAAAAAAAAACTCAAGGTAATATCATCTAGATGGGTCCTTTTTGGATCAAAATTATTTAGAGGAGGCAATGTATTCTTCAATTGCCCCCATGTCTTCGTAGTGACAATGAATGATAGCTTTATATTTTCTGTATGCTTCTTAATTCGTGGCTCATGATATACCACCGTCAATAGTGTTAAATATTAAACTTCACTGTCATCTTCCATTACACTCATTTTGGAGGTCACAGTTTTCACTTTTCCCACCCCTTGCATTGAATCCAATTGAAAATTATTTAATCATTTGCCACACGATCAACTTTTATATCCATTGATTGAATATACACTTTGAGTTCATCAAACTATATGAAAATAAAAAAGAAATATTAATTAAAAAATTATATTAGTGAATAAACTAAAAATGATTAATAAAATATTTAATGAAAATTTAATATGAATAGACTTAAATTGCATGATGAATGTGGTGGTTGATCATGATTGTAGGAAGGTCTATCAAGATTAGAGGTGTCTTCTTCATGATAATATCCACATTCATTGGCTTCAATTTCCTAGTAACATATAATAAGGTGGCCACCCACCCACTCCCCTATACATAGTGACCTAAGTTACGTTGAGGAGCATCGGTGGGCCAACCAACCCTTCACTAACCCTCATCCTCCACCTACCTACCTCCCCCACACATCGTGACACAAATTCATGTTGGAGGATATTGGTTAAGGGGGTCAAGTATGCTCATCGACACCCATCCACCCAACTCCCCTAACCCACCCATCCACCCACATACTTCCCCTACCAACCTAATAGGGCAATGATTACAATAAAACCCATCACCACATTTATTTATTTTTATTAATTTTTTTAAATATGTATATAATAATTAGGGTTTTTTGACGCCGTGATCAATGGTGGAGTCACAATCTATAAGAATTAAAATTTTAGCCACTTTTTCTCTTTTATGCTCAATGCTTTTACCAAACTACACCTTTCCATATTAAATACAAATAATACAAACACCTTTTGAATTAATTAAATACAAATATCTCTCACACACATTAAAAATTAAAAACGTGATATAGACAAGTTGTGCATGCAATCCACGATTTGATCTACTATATTTCATTCTTCTTCAACAAATCGAGCTATAACAACAATTTGACTTCTATAAGTTAATAAATGTATTTCATTTTGAACTTTTGTTTCTTAATTTATATTAGGTTGATGATTTTTTAAGATACTTTTGAGAGATTTTGGAATTTTTACATTTTAAAAAAAGCCAACTGTGAGAATTTGCATTTGCTGGGAAAAGATTCGATGCATAATGAAGTTGGCTTGGTTCGTGCCTCCACCACCAGGGATAATATACAATGTTTCTCATATTATGGTATATTTCAATTGCACATAGGTATAATGGAATCCTATCGTATTATTATAAATGTCGTGTTTTATGGTGGGACGTGGTGTAAAGAAGAAGATGATCATTGACAATTCAAGAATTATAAATCGAAAGTTACAGAAGTTTCTTAAACTGTACTTATGAGTAATTGATAGATGAAGTTTACAACATTGTTAATGTAGATTGAAAAAGATATAATTTAAAGATGAAATATCATTATGTAGTAAGTTACTAAGCATGTGCTCCACGAGAAATAAAACAAGATAGAGATGTTAAAATATTTCTTTGAGTAATGAAAGAAGTTGTGCCGGTGACTTCATTATATGCGGAGATTTGTCTAAATGCTCTTCAATTTTTTTTACGGAGTAAGCTAATCATGATAGATTTGCTACTTTTAGTTTAGGTAGTAGAAATAATCATTTTTCATCTTCTTGCCATTCCATTGAAATTGAAGAAAGATTAAAAAAGAAAAAATATATAAATGCATTCAATGTGGAGGAAGCTCAATTGTGGAAAACTCGAGTAGCTCAAATTTTTATTCGGGAAGCTGAGCATGTGTGGAAAAGTCCTATTCGGAAAACTAAACATGTGTGGAAAATTCTAGTATTGGAAACTGTAACACCTTGGGAAACTTAAGCACATTAGCAAACTCAAGCACTAAAAACTCAAACACTTTGACAAACTTAAGTACCTTGGCAAATTTAATTGCCATAAACTCAAACACATTGGGAAACCTATGTATCAAAAACAGAAACACATTGGGAAACTCAATTGCCATAAAGTGATCAAGTATGACAAATTTCTTTGCCACCATCTCAAGTTCTAATAACTTTATTGTGGAAAAAAATATTAAAAGGTGATGGTAGAGAAAGTAAAGTTGGTGCATTGCCTTTTGCAATACAAAAAATACCAAGTTCATATCATTTCACAACAAAACCTAGTCATGAAGGTAAGTCATTTTTGCATACTTCTAAAATATTATTGCAAAGTGGCTCATCATGTTTTATAGATATAGAATCTAATTCTTCTAATAGTGATGAGTTTCATATTGGTCAAGTCTACGGTAACAAAAAAGAATTGAAGCAAACATTGTATTTGTATGCGGTCAAATGGAACTTTCAGTTCAAGGTTGTTCGCTTATCTACTACTCAATACGAGGTTCAATGCTTCCATAATACTTACAATTGGAAATGTTGTGCCAACAAGATCCCTTATGTGGAGATGTTAGTCATTGTAAAATGCATATGTTGGATAATATGTTTGTCTTCAATATTCACAAGCCATCCATGAAAATCATGGGCAAGCTACTAGTAGAGTTATTGAAGATGTTAAAAAGGAAAAAATATAGAGGAATTGCTCATGAATATAAGCTATGTGAGATAAAATTTGATGCAAGTTGAAATATGATTTAGACATATCTTATGATAAAGTATGGTGAGCAAGTAAACATGCATTCAATAATATTAGAAGTACTGCGAAAGAGTCATTCTCAATTCTACCATCGTATTTTGCAATATTGGAAGCTAATAATTCAGAATCAATTGCACGCATCGATATGGATGATGGAGAATGTTTTCAATACTATTTTATGGCATTAGGAGCAAATATACGAGGATTTAATTTTAACATAAAACTTGTTGCTATTAATAGGACAACTTTGAAATATAAATATTGTGACTACTTATATATTACACTGTAGATGGAAATTGTCAAATTTATTAGGTTGCTTTTGCTGTGGGGGATGCTGAAAATGAAGCTGCATAGATATGGTTCTTCCAGTGTTTTAGAGTAGCCTACAGAGAACTTGACAACTTGGTATTCATATCAGACAAACATAAATGTATTGAAAATGCATTAAAAAATATTTATCCCAAATCTTACCATGAATTATATATGTATCATATTAGTCAAAATCTAAAAGCTAAAAACAATTACCTATATGATATAGAAGTTGAAAGGTGGGCTTACTGTAAGTTTTTGGTTATTTGATATAACACTTTGACTACGAACAATTGCCAAATGCATGAATGCCATACTGAAGGACGCAAGAAAAATGCCACTTGTGCATTTATTGGAAATTATTCGTTCAAAATTACAAAATTGGTTCCATGATTGTTGAATCGTTGCCGGTAATATAACTACTTCATTGATGTCATGGATTGAATAACAATTGAAAAAAAAGAAAAAAAAATGCACAACATATATTTGTTGAACCCATCAACCATGATGAGTACATGGTGATTGGTGGTCTAATAGAAGGTATGATCAATTTGAGTACTAAGTCTTGCATATGCAGGACATTTGACTTGGATTAGTATCCAAATATGCATAGTATGGTAGCATGTTTGTATCGACATAATGAGTTTCACAATATGTGCTAAAGGTACTACTGTGCCGATGCACTATGTAGTTTATACAGAGTTTATGATTCTCCAATTAAGTATGCTTAGTTTTGTATGTTAAAATTTGTTATAGTTATGCAATTTAATATCAATTCTATTTCTTAAATAAATTGCACTATCTATTTATAGGCTTTTGAAGATGCTAAAAAATTGGTTAACCAAGAAAAATCTTTTGCTTGTGTTGAAATAGAAACTACAAGGGCAATAGTTGAGAGATTTGGAGAGACACTTGAGCAACAAAAAAGAGTTTCTGAACCTTTTAAAGAGCAGGTTCTTATAATTTCCCTTTCTCTATTGAACTTTGAGTTGCATATATTATTATCTATGTGTGTTATATATGTACCAAAATTTCTTTTTAGTTTATAATTTTTCACAGTTAGATTCATTATAGTATTTTCCTTCTACTATGTCATCATCATGATTTAGCACCCATCTCAAACAACCGTTGGTGCCCCACCATCACACTATCGATGGGACACTAACAGTTCAACTAATTTTTTTTTCCCTTTCCTTTCAACTAAATCCCCATCACATTCTTCTCAACCAAAATCCATCTCAATAAAATATGTGCAACGCCAACTATTATACCTTGCATGACTCATATTATTTATATACATATACATACATACACATATACATATATATATATATATATATATATATCTAATTAATTAAAATATTAATAACCAATATGAACATTCCATTTTCCTCATGGACGTTATCATAACTTTTTTTTTGTCTCTCTTCTAAGTAATCCCCAATACTATGATTCTACAATTAAGCATGCTGACTTTTGTATGTTAAATCTGTTATAATTATGCAATCTAATATCAATATTATTCCTTAAATTAATTACATTTTCTATTTACAGGCTTATGGAGGTGCTAAAAAATTTATTAACTAAGAGAAATCATTTGTTTGCGCTGAAATAGAAAGTGCAAGGATAGTAGTTCAGAGATTTGGAAAAACACTTAAGGAACAAGAAAGAATTTATGAAGCTTCTAAAATGCAGGTTCTTACAATTTCCTTTACTCCATTAAACTTTGAGTTACATGTAATATTATGTATGCGTATTATGTATATACCAAAATTTCTTTTTAGATTATGGTTTTTCATAGTTAGATTCACTTGATTACTGTAGTATTTTCCTTATTCCATATTATCATCATCATCAATTAGCACCCGTCTTAACTAATCGTTGGTGCCCCCACTATCACATCATCAGTGGGACACCAACGGTTTAACTTATTTTTTTTCCCTTTCCTTTGGACCAAATCCCCACCACACTTCCCTCAACCAAAGTCCATCTCAATAAAATGTGTGGAATTCCAACCATTCTACCTTGCATGACTCATATTATATATATATATATATATATATATATATATATATATATATTAGTTAAAATATTAATAACCAATATAAACACTCCCTTTTCCTTATGGATGGTTTTAATTTATTTGATACTGTTACTCTATATTTATTTAAGAATTATATCCATTGATTATTATTATTCTTTAAGGTGAAAAAAAGAAGAAGAAGACTCTACCTTAATAATTCTAAGCTCATTGATTGAGCAAATCTTATCTTATTTTTGAAAATCAAATTAGAGTAGTAAAAGCAAAGGAAATCAAGTGAGCTATTTATTATACCAATAACCAATTTTACTTTTGAGATTCGTTTGGTTCCCAAAGTTGGGTGAGTAGTTTTATTTTCTTATTTGTGCATATTATTTCTCTTTTTGGTTTTACGATATTCTTAAACACCACTTTAGTGAGTGTTATTGAGATTTGTGGTTTTTGTGGGTTGCCATTTTGTAGGATACACATCAAACTATCATAATTCATATATATATATATATATATATATATATATATATATATGTGTGTGTGTGTGTATAAATATTATCACATCGTTTGCCTAATAAAATATGTGGAAAATCTTCTCAGTTCTATGAATCACTATCAACTCATTTACTACTGGTCAATCCTTTTCCATGAACTTTTCCAATCCTCTTAAAGTTGGTAAAAAAAAAAAAAACTTTTGCATATTAATTGATCCATTATCGTAAAAATGTCTTTTCAATCGTAATCGTAACTTTTTTTTCTCTCTCTTTCAAGTAACTCCCAATACTACGATTCTGCAATCAAGCATGTTGAGTTTTGTATGTTAAATTTATTATAATTATGCAATCTAATATCAATTTTATTTCTTAAATTAACTACACTCTCTATTTATAGGTTTCTAAAGCTGCTAAAAAATTTCGTTAACCAAGATAAATATTTTGTTTGTGTTGAAATAGAAAGTGCAAGGTAGTAGTTCAGAGATTTGAAAAGCACTTGAGCAACAAGAAAGAGTTTATGAAGCTTCTAAAACGCAGGTTCTTATAGTTTCCCTTACTCTATTGAACTTTGAGTTACATATAATATCATGTATGTGTATTATGTACATACCAAAATTTCTTTTTAGTTTATGGTTTTTCACAGTTAGATTCATTTGATTAGTATAGTATTTTTCTTATTCCATGTTATCATCATCTTTATTCAACACCCATTTCAACCAACAATTGGTGCCCCACCATCATACCATTGGTGGGTCACTAATGGTTGGTGCAATCATAAATAATAGCTTATTGGTTCAATAATTTAACAGTTTAAGTATTCATTAATTAATACTTTGAACTTCAATATTTTTTCTATTTATTATTTAATTACTACTTTATAATTTAACAGTAAGATGACTGAACCTAAGCCTTTGAAGTATTCGAATACTTTGATGGTTATAGACAGTCGAGTACGTATGACTTCTTAGTCTATAATAATACAATGTATTCTAGACATTGACAAAAAATTTGTTCAAGATCTCAATCAACCATCTAGAATAAAGTCAAGACAACGAAAAAAATTTGAAAAAAGTTGTTTTGGTACACTCTTTCTAAAAATGCATAAGATTGTATCAAGTAGAGGTATAATTCATAATATGATAGCAAGGCAAGCGAAGAGTATGAATGAAGACATCATAGAATGAAGATGTCATGGAGTTCAACTTCAATGAAAATGGAGCAATATTCACAAAAAAAGAAATTGGTATTATAACCGGTTTGAAAATGGAAAATACTTTAAAAGTCCCACCTCCACCCACCATATTCCATTCGAATAAGAGACACATACTTTGACCATATTCACAAGATAAAAAATACGGATGTAATGGATGTATTTATGCATGTAAGGCGTAATCAACTAGAGTATGAAGATGACTTAGTTAGATTGACCTTGATATACTTCCTTGAATGTGGTTTACTTGGCAATGAAAGTCAAGTACATATCAATTTAGATTATTTGTCTATGATTGAGAATTTAGACTACTTCAACGAATATTCATGGGGTTTGGTTTCCTACAATGATACATTGACATCCTTATACAAAGCATTGAATTTGCATCATGGAAAACTCAATAAGTCGTCTACTTATAGCTTAAGTGGTGTTCCTTTGGCTTTTCAGGTAATAATATAAATTAAAGAACAATTTGATTATGTTTATTTGTAGACAATTAACAAATTTTTATTTTCTTATATTAGGTTTGGGGATACGAAACTACCCATTTGATAGGAGATATATTTGTAAAAAGAGTGGATAATTCGTATCATCGAATTTGTAATTTGGAAGCTGAGCACATCTACAAATTTATTAATGTGGAAGAAATAGTTTTTGCAAATGACGAGGTAATATGATATTATTGTCGTTTATTACTTTGTGATATATACTATTTTTTCTTTTACCTATTATTTGTAATTAATTTATTATAAATATTCATATACCAATATGCAATTATATGTTATTGGGATACTTATACCATGGAATGCAAATGGAGAATTTGTATACAAACTTAGCGAAGATTTTCCAATACCACCATTGAAAAAGAAAAGAGCTCGTTCGAATGTTGACATGGAGAAAGAAGAATATGCATATTTTCACCAACAAAATACCTTTAATTTTGGTGAAACTTCACTTGAGGATGTTGGTCAACCATCACATTCATCACACAATGTGAGTATATATGATATTAATTTGACCATTAACGTTATATTAATATTTTTAAATTTTATTTCACTAATATAATAATGTAATTAACTTATACTTCTCATTTGTATATAGTATGATGAACTCAAATCACAAATCCAAGCATTGAATATTAAGATTGATGGTATGACAAGTGATTTGGGTAATTTTCAATTGGATTCGATGCATGAGTTCCAATCAATTCACAAAACAATGCTTGAAATGTTTGACTACATCAAACATGTAAGTAATTTATTACTTTAATTTGCAACATTATTCTAATCACATTAATAACAATTTCTTATTGAATTTCAAATTTTATTTATAGGAATATCATCCAGCAGAGCATGCCACACATAGTAATGATGTGAATGAAGATGCAATAGTGTGTGCAGATTTTGAAAATCGTGATCTCATTATAACTACGGAGACACAGGAAAATTCTAAAAATGCTTTGTCTCCTCCAACAAATTTTGATCCAAAAAGGCCTCCTCCTAACGAACTGGAGATGAAGTTTTTTACTTATATGACCTTCAGTGATGACGTAATTCTAAATTATAACCTGTGTGATGTGAGTAAATTTTTTTTTTGAAGAATTAATGGAGGGTGAATGACTAACTGAAAAGATAAGGATAAGTTTAACAATATTTTTTAAATACACATACAATTTACTTTAAGTTTTATTCACTTTAAGTTTTATTCTTCATTACTAATTAATTCATCTTCATTCCAACAATTACATCCATTAATATCGTATCCATGTACATACGTGAACATATGTATAAATATCCGCATTTATTTTACTAGATGACAACTGTAATGGATGCATTTTTTTTTGGGTAAATTGTTGGTTATGATATTATTTAATTATACAATATATGTTGTACTATTTATTTAGTATCAATTATTTATAATTTATCTTATGTCACAAATTATTTATGTAAATTTAGGCAAATATTGAAAGATGATGACTGAAATTTCAAAAATGGAGAAATAACAAATTAAAAAAACAAATGTTTCTATATCATCCAAGACGGCATTACAAGTGTGTATAGATGAGATAAAAGTTAAATTTGTTCCAAACCTTGAAAAACCATCTAAACGGAAGGCACACCAATTAGAGAAGTTGCGAGTTAGTTGTTTTGGTCTACTTTTCCAATTATGTTTAGTAGGTCATAGTACAGTACATGATATTAAGGAAGTAGTAAATAACAACCTGAGTGTTGTGGAGTTTAACTTTAATGGTAAATGAGCAATATTTACTAAAAAGGAGTTTATTATAATAACTAATTTGAAGATTAAGAATGCATTACATGTTTCATCTCCGCCAAGATCGGATTGTATCATTAATACCTATTTCGTTGATAATAAATATATAAAAAGTACGGATTTTTAGAAAGTATTCTTGGATTTGAGATCCAAACAATATGAAGAAAAAGATGACATGGTTAATTTGTGTCCACTCACGTGCCAAGGTAAATTGTTTTGTTTGTATTTAGTTTTGTGTTGTTGTTTGACTTTGTGCTTTTGTTTGAATTGCTGTGTTAAAATGGGTCAATTAGTTAGTATGTTTTCGCACGTATCGTGTAAGAGGAGTCATGAACCGGTGGTAGGGCTAGCTTCAAGAGATTGAGGACGAGTTTGGAGCTGATGTCATTTTAGACTGACATTCTGATTGAGCTTCACTAGGCTACAGTGGAGACTAAGAGTCCATTTGACGGATCATAGCAGCTCGTTGGAAAGAGGAGCCATCCACTGGTAGGATATGATTAAGTGAGCTCATAATCTTGAAGGAAACCCTATAATTTGGACTCAGTTTAAGAAGTTATTTCTAGAGAGGTACTTCCCTATTGTGAAACGGGATGAAAAAGAGGTTGAATTCCTAAGGTTGACTCAAGAAAACTTTTCTCTGGTTGAATATGAGTAGAAGTTTGACAACCTTTCTCGCTATGCACTACAACTAGTGGACATTGAGGAACGTAGAGTAAGATGATTTAAGAAAGAACTGAGGCCAGAACTCTACAATTCCGTAACAGTGCTGTGACTACCTATTTATACTGATGTACTACAGTGAGTCCAGCTAATCATGAAGGATCACACTCTTTGTTTGGTCAAGATATACTCCTAATGCTTATTGGAAATAGATTCTTATGCACTTTGAAAGTGAAAATCTTAATCTCCAATTGAGTGTTGTGAAGTATAATGATAATGAGGTCATGGAATTGATACCATCAAAGGTGGTGTACCATAAGACTCGAATTAAGAAGCCTAAAAAGACAAATAAAGTCATCGTATGTAGTTTCTATAGAAACTTGGGAGCAATTGAAGAATACATTACCCGTATAAGAGAAGTTTGATCTGAAGTGATTGGATCCAATTGGTAATTTTTTAAATATATAAAATCTGAAGAAGACGAAAGTCGTGACTACCAAGTGTACGACGTTGATAAAAAATTCTTCATAGAACTTATAGAGGAAATGTGATTGAGAAATAAGGTAAATATTTACTTTACTTTAATGTTATACAATTATTAAGTTTGTACATATTATTCTTTCTAATTTAATAACAAGTGAATGTGATATGTTCATATCCATGTTGATACGCAATTGTATGAGATTGTATCCGGATTTATTTTGCAAGATGACGGAAGTAATGAAACCATCTTTTGGGTAAGTTAAAAGATAAAAATGTTTCTATGGACTTACTTACCTTTTTATGACTTGTACAATGTGGGCTATTAATATTATTCTAGAGCTACACTAGTGTTCTTTTGTCTGCCATGATTATCTCATTCTCATTCATTTTGAAGTGTGCATATGGTGTTGTAAGTGGCGATGTGAAATTTCTTGATGGACCTTTAACTACAATTCAAAAATTGTGAGCTGATTAATATTATTTTAGAGCTACTCCAGTGTTCTTTTTTCTGGCATGCTTATCTCATTTTCATTCTTTCTTAAAGTGTGCATATAGTGTTGTAGTCGGCAATGTGAAATTTCCTGACGCACCTTTGACTATAATTCACAGATTATGTTTGATAGGCTATTGTAATAAACTACTGTAAGATATAAGTTTGAGTTTATGTTGTAAACTTACGTTATTATTGTGGCTTATTCTCCAGATTTTACGAGCATTTAGTGGAATTAAATGTGTTGCAAATTTCCCCTAGAAAATTTCATGAAACTTTGACATCAATACATCATATAGAAAAGGTTGGGGAAGCGGTGGGGCTGTAGTAAGAGACCATCACAATAATTAGATAATAGAGAGTTCCTCTAACTACAAAAACTGCATTATGAAAGATGCAAAAATAGCTGAAGCAGTATTCTTCTCAATGTCGAAACCATGAGAGCGGATGATTGATTTTAATGGCTAGAAAAGGTTGGGGAAGCGGTGGGGTTGTAGTAAGAGCCAATCATGGTAACAGGATAATAAGGAGTTCCTGATACAAAAACAGACGAAGATATATTCTTGCCAAGGTGAAAACCATGAGAGCGGATGATAAGGAGCTATTACTCTCAATTGTTAGAAAAGGTTGGGAGTTCATCCGACTACAATAACTGCTATGCAAAAACAGCCGAAATAGTATTCTTGCCATGGTGAGAATAACTGCTATGCAAAAACAGCCGAAATAGTATTCTTGCCATGGTGAGAATCATGAGAGTGGATGATAAGAAGCTATTGTTAGGGATAGTGCCCTAAAAGCATATTGTATTGTATTTTTTGTTGCTGAATAATAAATAAAATAGAAGTTGATTTTCATATTCTTTTTGCTAGTATTATTTGTAATACTTTATAAATATCATGAAAATTCCTTAATTATTAATGTGACCTTAAACTTAATATATAAGAGTTATATATGTGAGGATTAAGTTTAAGGATAATAATTTAAATTAGTCCGTAATTAATAATTAAAGTTTTGGAATCTTTAATTTTGCAAAATTACTAGTACGGTCCATTACCATTGAGAATGAAACGGTTTGATCCGGACTGTTAATGTAGTGACATTTAATGGAGGTACTTTATATAATAAGATTATATAGATTTGGACGGATAAATATTAATTCTCTTATAATATCCGTTAAGTATAGAGAATATATATTTGTCATTATGATGATCATATGTAGAGCGATCTTAATCACGGTATTTAGCACTTCTATTTGTGGCGTTTGTTTTTAATTTACTCGAAAAGGTTTATTACTAATGATAGACTATACTCTTGTATTTTGGAAACATAATGAAGTGAATAGGGGGAATGATAGATCTGAATCTGGAATCCATTCCTACGAATAGAAGTTAGATAATAGTTCTCTTAAGTGTGATTCGGTCTTGAACAATATAGCCATTCATGATATGATTATGAATTTATTGTTCATTATAAATTGTTGGTACTTGAGGATAAATATGTAATTAGAGGTTAACGGTTTTAGTCCCTAAATTATGAACTAATTATGGAGGATTGATCATATGTAGTGATTATATCGATGAACTATTTAATATTTTTTGGGTAAATTAATCTATATTTTCAAAAGTCTGATTCAATTTTTAGTGGAGTATCTGAAATTAATAAATTAGATATATTAATTAAAGAGTTTAATTAATTATCAAATTTATTGGAGCTTGAAATTATAGGTTCATAGTCCCTTGTCATCTCTGTAAATATGTGTATTGAACTTATGGAATGTGAATAATTAATTTAAAATTATTGAATTTTAAATTTATTATTATTATTTTTTATCTGAGGAAAAAGTGTTTTTCGTATTATATATTTTTGTCATTACAAATGTTGTAAATTAGTTAATTGTGAATTAATTGAATAATTAAATAATATGATTATTTAATTATGTTTAAAATATATGTTTAAAATATATGTGTATATTATATATAGATATAATATATATATATATATATGTTGATGTTGTTAACGTGATTTGTATAGATGTATACCAATTGATTTAGATATATATATATATATATATATATATATATATATATATATTAGATAGATATATAATTAATTTTAGATAATTAATTAGAATTTAAAAATAGAGTTATATTTGGTTTTAGAAACCAATAACTTTAGGTTTTAAAAGGGCGTTACATGAGATAGAAATCACAGAAAGTTTGACATAAAATTTTATACGCATCTCATATCTTTGAAAAGCAGGCGTATTGAAAAATAATAATATTTAGAGGCGCATTTCGTGCATTGATTGGTAGGAGGCAGGGGAGATCATGGTAGCAATAAAGCTTGAGGGGTAGATCGTGGTGTTCATCTCAATCGCTTCTTAGGTAATTCTTCTTTTAATTATTAAAGATTAAATCTACATGCATCTATAATAGATCTGGCTATAAAAGTATTTTATAAAAATTTTTGAAATTTTCTTTATGGTTTTATTCCGCTGATTTGATCATTGAAACCAACAATTGGTATCAGAGCCAGGTTGTAGATCTATATAGATTTAATGATTCTGTTTTGTGAAAGCATAATTTATTCTTGTATGGATTGAGTAAGCGTATCATATGATGTATATATTATTTTTTAAAATTTATGTGATGAATGGTTGATTGAAATTTGATCGTTATTTTAGTTGGTTCCCTTGGATTACTTATTATTATTATTTTAGATTAGAAGCAATAGTTTAAATTCTGTAAAATAAGATTTTATTTGTAAATTATTGTAATTGATTGAGATCAAATTGAAGTCAATTTTTCTACAAATACATAATCTGAAAGCTGTCAAGCATACCTCCACGCAGACTTCATACACACTGCCTCACGCATGGGTTTTGGATTTTGTTGAGAACATAGCCCACTTGTATGATACCCTCTCACGCGACTCATGATCTGCCAGCTTTCCACAACACGTTGATGGCTGCTGTTTAGCATGGACAGCCAATATGATGAGGTCCTTATATTTATTTTGATTTTGGGCTTGCGTGATTGCCTGATTGTCAAGGCAAAAGAAAGGATGCGTGAGCCTAATTGTAGGCAAATTGAATGAATGGCTTTGTGTGTGATGATGTCATGAAGAAGACATGCCATGTGATGATGACATGAAGATTACATCTTGGGGCCCACGTAATTATGACATGAAGGTGGATTTGCAATTGCCAAAGAGCCCACGTGTCTTCTTCTTTTACATTTGTAATTTTATTTTATTTATTCTTTTATTTTTTTTAAAGAGGGTTTGTAAATTTTTTAAATATCCAAGGAGACCCGGTCAAATTTCAATTGTGTTTTACTTTGTGGCTGTTAAATTATAATTACTTATCATGCATATAACATGCCATTTAGTTTAAATAGTGTCTACTCATAATAATATAATATGACATGCATACAAATATATAATTGTCATTTATTTATTTATTTTTTTTTCTAATATTATATTAGAAAAGAATATTAAAATAGTTTTGAAATAATTTAATTTGATTAAATTCAAAGAATAATTTGTGGATAAAATTTTAAGAGTTAAAATTAATATTCCACCATCCTTATTGATTATATATATATATATTTTTTAAAGAGTTTAAAAATAAGTTGTCATATATAATTATTCTTAATCGATTAATAAAATTAGATTTTATTAATATAACTTATCTTATTAATTAAATTGTTTAATTAATTAAGATTAGTAAAATATGATAAAATAATGAGTGGGAGAAGGTTATATGACAATATGACCTACGTCTCTACCACTAGTATAACTTGTAGATTGATTTAAATGACTTGAGGCGCTTTGATTAGTCACCTACGGAAGGTGTTCATTTAGATTGTAACAAGGTTGACTTAAGAGATAGGAAACCTAGATAGATTTCAATTTTGACCTTCCTACGGAGGCAATTATGGATTAAATCTATGGAATCCGAAGTGGTGGGTTACACTCATGAAGATATATTTAATAAGTTAATTATATCTTGACTAAATAATGAAGGTAATTAATAAGTGTGAAAATATGAGATATTTTGTTTAACATTTATTAATTGAGAAAGTCTATTCAAAGTAAGTATTGTGACTACCTACGAGACACGTTACTTGGAACTTGAATAATCTTGGTATTGTAATTTTGCATCATGCATCATGTTTACTTTACTAAATTTTGTTATGATATTTATGCGATATTTTTATTTATTTATTTCAAAGAAAATGACCAATCCTATCATCGTATATACTTGCAATGAAAAATTAACCTACCATAATTTTGTGTGGAAAAGTAATATGAATATCGTCTACTCTGTGAAAACTATAAATTTGTCCTCACGGAGAATTGTCCTCCATTACGCTGCCAATGCAACTCAGCGTTAGAAGCATATGATCGTTGGATCGAAGCCAACAATAAGGCTCGTTGCTATCGCTAGGGCATGTCGGCGTCTTAAACATGAGAATATGGAGATGCTAGCGTGAGATGATGGAGTCTTTCTGTGAGATGTTTGGGCGACCTTTTGATCAACAACGTCATGAGGCTATAAAGGTCGTAATGAATGCTAAGATGAGAAGTGGTACTTGTCCAGAGCATGTGATTAAAATGGTTAATTACATCAACGATCTTTGAAACTAATGAGGCGATTATCGATGAAGCCACTCGAGTGGGAATGATTTTGGAAACCCTATCCCATGATTTTCTCAGGTTTAAAAGCAACTATTTTATGAATAAGTTGCAATATAATATGACTTCAATTGTTGAATGAACTTCAAAATTTTGAATCTTTATTGAAAGAGAAAAAGCACGAAGCAAATGTTCTTTGAAATATTTTGAAGGGTCAATCCTCTCGTAAGATTACAAGAGAAAAACAAAGCGGTGGAAAGGCAAATCGGCAGGTGGAGGCAAATTAAAAGAATAAGAACAACAACACTAAAGACAACACCAAGAAACCAAAAAATGTTTCCATTGCGGTATAGATGGAGCCTTTGGAAGAGAAATTGTAAAAAGTATCTCGAGGAGCTCGAAAAGAAAGGTAAATTTGATTTACTTGTTTTAGAAGCTTGTCAGTTGAAGATGATTAATCATCCCGGATAGTTGATTGGGGCGACTAACCATGTTTGTTCTTCATTCTGGATGCTTAGTTCTTTTGAAGAGCTTCAGGCGGAGTTTCACGATGAGGATGGGTAATGATTCGATGGTGTCACTAAAGCGATGGGAGAAGTTAGACTTCAGTTTAGGAATAATAAATTTCTTGTTTTGAACAATGTTTATTTTATTCCGGGATTTCGTAGAAATTTGATTTCATTTACTTTTATTTGAACAATTGTTTCAAGTTAATTTTAATGGTAATTAGTTATTATTTCCAAAAATGGTTTGGATATTTGTACTGGGTATTTAGATTCGGTCTTTATATGATAAAACCAAAACTGATTCAACGCTTAACACTAAATGTTTAAAATTGAACAACCAAAAATAAAAGGTAAAAGATTTCTCGGAGACAATGAAACATACCTCGGCATCTTAGACTAGGTCATTTTAACTTAAGCGGATAGAAGAGCGGTTAAGGATGGTCCTTTAAGAGAACTAAATGTTGGTACTCTAGGTTTGTGAATCTTGTGCGGAAGGTAAAATGACTAAAAGATCTTTTAAAGTAAAAGGTCAAAGGGCCAAAGAACCACTTGAGCTAATACATTCAGATGTTTGTGGTCCTATGAACGTACAAGCAAGAGGTGGTTATGAATATTTTGTCATATTTATTGACGATTATTCAACGTATGGTTATGTATACCTAATGCAAAGGAAATTTGAGACTTTTGGAAAGTTCAAAGAATTTCTTGCTGAAGTTGAAAAACAATTAGGTAAAGTGGTGAAAACTCTTCGATCAGATCGAGGAGGTGAATATCTTGATAATGAGTTCAAGGATTTTCTAGTTGAGCATGGTATTTTGTCCTAGCTCACAGCACCTGGCACACCACAACAAAATGATGTTGCAGAACGGAGAAATCGAACGCTACTAGACATGATGAGATCAATGTTTAGTTATTCTTCATTACCTACTTCTTTCTGGGGATATGCACTTCAAACTGCAATGTATATATTGAATATAGTTCCATCTAAGTCTGTTTCTAAAACACCCAAGTCTGTTTCTAAAACACCCTTAGAGTTGTGGAATGGACGTAAACCTAGTTTGCGTCATATTCGCATATGGGGGTGTCTAGCATATGTATTGAAAGGAAAGACTGGAAAATTGGAACCACGTTCGGAACTATGCCTATTTGTAGGTTATCCAGAGACAGAGAGGAGGTTTATTTTATAGTCCTCGAGAAAGAAGGTGTTTGTATCGACAAATGCTACTTTTCTTGAAAATGATTACATGACGGATTATAAACCTCGAGTAAAGTTGTTATAGAGGAGTTACTTTCATGAGATCGGACCACATCCAACAACCATTGTCGAAAGACAAAATGAGGAGACCACATCATTTATGCAGGGATGCATTACCTTCTCGTAGTGGGAGGGTTATTAGACCACTGTTATTCTGGAGAAGATGGAATGACAGGTTGCTATTACAGAAAATGATCCATTGACATATAAAAATGCAATGAAAGATCCTGACAAAGAAAGATGGCTAGAGGCTATGAACCTTGAAATGGAGTCTATGTACTCTAATTCAGTCTGGAAATTAGTAGATCTACATGAGGTTAGACATAGGGTGCAAATGGATCTACAAAGGAAGAGAGTTGATGGGAAAGTAGAGACTTTCAAAGCTAGGCTAGTGGCAAGGGTTACACCCAAAGGAAGTCGATTATGAAGAGACTTTTTCACCTGTAGCCATGCTTAAATCCATTCGGATACTCTTGTCCATTGCAGCATGTCTTGATTATGAGATATATCAAATGGACGTTAAGACAACTTTTTTGAATGGTTATCTTGAAAAGAGCATCTATATGGTGTAACAAGAAGGTTTTATAGTTAAAGGACAAGAGCAAAAAGTTTGCAAGCTAAATAGGTCCATATACGGATTAAAGCAAGCCTCTAGGTCATGGAATATAAGATTTTATGAAGCCATTAAATCTTATGGTTTTGATAAAAATGTTGATGAGCCTTGTGTATATAAATACATCAAGAATAAGAAGGTGGTCTTCTTAGTTCTTTATGTTGATGATATTCTACTTATTGGGAATAATGTAGAATTATTGTCAAATGTAAAGAAATGGCTAGCTAACCAATTCCAATGAAAGATTTGGGAGGCAAGTTATGTTCTTGGGATACGATTATTGAGATCGTAAGAACAGATTGTTAGCGTTATCTCAAGCATCGTATATTGATAAGGTATTAATAAGATTTGCGATGCAAAACTCCAAGAAAGGTATTTTACCTTCACGTCATGGAGTCGGTCTTTCAAAAGAGCAGTGTCCAAAAACACCTCAAGAGGAAGAAAATATGAGTGAATACCTTATGTATGCAGTTGGAAGCCTTATGTATGCTATGTTGTGTACAAAGCTTGACATTTGCTATGCGGTGGGTATAGTTAGTCGTTTTCAATCAAACCCGGGATATGATCATTGGGTTCTTTGTTAAACATATTCTCAAGTATCTTAGGAGAGCGAGAAACTATATGCTTGTATACTCGAATAAGGATTTGATCCTACTGGTACGATTCGATTTTCAATCGAATAAGGATACACGCAAGTCCATACGGATCGTATTCACTCTTGGTGGTGGAGCCATAGTTTGGCAGTACAAAAGCATGTCTTGTTGATTCTACTATGGAAGCCGAATATGTAGCCGCTTGTGAAGCTGCTAAAGAAGGTGTTTGGCTTCGTAAGTTCCTAATGGATTTGGAAGTAGTTCCGAATATGGATAAACCATTTACGCTGTTTTGTGACAACAGTGGAGCGTGGCGAATTCAAAGGAGCCAGAAGTCCTGAAGAGAGAAAGCATATAGAGCCAAGTATCATGTGATTAGAGAGATCGTGCATAGAGGCGATGTTTCATTTTTAAACATTGCTTCAGAAAACAACCTTGTTGACCCATTTACCAAGACGTTGCCTGCAAAAGGTTTTTAGGGTCATCTAAAAGGTTTAGGATTGAGAAATATGTCTCATTTGCTAGGCAAGTGGGAGATTGTTAGGGATAGTGCCCTAAAAGCATATTGTATTGTATTTTTTGTTGCTGAATAATAAATAAAATAGAAGTTGATTTTCATATTCTTTTTGCTAGTATTATTTGTAATACTTTATAAATATCATGAAAATTCCTTAATTATTAATGTGACCTTAAACTTAATATATAAGAGTTATATATGTGAGGATTAAGTTTAAGGATAATAATTTAAATTAGTCCGTAATTAATAATTAAAGTTTTGGAATCTTTAATTTTGCAAAATTACTAGACGGTCCATTACCATTGAGAATGAAACGGTTTGATCCGGTTGTTAATGTAGTGACATTTAATGGAGGTACTTTATATAATAAGATTATATAGATCGGACGGATAAATATTAATTCTCTTATAATATCCGTTAAGTATAGAGAATATATATTTGTCATTATGATGATCATATGTAGAGCGATCTTAATCCCGAGTATTTATGAGACTCATTTGTGGCGTTTGTTTTTAATTTACTCGAAAGGTTTATTACTAATGATAGACTATACTCTTGTATTTTGGAAACATAATGAAGTGAATAGTGGGAATGATAGATCTGAATCTGAATCCATTCCTTCGAATAGAAGTTAGATAATAGTTCTCTTAAGTGACAATTGGTCTTGAACAATATAGCTTCAATTCATGATATGATTATGAATTTATTGTTCATTATAAATTGTTGGTACTTGAGGATAAATATGTAATTAGAGGTTAACGGTTTTAGTCCAATTTACAATTATGAACTAATTATGGAGGATTGATCTATATGTAGTGATTATATCAGTGAACTATTTAATATTTTTTTTGGGTAAATTAATCTATATTTTCAAGAGTGCAGTTCCAATTTTTAGTGGAGTAATACTGAAATTAATAAATTAGATATATTAATTAAAGAGTTTAATTAATTATCAAATTTATTGGAGCTTGAAATTATAGGTCCATAGGTCCCTTGTCAATCTGTAAATACGTGTATTGAGCTTATGGAATGTGAATAATTAATTTAAAATTATTGAATTTTAAATTTATTATTATTATTTTGTAATACAGAAAAAGTGTTTTTTCTGTATTATATATTTTTTGTGTCATTACAAATGTTGTAAATTAGTTAATTGTGAATTAATTGAATAATTAAATAATATGATTATTTAATTATGTTTAAAATATATGTTTAAAATATATGTGTATATTATATATAGATATAATATATATATATATATATGTTGATGTTGTTAACGTGATTTGTATAGATGTATACCAATTGATTTAGATATATATATATATATATATATATATATATATTTAGATAGATATATAATTAATTATTAGATAATTAATTAGAATTTAAAAATAGAGTTATTTTTGGTTTTGGAAACCTAATAACTTTAGGTTTTTAAAAGGACGTTCTATGAGACAGAAACCCTAAAAAAGTTTGACATAAAATTTTATACACTCTATCTCATGTGCTGAGAAAACAGAGCGTATTCAAAAAAATAATAATATTTCAGACGCCCACTGCCCTGCATTCGATTGGTAGAAACTATCTGAGGAAGATCGTAGAGAGAAAGTTTGAGGGGTAGATCGTGGTGTTCATCTTAATCGCTTCTTAGGTAATTCTTCTTTTAATTATTAAAGATTAAATATACATGCATCTATAATAGATCTGACTATAAAAGTATTTTATAAAAATTTTTGAAATTTTTTTTATGGTTTTATTCCGCTGATTTGATAAACCAACAGCTATCACATTCAATGGCTAAGATATTCAATTTGTATATTAACGTTGTGTATATCTTTGATGGTAGTATGCATTTATGTAATGTATATCTTCATAATTTATAGTGCTAATCTTTTTTCATGATAATTGTTCATTATAATTTTGAGACTTAAATTATAATCTTAAACAAATTAGGCAACAGTTTAATAAAGATCAGCACCTTTTTTCTTTTCTAAATTATAATGGAGGTTCCGAGAAAGCACTAGCAGCCCTTTTTTTTTTTTTTGTTTTTTGGGTAATAAGCACTAGCAGCCTCGATGAGCGAAAGAGCTGATCATTTGTTTACATCACGTAAATAAGTTGGTCACTATTAGAGGTTGAATAGGATGGAGCATGTGCTGGTATTAGATTTATTAATTTTCCACTTTAACATGAAAACAAAATGAAAATATATATTTTATATATTTTAATTTAATATATTCTATCTTTTTTATTTTTATATTTTACAAATTTTAATTTAATATATTATATCTTTTTTATTTTTTATATTTTCTTTTAAAGAACTCTAATACCTCACGTTCTCCCTGCTCCCCCGCTGCCTACTCTCAGACCGAAGAGGACGCTTCAAACAGGACGCATTTGGCGTAGAGAGTCCGATCAAAGCAATCAATTCCTGTTCTGATTTCTCATCGTTCAGATATTGTTCTTCTTTTTGAGTCTCTTGGTCTTATCTTTCTACAACACTACCACGAAATTATGGTGCTGCCTTTTTTTAATTTTAAAAAAAGAAAAAGAAAAAAAGAAGAAGAAGAGAGCAATGGTTCACAATCCATGTCTAGGAAGTTCATAATCAGGTTAGCCAAGTTCTTTCTTTTTCTCTTCTTCGATTATGGATGGATTTTTATGATTTAATTTTGTGTTTTTTTAGTTTTTGCCTGGTTTATCTTTTGTCTGTTGCATTGGGGATGTTAAATTTTTTTATTTTTATTTTTTATGGATGTATTTATAATTTATTTTCTAGATTCATAGGTTGAGAGTGTGTTTCCATTTGGGTGGACTTAAACAATAAAGTAGTAAATCCGCTGTTCATTTGTTGATGCAAGCTGTCTATTTGAGTGGATAGTACACTTCCTGGTTGTGTTGTTTATATGGTTTTTGTTGCATCTAGAAAAGGGATGACAAATGATGGTTATAGAATACAATAAGGGAGTAGAGGACTTGAAACATAGAATGGAGGAGTTGGAATCTGTAGTGAAACGAAAAGGACTTTCAGTATGCAAACCACTAAACAGTATGCTAACTCCACTAGGCTTTGCTTGTTAATATAAGGGTCCAATAAGACGAAAAAATAAAATTGGTTGACATTAATTGGAAAAAGAAAATGAAGAAGAAGGTTTGTGTTGGATTTTTGTTAACTATTTTGTGAAGGAAAAGTGAAGCTCAAGGTGTTTGTAAAGTGATATGTATGATTTTGTATTCTTTAATAAGTAATTGCTTCCAAAATAAAGATTGAATAGGCTCAAAGTATGACATTATTTTGACTTTATTGGAGTCCTTGCAAATCTAAATAGCAAATAGTATTAGAACCAGCCCATTTAAGTTCATTCCATGACTGGTCTAATACAATATATAACCCAACCTATGTTGGTACACTTTCAATTTTAGAAAAAATGCTTTGGGCGACGCAAGACTAGCGAAGAAGAAGAAAGCTGAGACTACCAAGTGTGCGACGTTAATAAAAAAAATTAAACGTGGTGGACATTGCATATCCGTGCACATAAAAAAGCTCTGCTCGAAGTTCTTAGTATTTATGGATGATAAGCTTTTTATTTTTTATCTATTTTTTATGGGATCATGAAGTTAATTAGATCTAAAATATGATTTCATGTTAATTTTTATTATCAACATCCAGCTAGCTCATATGTATAATTAGCTTGTATGTGCATGTAAGACTAGCTATTTCACTCAAACAAAATGTTGATTAGGAAATATAGGAGGAGCAATTCATGTCAGTCCCATTTGAATTTGAGAACATAATTGCTTTGTTACCCTACCTTTGCACGTTGTGGAGTTTTAGAATCTTTGGTGTTTGGTTGCTTAACAAGGCCGTCCCGGATAACAGTTTGACCCATCACCTACTTTTAGACTTCTTGCTAGATTCTCGGGTGGTCTTCTCTTACCTTATATTTGGGATGGACAAAAGAATAAGTACAACTTGATGAGAGAGAGAGAGAGAGAGAGAGAGAGAAGGTAGGTGGATCATGCAGTTTCGGTTTTACTTAATAATAAATATATATCTATAATAAATTGTTGCTCACAGTGAGTGGTTTCATTATGCATAAATAGGATTAGAAATAAGTGGAATGTGTTGCATAGGTGGAGCACCATGCCGTGCTGATATATATGCCATTGCCTTTGTCTTTGCGCATCTAGGACTCCCATCTCCATACATTCATATGCCCTTATAAAATTAGTGAGATAGGAGAACCACCCCCACATGCCTAGAACTTATTGTTGCCATAAAATGCAAAAGAAAGGAAAATTTTTGGGAGATGAAAATTGATGAATACATGGCATTACATTTGTTTGACGTCACACATACTACACAGTAGGACTTGGACTTGTTGCTTGTACCCTGAGCATTAGTTTACATCACGTAATTAAGCATTAATTCCACATAAAAAAATTCAAACGCCACATTTGGGAGTATAGCTCCATGGATTAAATGGTAAGTGTCTTAATCTTTTTTTCATGTAATAAGTCCTGATTTTAAGATTGGTAAATCTCAACATGCAACGACTACCTTGTTTTCTGCTTTAATTACTAAATTAATTCTACCTACTTAATTACATCTGATAAACTTTTAGTATGCAGCAGAACCATCAATTCAAAATCAGCATTCCCTTCTATCTACTTTCACTACAAAAAATTTGAAATCCAGTGACAAATTTCCTTTGTGTTAAAATTTAATTTGTCACAAAAAGTATGCATTTAGTGTCAAAAACTTGTATTGGACATTGATACTCGGTGAGGTAGATAAAATAGTGTCAAATTGATTTTTGTCCCAATATTTTATCACAGAAAGTGTTATTTTTTTATGGGAAATTTTCCCGCCTAATTTTGATAGTAATTTATGACAAAATTTTATAAATTACCACTAAAACAATTAAAATTCTTGGTCAAAATTGTGTTAAAATATTTGTGACAGTGAATCTTTGACACATAGTTTAGGAGCATTATTATTACCATAAAAATAAAGGAAAATATAAGAATATTTTTTTTTCACATTTCTTTGCTTTTAAACAACATCGTTTTAGGATTCTAAACAAATCAAAACACAAAAACTCCGATCCCCAAATTTCACTAAGTGTCTTCCTCTATCTCTCTACTATATTCCCCGGTTTCAAAGTACTCAACTCTCTCTGCCATCAGAATCAATTGCTTAACGTCCCTCTCCAACCCTCCTATTCTTCATTTATATTGTTTCCCTTTCTAGATTATATGAATTCATTGGGGGTTTAGTCTGTAATCTTCTTTTTTTTAGGTGCAGCAGCACGGGGGAAGGTCCACTCTGAGGTTGTTCAATGCAAGTGTGCCATCCGTTTTAGCCAAAAAATGAGTCTACTCTTGTTATTAATTATTGAAATAGGTCCCTAGACTAAGGCCAAACTAGAAAAAAAAAATGTAAATTTTTTTTTTGATAAATGAAGGCAACGTTTTATTAGTTTTTATCAAATTTACTCTTACTAAAATTTGTGCTAAATATAAAATCATTTTATTAGCTAGAATAAAGGGTAAATTTGTCAAAATTTTCAAACGGTTAATTACAAGCTATAACATAGGAATGTTATTACTACTATTAGTTACTAGCCGTAGACAAAGATGGTGATAAGTAGGATAACATCTTTGCAGTTGGGACTGGTGAGAAAGTTGGAAGAAAAGAGAGTGAAAGGCCGTATGAAGAAAATCATATAATTGTCTCATTGCTATTCCTACTATTATATATATTGTTGAGGATTAAATTGAAGGAAATTAAAATGTGAACAAGATAATTAATCTATAATTTTTAAATTATATATAAATTAAAATGTGAACAAGATAATTAATCTATAATTTTTAAATTATATATATATATATATATTTACGTTAAGTTTGATGCAGTTGATAATTGGTGGCTCGTGAACTTATACAAGACAAACATCAAGTGGCACCACTAAAGCTATAGGAATACTGAAAGAGAAATTTCATGTGCCAACTTTTGTGCACGTTAGCCTTTTTTGCTTTTACTTTGATTACAATAGTTTTTTCAAAATGGATTTTCAGGATGCATGATTTCCCTCACTGCTCACGGATTGTATACTATATATCTTAATGGAGTATCTTATGCCCACCAATGTGATTTTCCATTTTTTTGTATTGTCTTATTAAGTTGAATGTATATGTTGTTTGTCTCATTGAAATGATGGTTAGTACTATAGTCATGACTTTGGTGTGGTTCTGTTTCTGACAAAGTGTGTGCTGACAAAGTTTAATGGAAATGTAATTGATTGTGAACTTCAGTGACAGCTTCTGTTTGCGACTTTTTAGATATAAAATTGCAATTACCTTAAAATAATGCTTTTTTCCCCTTTTTTTTTTTTTTTTTTGGTGTGGTACAAACCAAAGTCTGTTGCATTTACTATTTGAATTTCTTTATGATGTTTCAGAATTATACCTGAAGATAGAGCAAAAGCTGAGGATAGAGCAAGAGCTGCTGAAGAAAAGAATGAGGAGTTAACAAAATAATTTGAAGAATTAAGAGCTTGATAAGATGGAATTGAGGAATCACTATTTTAGAGATTACGTGCTGATGTTCAAGCACGTATTCAGCAAGCAAGATTGAGTGTGGATACACTTTCGTTGATGCATGGTGCAACATTCAATGGTGAGTAAAATGATTTTGTTATTTACCATACTCAAAGTTATATAAAAAAAATAAAAAGGAAAAAATAATATTTTATTAAAAGTAAAATTTTATTTCATTTGTCTTTATGCCACTAAATTTCAATGTTTAATTAATGATCAAAAGATGTTACTTCACAAATGATTATGAACGTAATGGAGCATGAGTTATGCTATGCTGCCGGTCTTTGGACTTGTGAGAAAATGCATATTTTAGTATGACCTTTAAATTGAAGAAACCATAGCGCGCTAAAATATATTTTGGGAATTAGTTTATAGATTGGTCATATGGACTTTATAGTAGAAGATGATATTTTTGAAGACGATATACATGTCATTATGTGCTTTAAATTTTTATGATTACAATGTGATGATGTATAAAGTTATTCTCCATCACATATATGGATATGTGTGTGTGTGATGGAGAATGACTTTGTTTATTCTCATCTTATAAACAAAGAAAGTGTGATGTTATATTATGGTTATTTAGTAAGGTCAATTATCTTAAATGTGTGTACTTGTTTATATTTGAATTATAATTATTATAATTTATGCATTTGAGCAAAGGTAGGTAAATAAAAAAAATTTGTGGTTTATTATGTATATCAGTTAATTCCTTATTTTATGTGCTTTGTACATTAAAAATACAACAATGATAACAGAAATTTATAATTTTGTGGTCTTATTTCAAATACAAAGATGGTATGGCATGGATAAGTGTTACAAAAGCAAAAAAAAGGAGTCGAAGACAATGGTGGATTGAACAAAAAGCACACTACTTCTTATGGTGCATTTCAGGCTCCACAACAATATGGAAGTGCTTCGATAGGTATAAATATTGTTACGAAGAAAGTGGATTGGAGTCACGAACTCAAAGCGTGTTGGCTGTATTGCTCTCAGGGTAACTTACAAAATTCTAGGAATTGGAATATGAATATGCAAAAGGGCACATCATGCATTTTGATTGCTTTTGTTAGTGGTAGTAAAGTTAAAAGAGGATTATTATTATTACTATTTAGCATTTTTTTTACTAGGAGTGTAAAAGTTGTCAATTAGATAATTAGTTATATCTTAGCAATACATTTAGTCTATATTAATTGTCTGATATCAATTGTAATTAGCTGTAGGTAATTGTTATTAGTCGTGGATTATAATTTCTTTATTTTGTATTTATGTAGACGGCTGAGAATCAGCCTGGATTGATTCCCTAGTTTATATTTAATGAAAGGAACCCTCTTAAAGAGAGGCATTCAGTCCAAATCATTGTCTTTGACATGGTATCAGAGCCATGTCAGGATTTCTTTGCCATTCAGTAAGTTAGGATTTTTTGGTGTTTTCATTGGTTTCTATGTTATCAGAAATTTCTTGGTTGATTGGATTTGCCGTTGGTTTTCAGCTTTAAGTCTCTGATCTTGGATTATTGTCTTGGGTGTGGTTGGCTGATTGTCACATCGTCATTCGAACCAGTTGATTTGCCGAATTTTGTTTAGCTTCCAGATCGTCGTGGGCAAGTTGCAGCCGTCGGTTGATTTGCCAAATTTGTTTAGCGTGGAAGGCAGATCGTTGAAGAAGGTCACGTGTGAGCATTAGTCAGGTTTTGTTAATTTGGGCTTGTTTTTTATTTATTTATTTATTTAGACTTATTTGAGTGGGCCTAATTGAATTTGTTGTAAGAAGTTGGTAATTTGGGTCCACTTGTGTTTTGGATTGGACCTGTATTAATTTTTTAAAAAAGTCATTAGAAATTTAGGACTGCTGATGTTTCGGACTGTATGTGATCTTTTTTTTATCTTGTTGTCTGCTATGATATTTTTGGCACGTTAAATCCTTTTATGCCCACCCGCCTAATGTGCTGAAGTGGCTCATGATGAAAGTCTTATGATCAGACTATTCGCTAATGCAGTTTTTTGCGTAGTGAAGAGAGGGAATACACCGAACGTAACGAAGCAAAATAAACACGCACGCGCGCGAGAATGGAAAGAGAGGGGGTGCAGGGGGAGAGAAAACCAAGGAAGAAATAAACTATAGGAATAATCTTCCGAAGGCTTTCTCTTAGGAACCGACTATTTCCCATAAGGAAATAGAGTAAGGGACTACCATATTGAGCTATAGAGTTATGCAGTTAGCGATAGGGAGCTAGTGAGCCCTAGAAAGCTTAACTTATGCTTATAATCCTTGACTTAACCTTAGGGATGTTTAAGGGATTGAATAGCATTCCTAGTAAGCAACAAAAAGGCCATATTAAGCAACAGACATGACAAAAAACACGGAAAAAGCAACAGGAGAAAAAGAAAAACTTCACTCACATGACCACATGGCAAGCTGAGAATCTAAGTGTTGAGAAGCTGAAATGACTTTCACTTTCTGGCTCCTCTTATTCTCAGCACATAGGGGGGGTGGAGGAGGGAGAAAATAAAGAGATTTTATTACTTCTTTCCCTCGAGAAGGGGAGTTAAGTTAGCCCTTTTCCTTGGGAATGAACTGTATGTAGTTGCTTGTCCTGGGGATTGGCTTAGCAGGGAGATTGGAAAAGATGAACTATCTTTCGTTTGACTTTCAACTATGCAAATAAATATATTTTTATGTCATTTATCAAATGGCTTCTAGCAATTCCAAGTCTTTTGGAGTAAAATTTATTGGAAAAATTTATTCCATATGAGAATTTCAATTTGAGTTGTTTGTTACTGAAAGAGAATTATGAGGTCGCATAGATGGTAGTAATCCAGCTCTTAGTGATGCTAAGAAATTGGCAAAATGGAAAATTGAAGATGCTTGCGTCATGTTTTGATTTTAGCGTATGTACATTCTCTAAAATCATATAAAACTGCAAAAGCCAAGTGGGATTATTTTATGTAATTTGCTTTTGTTTAAGGAGTTAATTTAATTTTATTATTATTAATTAATCAATTAAATATAAAAGTAGAAAAAGAAAAAAACAGCAAATGGTGTTAATATTTTTCATTTTCCATCACGTTAACAGTAATAAGAAAAGACTAACTGATTTTTGTGAAAAAATATATTTATGTGAAATTGATTAATGCGTTAGTTTAAGCTATTATAAATAAATTTTGCAATTTACGAGAAAGCTTTGTCAATTTGTTAGTTATGAATAGGATGGAGCATGTGCTGGTATGAGTTTTATTAATTTCTCCCTAATTATTATCATCACCACTATAACATGAAAACAAAATGAAAAATATATATTTTAATTTAATATATTCTATCTTTTTTTATCTTTGTATTTTCTTTTAAAGACACGTTCTCCCTGCCACACCGCTGCCGGCTCTCGGACCGAAGAGGACGCTTCAAAGAGGACGCATTTGGCGTAGAGAGTCCGATCAAAGCGATCAATTCCTGTTCTGATTTCTCATCGTTCAGATCTTGTTCTTCTTTTTGAGTCTCGTGGTCTTATCTTTCAACAACAGTACCACGATATTATGGTGCCGCCTTTTTTTAAGTTGGGGACCCCTCTTTTTTAAAAAAGAAAAAGAAAAAAGAAGAAAAGAAGAGAGCAATGGTTCTCAATTCATGTCTAGGAAGTTCATAATCAGGTTAGCCAAGTTCTTTCTTTTTCTCTTCTTCAATTATGGATGGATATTTGGATTTTTATGATTTTT